>CM057225.1:54385735-54985735 GCA_029891385.1 Erythroxylum novogranatense | reverse complement strand
ATCATGTGCAATTATTTCAGTATCTAAATTCTCCCTAGTCATAGGATTAATGAGACTGGACATCATTAATCCGGACAGACTAGCATATGTCATACTCCTTGATTGGATCAAGCAGTGGATCTCAGAAATTGTAAATATGGGATATTTAGAGTTGACATGTGGATGCTTACTAGCGGTAGTAAGTACATTGGATGACCTGCCATGAGATCATCACATGGATGTCCTATTCTAATGTCAGTGATAATCTCATCATAGCAATGGTGCAAGTATCCTTAGACTTGAGGTGCTCAAGGATATCTTGAATCTTGATTACGTGCTTTGACTCCATTCCTTGTTGCCTTACGAGGTCGCTCATAGGGTGGTGCTTGGAGTGCAGTTTGAGGTATTGAAGGTAATTGAGTAGCCAATAGAGGATTCACCACTTCGTGATAGCGAAGATGATACCCATGGCCTCTTGTCGAGTCATTACTTAGAAATCTCGGCGAGTAGATGTGTCATGAAGACCGTCTTCCTTGACATATTAAGTAATGAGTCCTAAGGCGAAGCGATATCACTTGGGCTAGACTCAGTCTAGTAAGAGTTGACACTTTGACCATACTCATAACCAAGTGGGGTATAGGATGGTGAAAGGACGAATTGCACAGTAATTGTCTATAGAAGGGTTCGTGATCTGGTTCGTGATGAATTCATCAAACCAATTACTTTCCGATCAATTGGGGGTCATGATGTGTTGCTAGACGCCGCTCATGACTTGCTCAGAATAATTGTTAATCTAAGTGGCCAACATAACCGGGAACCTAAAGGGTCACACGCATAAGAGTGTTTCAGAGAATCTGTAAAATAGTATTGGACTGAGTTCCAATATATAGAGAGGAATCGGATTAAATGGATCCCGATGATATCGAGATATGTCCTGATGAGATCGCGACATCGATATTGCTGAAAAAGGTTTTCGGTGATTTTTCCATGCCGGGGCCCGGTAGGACCGACCCAGTGTATTGGACTACTTGACAATATATATACATATATATATATGATTAATTAATTAATTAATTAATTTATATATATATATATACATGGGTGCACGTGGATGAAGGAGGAGAGGCTTTAGCATTTTAACTTTATATATATATATATATATATAAAGGCTAAAACGTGGAAAGCATTCCACCATTAGCATTTAATGCTTTTAAAGTGTTAAAGACACTTGGCTCATGATGAGAGAGGTATATAATCGTTGGTTTAAAAGGAGAAAACTATGGATGAAGGTCGTGGGTTTTAAAAAGGGTTTTAAAACCTAAGTTTTGGTCTCTTCTTCATCCTCTCTCATCAAGCTTCTCTCCTTTCAAGCTACCTTCTTCTCCATTGTTCCAAGCTCTCGATAGGACAAAGGTAAGGTCTAGCAGCCTTTAATATGTTCTAGCTATTCCCGGGTCAAAGGGGTTTGTCCCGGTTAGGTTTTCTGATCTCTGCGTGGATACATTTAGAGATAGTCTCTATTGGCTATTCTGGTTTGAGTCTTCATACCGACACCTGGATCCTGGCTTTCAGGAAGGTCCCGGTAACAAAATTTTTGTTTTTCCGCTGCTGGAGTATGTGATGTTCCTCCCGGGATTTTCCTACAGTGGTATCAGAGCCACTTGTGTCGTGTATGAAGCTAAAACCCTAGCTATGTCAGAATTCCTATTTGAATTTGTAGCTGATGCATCTTATCTGTTTGAATTTCGATTCTATATAGAGATATGTTTTTCAAAATCTTTCTGCCCAGATTTGTTCATAACATGTTATAGAATATTTCTGTGAAAGATGAGAATTTATCGATTTGATTTTATATAGTTTTGCTAATTTATTCCCTTAGGTTCTAGATGCTGTTTTTTGACAGATTCTGTGAACAGGTATGACTATAAATTCGAGAAAAAATTCTAGAAAATATTTTTTTCGGATTTTCCTTCACCTACATGTCTCTAGGATGTTTATGAATGTCTATGAGAAAATAAAATTGTTTTCAAGGTGATTTACTATTTATTTTCGACTTTATTGTGTGCTGTTGGGAATTTTTGTGTTAGTGAACACAGATTCTGAATCAGTTTTGTTGCTTAGGTTGATTGAGTTTTTGATGGCTATAAATCCTGAAAAATCCATGAAGCATGTTCTGAACATGTATGAACCTATGTAATTTTCTCAGAATTTATTGAAATTGTTTCAATGATCATTTAGAGCAATATGCAGAACTGGGCAGTTTTGTGAAAATTGCTGGGACTGTTTTTCTTGGCATGAATGTTTGTGTAATTTTCAGTTCCAATGCTTTGGACCATTTTTAATGTGATTAGAAATGTGTTATCTTGATTTGGTATGCTTTCCAAACTGAATTTCTTGAAATTGGTTTTCCAATAATTTTCGGATATCAAATAGGTCACAGTAGTGTCTCGTTAGTATATTTCGTTGTCTTGATTGTTTTGGCCGTCACAAATTTTTGTGACAAGTGCCGAAGTAGTTTTGATAATGTGTAGACTAACTAGAGATGCTTAGGGTGATTATTTGATGTTTTTGAATTATGTGGAATTCTAAGTGATTAATAGTGGATTAATCTGTTTCAAGATTTTCTTGTATAGTATGACTATATGGCAAGCATGATACAATGAAAATGTTTCATTAGCACATCAATATAAAGGATAATATACTTAGTATATTGGTATTGTGAATTGGAAATGCACGGATTGAGAAATTAGCCGATTTGTTAGCAATTCTTTGTATAAGTCGACTTGCACATCAGAACAAGTCGACTTGTACAGGCGCAGGAGTATAAGTCGACGTGCAACTAGTAAGTCGACTTGTACAGGACCAGATGCGTAAGTCGACTTGTAGGATACAAGGCGACTTGATGGAGCACAGGAGCATAAGGCGACTTACATTCTCATGTAACTCGACTTATAACATGCGTAGGTGGGATGATGGATGATTATAAGGAGAGATTCAATGCGATTGATGAAACCTAAATCATTCCATATAGTCATGATGACTATAATCCTAAAGCTTGGATGAGACTAGAGTTTCAAATCCCTCCTCGGAATATGAAAACTAACGCCTTCCATTAATATGGTAAGAACCAGAGTTCTTCTAGGGTTGGGTTGTTGAGCTAACCTCAAGCTCACTCTATACGAATATGTTCGAACCATGAAAATAAGATTTTCTGATTAATGGGTCAGTTTTCCTGGAAGCGTTGATTTGTTGAGCAAACTCAAGGTCAACGTGGACAGAGGCGAATTTGGGTTAGTGTACATTAGATGTACGTGCATCAAGTGTTGATAACCCAATGTTTGTGCATACATCAACAAGTTGATAGCACTGGGTGATAGTTGTGGCTAAGATGTAATTGGTATGTCTGATACCTCCCGAGACATAAGGTGGCTTGTTGGGCAAACCCAAGGTCATTCTTAATGTCGGTTATCGATGATGCGATTGGTATGACTGATACCTACCGATTGACCTAAGGTGTGGCTTGTTGGGTAAACCCAAGGTCATTCTTAGCAATGTCGGATATCGACTCACTAGGACATTTTGTCATAATTTTCTTTGGATTCGTAAAGAGGGTTATGGATTCTTAGAAACTAGTGGGAGCCATATGCATGTCATTCAAGTCCTTATGATCATGCAGGCATTTCTATTCTAGCATTCGTTCTCTCTGTTTTCGTTTAGGTTAGTTGAAGATGTCTTTCAGTGTATTTTTACGCTCACCTTTTCTGGACTTAATTTTCTCGATTGGCTGAGATATCAGAGAATTGTTCTCAGATTTGAGGAACTGGACTATGTCCTTGATGTTCCACTTCCTGATACACTTGCTGTTGATGTTTCTGATGAAGATCAGAAAGTAGGAAGTGCAGCCAAAAAAAAAAAAAAAAACCAAAGTATCTACCCCAAAAGGAACTTGCTTTCATTATGGCAAGACAGGCCACTGGAGGCAAAACTGTAAAGTCTATCTGGAGTCCTTGAAGCAGAAGAAGACATAAGATGCCTCACCTGCTTCATTAATGTTTGTCATTGAGGTTAACATCGTTTCTGATCACAACATATGGGTATTAGATACCGGTTGTGAACCGGCTCACACATATGCAATGATATGTAGGGCCTCAGAGACTGTAGACAGCTCATAAAAGGGGAATTTGACCTTCGTGTTGGTAATGGAGTAAGAGTTTCTACATTAGCCGTAGACACTTATGTTTTGTCCCTCCCCGGTGGGCCTGTACTCAAGTTGGATGATTGTCATTTTGTACTGTTTTTAACAAAGAACATATTGTATGTTTCTTGTTTAAATAGAGCAGGTTTCCATTGGACTTTTAGTAGCAATGGTTGTTCTATTAGTTCGAATGGAATACTCTATGGTACTGGTACATTATGCAATGGAATTGACATATTAGATATGTCACATCCAATTATGAATTTCAATGACACGAAAAGACATAAACGAGATAATTTAAAATCAACTTACTTATGGCATTGTCGCCTTGGCCATATAAATGAGAGACGCATAGCTAAGCTCCATAAGAGTGGTAGTTTAGGGTCATTTGATTATGAATCATATGACACATGCGAATCTTGTTTATTAGGCAAGATGACTAAGTTACCCTTTAAGGGAAAGGGTGAACGAGCGACTGGAGTATTAGACCTAATACATTCAGATGTATGTGGTCCGATGTCCATCCATGCCGGAAGTGGTTGTTTTTACTTCATTACATTTATCGATGATTATTCTCGATATCAGTACCTGTATCTAATGAGATACAAATCTGAAGCGTTTGAAAAGTTCAAACAATTCAGAAATGAAGTAGAAAACTAACTTGGTAAAAGTATTAAGCCATTACGATCCGATCGTGGTGGAGAATACTTAAACCAACGATTTTTGGATTATCTCAGAGATAATGGGATTTTATCTCAATGGACTCCACCTCCACGCCGCAGCATAATGGTGTGGCTGAAAGGATAAATCGAACCTTGTTAGACATGGTGCGATAGATGATAGATTTTGCAAAGTTTGGGGGTATGTGCTCGAGACAGCTGTTTACTTGCTAAACAAAGTTCCATCAAAGTCAGTTGATGTTATTCCATATGAGATGTGGACTAACAGAAAGTCCTATCTTTCTCATTTGAAAGTTTGGGGTTGTCCTGCTTATATGTAGCGGACACAGTCAGATACATTTGATGTAAAATCTGACAAGTATTTGTTCGTAGGATATCATGGGATATCACTTCTACCTTGCTGAGGAACAAAAGTTGTTTGTTTCAAAGCATGCTGTTTTCTTAGAGAAAGAGTTTCTTTTACAAGAAGACAGTGGGAGCAAAGTCGAACTTGAAGAAGTTCAAGATGCTCGAACAAACACAGATCAACTGCCTGAACCTGAAACTGTCACTCATTCAGATGAAGTAACAGTTCAACCTTCTAATACACAAGAAGTTCGTAGGTCAAGTAGGATACGCTCTGTTCCCGAGAGATATGGATTTCTCGTGAGTGAACAGAATGACGTATTGCTCATAGAAGATGATGAGCCTACTACCTATGAGGTTCTGAAGAGTTCAGAGTCTCAGAAATGGCTCCATGCCATGAAATCTGAAATGGATTCCATGTATGAAAACCAAGTATGGACTTTGGTTTATGCACCCGTAGGTGCAAATGGGTTTTCAAAAAGAAAATCGACATGGATGGTAATGTAATTACCTATAAAGCAAGGCTTGTGGCTAAAGGTTTTCGTCAAAGACAAGGAGTTGACTACGACGAGACCTTCAGCCCAGTAGCAATGCTTAAATCCATTAGAATACTCCTAGCCATTGCCACTCATTATGATTATGAGATATGACAAATGGATGTGAAGACGACTTTCCTAAATGGAAATCTAGTGAGGATGTGTATATGACACAACCCGAGGGCTTCACCTCCTATGATGGCGAAAAGGTATGCAAGCTTCAAAAATCCATCTATGGATTGAAGCAAGCATCCCAGGAGTTGGAATATCCGTTTTGATGAGGTAATCAAAGAGTTTGGTTTCTCACAAAACCGGATGAATGTGTGTATAAGAAGGTCAATGGGACTGCAATCGTATTCCTTGTGCTATATGTGGATGACATATTATTACTAGGAAGCGATGTCTCTATGCTACTGATCGATAAAGATTTGGTTGTCAAACAATTTTCCATGAAAGACCTTGGTGAAGCAACTTATATCCTTGGGATAAAGATCTATAGAGATAGATCAAAAAGGTTGCTTGGTCTTTCACAATCAACGTACATAGACAAGATGCTAAAGAGGTTTAGCATGGAGCAATCCAAGAGAGGGTACCTTCCCGTGACTCATGGGATAACACTCTCGAAATCTATGTGTCCTAAAACACAAGATGAGAGGATGCGCATGAATATGATCCCGTATGCATAAGCGGTAGGATCTATCATGTATGCTATGCTATGTACGAGACCCGATGTATCATATGCTCTAAGTGTTACGAGCAGATACCAATCGGATCCTGGTGAGGGTCACTGGGAGGCTGTCAAGAATATCCTTAAGTACTTACGAAGAACTAAGGATGTTTTCTTGATATATGGGGATGGAGATCTCAAAGTGGCGGGTATCGGATGCCGTTTTCAATCGATAAGGATGATTCCAAATCCCAATCAGGTTATGTATTCTGCTGAGCGGCGGGGGCGGTCGGTTGGAAGAGTTCCAAACAAAGACGCATCGTCGATTCAATAACCGAGGCAGAGTACATTGCCGCCTGTAAGCAGCAAAGGAAGCCGTTTCGATCAAAAAGTTCATTACTGAACTTGGTGTGGTTCCTAGCAGTGATGGGCCCATACAGTTGTATTGTGACAACAATGGGGCTATTGTGCAGGCGAAGGAACCAAGGTCTCATCAACGATCCAAACACGTACTCCGCAGATATCATTTGATAAGGGAGATCATAGGACGTGGTGATGTCCAGATCGAGAGAGTTCCCACCGAGCAGAATATTGCTGATCCGTTGACGAAGCCATTGTCACAAAAGAGTTTTGATTCTCATGTATTCGCCTATGGTATTAGATATCAAGGCGATTGACTTTAGGTCAAGTGGGAGATTGTTAGAGTAGTGCCCTAAAGGCAATCGCCTTTAGCGCAATTTGTACAAATTTGTATACAGTCTTTATAAATAAATAAAGAAAGGCATATTTCATTAATTTGTTGTTCATTATTTATGAACTGATATAGATCTGTAATCAAATTAATGAAGTCCATGATATATGACATAGCATGAAGGAAATTATGATGTGATCATACTACTGAGATTCCTATCATGTGCAATTATGTCAGTATCTAAATTCTCCCTAGTCATAGGATTAATGAGACTGGAAATCATTAATCTGGACAGACTAGCATATGTCATACTCCTTGATTGGATCAAGCAGTAGATCTCAGAAACTGTAAATATGGGATATTTAGAGTTGACATGTGGATGCTTACTAGCGGTAGTAAGTACATTGGATGACCTGCCATGAGATCATCACATGGATGTCCTATTCTAATGTCAGTGATAATCTCATCATAGCAATGGTGCAAGTATCCTTAGACTTGAGGTGCTCAAGGATATCTTGGATACTGATTCTGTGCTTTGACTTCATTCCTTGTTGCCTTACAGAGGTCGCTCATAGGGTGGTGTTTGGGTACAGTTTGAGGTATTCGAAGGTAATTGAGTAGCCAATAGAGGATTCACCACTTCTGTGATAGCAGAAGATGATACCCATGACCTCTTGTCAGGGTCATTACTTAGAAATCTCTGGCCAGAGTAGATGTGTCATGAAGACTGTCTTCCTTGACATATTAAGTAATGAGTCCTAAGACGAGAACTGATATCACTTGGGCTAGACTCAGTCTAGTAAGAGTCGACACTTTGACCATACTCATAACCAAGTGGGGTATAGGATGGTGAAAGGACGAATTGCACAGTAATTATCTGTGGAAGGGTTCGTGATCTGATTCGTGATGAATTCATCAAACCGATTACTTTCTGGTCAATTGGAGGTCATGATGTGTTGCTAGACGCCGCTCATGACTTGCTCAGATTAATTGTTAATCTAAGTGGCCAACATAACCGGGAACCTAAAGGGTCACACGCATAAGAGTGTTTCAGAGAATCTGTAAAATAGTATTGGACTGAGTTCCAATATATGGAGAGCAATCGGATTAAATGGATCCCGATGAGATCGAGATATGTCCCGATGAGATCGCGACATCGATATTGCTGAAAAAGGTTTTCGGTGGTTTTTCCATGCGGGGCCTGTGAGGACCGACCCAGTGTGGTGGACTACTTGAGCAATATATATACATATATATATATGATTAATTAATTAATTAATTAATTAATTAATATATACATGGGTGCACGTGGATGAAGGAGGAGAGGCTTTAGCATTTTAACTTTATATATATATATATATATAAAGGCTAAAATGTGGAAAGCATTCCACCATTAGCATTTAATGCTTTTAAAGTGTTAAAGACACTTGGCTCATGATGAGAGAGGTATATAATCGTTGGTTTAAAAGGAGAAAACTATGGATGAAGGTCGTGGGTTTTAAAAAGGGTTTTAAAACCTAAGTTTTGGTCTCTTCTTCATCCTCTCTCATCAAGCTTCTCTCCTTTCAAGCTACCTTCTTCTCCATTGTTCCAAGCTCTCGATAGGACAAAGGTAAGGTCTAGCAGCCTTTAATATGTTCTAGCTATTCCCGGGTCAAAGGGGTTTGTCCCGGTTAGGTTTTCTGATCTCTGCGTGGATACCTTTAGAGATAGTCTCTATTGGCTATTCTAGTTTGAGTCTTCATACCGACACCTGGATCCTGGCTTTCGGGAAGATCTCGGTAACAAAATTTTTATTTTTCCGCTACTGGAGCATGTGATGTTCCTCCCGGGATTTTCCTACATAATGCTCATACAGATAAAACCAAACTCTTTTGTTTTATTAATAATAAATATTTTCATTACAAAACTGTAACTGAAGAAGATAAAGTTACATGTAAATACACTTGCTTTCTAGGGCACTATATTTACATAACTCCAACAGAGGTGATGTCCAGATCGAGAGAATTCCCACCGAGCAGAATATTACTGATCCGTTGACAAAGCCATTGTCACAAAAGAGTTTTGATTCACATGTACTCGCCTATGGTATTAGATATCAAGGCGATTGGCTTTAGGTCAAGTGGGAGATTGTTAGAGTAGTGCCCTAAAGGCAATCGCCTTTAACGCGTTTTGTACAAAGTTATGTACATTCTTTATGAATAAATAAAGAAAAGGCATATTTCATTAATTTGATGTTCATTATTTATGAACTGATTTTGATCAATAAGCAAATTAATGAAGTCCATGGTACATGACATAGCATGAAGGAAATTGTGATGTGATCATACTACTGAGATTCCTATCATGTGCAATTATGTCAGTATCTAAATTATCCCTAGTCATAGGATTACTGAGACTGGACATCGGTAATCTGGAGAGACTAGTACATCTCAAGTTTCTTGATTTGATCAAGCAGTGGATCTCAGAAGCTGTAAATATGAGATATTTAGGGTTGAGATGTAGATACTTACTAGAGGTAGTAAGTACATTGGATGACCTGCTATGAGATCATCACATGGATTTCCTATTCTAATGTCAGTGATAATCTCATCATAGCAATGGTGCAAGTATCCTTAGACTTGAGGTGCTCGAGGATATCTTGATATCTTGATTACGTGCTTTGACTCCATTCCTTGTTGCCTTACGAGGTTGCTCATAGGGTGGTGATTGGGTGCGACTTGAGGTATTGAAGGTAATTGAGTAGCCAATAGAGGATTCACCACTTCTGTGATAGCAGAAGATGATACCTATGGCCTCTTGTCAGGGTCATTACTTGGAAGTCTCTGGCCGGAGCATGTATGTCATGAAGATTGTCTTCAGTGACATATAAAGTAATGAGTCCCAGGATAAGAACTGAAATCACTTGGACTAGATTTGACATAGTCAGTCTAGTAAAGAGTTGACACTTTGCCCATACTCATAACCAAGTGGGGTACAGCATGGTGAAAGGACAAATTGCACGGTAATTGTCTATGGAAAGGTTTGTGATATGGTTCATGATGAATACATGTTCTTTCATCAAACCAATTACTTTCCGATCAATTGGGGGTCATGATGTGTTGCTAGATACCGCTCATGACTTGCTCAGATTAAGTGTTAATCTAAGTGGCCAACATAACCGGGAACCTAATGGGTCCACGCATAAGAGTGTCTCGGAGAATTTGTAAAATAGTTTTGGATAGAGATCCGATATATGGAGAGCAATCGGACTAATTAGATCCCGATGAGATCGAGATATGTCCCGATGAGATCGCGACATCGATATTGCTGAAAAAGGTTTTCGGGGGTTTTTTCCATATCGGGACCTGGTAGGCCGGTAGGACCAACCCCAGTGTGACTGGACCACTTCAGCATTTATATATATATATATATATCTTATTAATTAATTAAGTAATTAATTAATTAATATATATATATATAGCCTAACGTGGAAGATGGAGAAGATGCCTATCCTTTTAACTTTATATATATATATAATGGCTAACGTGGAACACACTTCACCATGTTGCATTAAATGTCTTTAATGATGTTAAAGACATATAAAAAGGGTGAAAAAAGATGATGATCTTCGTTGGCTTTTGAAAGAAGAAGAAAGAGTTTCCTTCCAAAAGCATACGAGCATCATTTTCATCATCTTCCTTAAGCTTCATCCTTCTCCTTCTCCATCGTGATTCCAAGCTCTCCAAGAACAAAGGTAAGAGCTAGCACTCTTTAATTTTTTCTAGCTATTCCCAGGTCAAAGGGTTTGTCCCGGTTAGGTTCTCCGATCTCTGCGTGGATACCGTTAGAAACGGTCTCCTTTGGCCGTTATGGTTTGAGTTTGTTGTATAGACACATGGATCCTGGCTTTCGGGAAGGTCCCGGAACAAAAAAAATTTTTTTCCCGCACCGTGGGCATGTGATGCTCACACCGGGATTTTCCTACACATTGTTTCTGAGAAGGCGGTGCATGTGGATCCCAAGAAGATTGAAACAGTAGTGAACTGGCATGCCCCGACATCAGTGACTGAGGTGAGGAGTTTTCTGGGTTTAGTAGGCTATTACGGGAGATTTGTGGAGGGATTCTCTATGATTGCTGCTCCTTTGACTAAATTACTAAGGAAGAACCAGAAGTTTGTATGGAGTGATGAGTGCTAGCAGAGCTTTGAGGAGCTTAAGCACAGATTGACTAGTGCTCCAGTTCTGACTTTACCCACAGGAGAGGGAGGTTATACTGTGTATAGTGATGCTTCCAGAAAGGGGTTAGGATGTGTACTTATGCAGGTAGATAAGGTGATAGCATATGCCTCACGGGAGCTAAAGCCTTATGAGATGAATTATCCGACCCATGATCTGGAGTTAGCAGCTGTGATCTTTGCCTTGAAGATCTGGAGGCATTATCTGTATGGAGTGCAAACCAGGATCTTTACAGATCACAAGAGTCTCAAATACTTGTTGAGTCAAAAGGAGCTGAATTTGAGATAGAGAAGGTGGATTGAGCTGCTCAAAGACTATGACCTGTTGATTGAGTATCATCCAGGTAAGGCCAATGTGGTTGCAGACGCCTTGAGCAGGAAGTCTTCCATAGCATATGTGCAGACAGTCTATCTGCCGCTATTGGAAGAAATGGTTAAGCTCAGAATCAGTCTTAAGCAGGAGGAGTTTGATTGCATGATTGCCACTTTTAGGGTGAGACCGATCCTCAAGGAAAAAGTGAGAGAGTTGCAGGATCAGGATGCAGAACTAGGTAAGCTATGGGAAGAGATTCAGAAGGGTAAGAAGTCTGATATGATGATGAGTGATGATGGACTCCTGACATTCGGGAATAGGCTATGTATTCCTGATGTCAAGGAGGTGAAGGATGAGATTCTGGATGAGGCACACAATGCGCCTTATGCTATGCACCCAAGTAACACTAGGATGTACAGGGATCTTAAGGAGCATTTATGGTGGAGAGGTATGAAGAAAGATGTGGCCGAGTATGCGAGTAAGTGTCTGGTGTGTCAGCAAGTTAAGGCTGAACATCAGGCACCTTCAGGCCAATTGAGGCCATTATCCATTCCTCAGTGGAAATGGCAGAGGGTGACTATGGATTTTCTAATGGGATTGCCCAGGACCAGTAGGGGGCATGATGCCATATGGGTGATTGTGGATAGATTGACGAAATCAGCCCATTTTCTGGCAATCAGACATACAGATCCTCTGCACGTGCTAGCCAAGAAGTATATTGATGAAGTTGTGAGGTTGCATGGGATCCCGGATTCGATTGTGTCTGATAGAGATCCTCGCTTTACTTCGAGATTTTGGGGCAGTTTGCAGGAAGCTCTAGGCACTAAGTTGAGTTTCAGCACTGCTTTCCATCCTCAGACCGATGGTCAATCTGAGAGGACCATTCGGACCCTTGAGGGAATGCTCAGGGCATGTGTGATGGATTTTAGAGGAGCATAGGATGAGCACTTGCCTCTGATCGAATTTGCATACAATAATTCGTATCATTCGAGCATTCAAATGGCTCCTTATGAGGCTCTGTATGGGAGAAGATGTAGGACTTCGGTGTGTTGGGATGAAGAGGGAGACAGGAAACTTTTGGGCCCAGAGTTGATACAGATGACCGTTGATAAGGTCAACTTGATAAAACACAGGCTAAAGGCAGCTCAGGACAGGATGAAGAGTTATGACGATGCTCACCGGAAAGAGATGGAGTTTGAGGTTGGCGAGAAAGTTTTTCTTAAGACTTCCCCTTGGAAAAGGATTTTGAGATTTGGAAAGAAGGGTAAGCTGAGTCCGAGATATATGGGGCCTTTTGAGATCTTAGAGAGGATTGGTCCGTTGGCATACAGGTTAGCTTTGCCTCCGAAGCTATCACAGATTCATGATGTTTTTCATGTCTCTATGCTGAGGAGATATCGATCAGATCCCTCCCATGTCATTCACGCTAATGAAGTTCAGTTGAGTAATGATTTGAGTTATGAAGAGTTTCCAGTACAGATCTTGGATACCAAAGAAAAGGTTCGCAGGAACAAGACTGTGCAGTTGGTAAAAGTCTTATAGAGGAACCACTCGGTGGAAGAGGCCACGTGGGAGCCACTGGAAGCTATGAAGGATAAGTATCCCCATCTCTTCAGTGGTTCAGGTAAGAATTTCGAGGACGAAATTCTTTTAAGGATGGAGAAATGTTGGGCCCCGATTCGCATTAAGCATGTTTTATTTATTTTGAGGATTAGTTTACTAATTTTCCTTTTAGTTAGAGTAATTTGGGATTTTTAGTACTTAGTTTATAGAAATTAATGGAAGGGATTAGTTAAAATTAGAATTTTTATAAGTTGCTATAATTTAAAGAAATAAGTTGGTGTAAGGGCATTTTAGGAAGTCCATATAGGTTTTTAAGACTTAAGGCAAAGAAGGAAGGGTCTTTTAGTCTTTGTAAAGGCAATGAAAATAAAAAGAAGAGAAACAAATGAAGTGTTGTCGTATGGTTTGGAGGAGAAACGAAAATTGCAAAGAAAGAAGGAAAGAACATGTAGTAGCCGTATGAAATAAAGAGGAAGCCTATGACATTTTCTAGTTTTAAGAAGGGAAGGATGAAACTACGTAGTTTAGCTTAGGTTTATAAGTTAGAAAGCAATTTCCCTAAGGCATTTACAAGAGACCAACGAAACTTCAAAGAGAAAGAAGAGAGGGTGACTTTCGGCCATGAGATAAGGAGAAGAAGAAGAGGAGGAGGAGTTGGGTTTTGTTGTTTTCTTGCTTGAGAAAAGTGATTCTAAGAGTTTCTTTAAGAAGAAAAGGAAGAGAAAGAGTTTAATCCTCCATTAGAAGTAAAATAAGAAATTCGTGGGTTGTATAAAGGTAAGGGGAATTTTGAAATTCTTGAAAATTTTAGATAGGTTTTGATTCTAATGGTTTAGATAAGGTATGGGTAAGGTTATATGGAATCAATTTCATGTTTTCTTTTCCGAAGGATTATGAATTTTGTTATCTCTTTTAATATGGGATTATTATGCTTAATGAAGGTCTAGAGAGGCCATTGGAAGTAGAGGAGAGGCAAATTAATCAACCTCCAAGCTAAAGGATTTAAGGTGGGTGATTCCTTAATAATTGAGTTAATAGGCATATTACCGTTTTTATAATAAATGCTAATTAAGGTTTCCAATGACTTAGAATTTTTGTAGGATTTACTCTTTGTGATGTTTTGAACTTGTATGTGATGTTCTTTGATTATGAATTTATGTTGGAATGATTTGTTTAATTGTTTGTTAAGTGAAAAAGACAAGAATTTGTGATTTCGAAAAACAATTGTCATTTTGGCAAATTATGTGAAAGTAAATTTGGCAAAGGCCAATTGAGGCTAATGAGTTTGAATTGTGTGAATTATGTGAAATGTAGGTTTTATTTGGGTTTATGGTGGTCCTATAAGAGTCAGGTGCACCTGTCTAATCATAAGCTTCTCCTGCCTGCCCGCTAGTGGCATTGGAGTTCCTCATGGACTCTCATAAGTCACGGCTACACATGACCGCTTCGCGGAAATGTGTAGTACGTTCTGTTTCGGATCCACCCGAACCACTTTATTTGTAATTTTCTGAAATGTTAGGTTGTTTTTTGATGTGTTAAGTTTGTAAATTGTTTGATGTGATAAATTCTGTGAAGAGTTTTGAAAAGTGAAAAATGCTTTTATCAATGTGACATTGTTTTGAAAATGAATGAATGAATAATATTTTGTGCTTATTTTCTCGTTTATTAAATTATTACCCACGGAGCCATCAAGCTCACCCCCATTTTCCCTCTACAGGTGTCAAGCGAGAAACCGAGTTGTTGCATCGGGATTGAGGCAATATTCCGATGCATTTCGCTTTTGAAGTCATTTTTTAGAAAACAAAGCTTTAGGTCGCATTTTGGATTGTATTTAACTTTTGATACTTCCGTCGTATTCAGGCTAAAATGCCCTCTAAAGCTTTGTATAATTTCTACTTTCCTTGTAAATATAAAGGTTTTGAAGTTTAAAAATGTATCTTATGTATGTTTTCTAAGAATGTATTGTTGTATGGTTGAGAATGACAAAACGAAAGAATGGGATTATGTTACTTTATGGATTGGAAATGAGTAGATGCTTAGGAGTGAGATTGCCTTATGGTTTGAGAAATGTTTAGAAGCCTAGGAGTGTGTTTCTGCCATTGGATATTGAGTTTTTATGTAGGTATTTGAGTTGGGAAGAATTGAATTGAAGATTTTGGTTAGTTACATAATAGGGGAGGTGCTGTCCAAATTTTCCTAAATTTGGGCAGCAACTTCACTTAGGTTTTAGAACATTTTAAAGCTTGAATTAGTTTGGGTGGTCTTCTTGAACAATGTATTACTTGTTTAGAGCTTTCCAATGATGTATAATTGGTCAAATTTGGACTTAGGATGAAGAAGTAATAAGGTTGAGAAGATGACAATTACTATTCATTTAGGTAGAGTTACTGTTTTATTAGATTTTTTACAGGCAGTAACTTTGAGAGTATTTTTACCCCTTTAAATGATTGAATTGATTTTTTCTCCCTTCATGAAACTTGTAAATCATCCTTTCTTCTTTCTATTGATGTATACTATGCCTTATTTTGAATTAGGAGTAAAAAGTTATGGGGGTTAGACCTAGTTCAGTTATTGTTCATTTGGCAATTTTGGACAGAACTTTTGGGAAGGTTTTTCACCCCTTTAGAGTTTGTTTTGGTTTTTGTATCCTGCATAGAAAATGTAGATTATCTTTTTCCCTTTCCAATGAGACATAATTTGCAATTATTGGAGTTAGGAATAAAAGGTTATAAGGTTAAAAAGATTACAAGTACTGTTCATTTGGTCAATTATACTGTGCCATTGGTTTTATCTGATGATAACTTGAGAGGGTTTTACCTCTTTAAACGACTGAATTGATTCTTTCTCCCTTCATGAAGGTTGTAAATCACCTCTTTATCTTCTAACGAGGTAAAATGTGACATTTTTAGACTTTTGTGTTAAAAGTTATGAATTTTCAAACTTCTAGTATAGTGTAGGAATTCTTCAATTGTAGCAGAAACTTTGAAACAACTTTTGACCAGCTTAAAGGCCAAACTAGTTTTTAAATCCTTCAGGGAAGTCGTAGGACTCCCTTTTACCTTTTTATTGATACCAAGTTTGCGTGTTTCGGAATTCGGTGTGAAAAGTTATGAATTCTCAAAAATTTCAGGTGTAATGTTTGGTTTCCAAAGAAAAACAAAAAGGAAATCATATGTATACATATACATATGGAAATTTTGGACTTCATGGCACCCTCATGAGGCCTCGCCCCATGAGCAGCTTGCGACTGCGATCGCGACATGAGAGGCCCGCATCTGTGGCTGACGCCGTTTGTGCGTTTTTGATTTTTTTCATTTTCTGATTTTTCCTTTTTCCCAAATTAAACCTCCTCTCACACTTTTGCTTGTAACTTTTTCGTTTGGCCTCCGATTCACTCGATTTTCGAAGCATTGGTTTTCTAAAAAAAAATTCTACCCCCCTCATGCAAAAATTTAGAATTCTCAGATTAAGTTGAATTTTGTCGGATTTTATCAAAGAGAGTGAATTAGTCGGACATATTGAACATGTTTCCGTTTTTTGGTGATTTCTTGATCTAGGAAGCTCCGATTGAAGTGATTTTCATTTCTGATTATTATAGAGGCATGAAATTCCCTTTTAGCTTAGGTTGGATTTTAATTTCGGGCCCTAAGCAGATCAGTTTTATTAAGGGAGATTAAAGTGAATCTTACAAGATTTGTTCAGAGGACATTAATATAAGTTCAAATTGAGTTTCTTCTGTGGTGAGGAATTCCTCCCTCGTGGGTTTGCGCATCCAGATGTCACGTAGGACGTCAGACATGTGACTCATCTGGGAGAGGTTCCAACACAAAAATCCCACAAATTTCTCATGAGGAGGTAGAGAATTGTCTTAAAAGTCCAACGCTTCAAAAAAACAAGTCAAACGGATATCGGACGAAAAAGTTAGAAGCAAAAGAATGAAAGAGGGCTGGTCGACCTCGAGAGCTAGTCGTAGTCGCGCTAGCAAACTTTCGAGGCTCGTAACGTTTGATAACTAGCTCCAAATTTTACAAACTTGGTATCATTGGAGAGCTAAAAGAATTCCCTACAACTATCATGAAGGATCCAAAAATCAATTCCATCTCTAAAGGGGTCAAAAATCCACTCAAAGTTTCTGCCCAAAATTGTCATCCTAAAATAGCAATACAACTTCCATAAATCTTAACTTCCTATTCCAAGGTCCAAAAATTCTATACTTTATATCAATGGAAAGATCAAAACATAATCTAGAACTTTCATGAAGCACTTAAAGGCAATTTCAACCTCTAACTAGGTCAATTGTTTAATCAAAGTTTCTGCCCTGTTAAAAATCACCTCAACAATATCCAAACTTTCAGCATTCACATCTTTCAATTACCACATCCAAAAATTTCATACTTTATAGCGTTGGAAAGATTGAAATACAAGCTACAACTTTCATGTAGACCACTTTGTCCCATTCAAACCACATCAGTACAAAATTGGCCTCAAAGCACAATACACACAAACTTACCCTTAATAGCATTTTTAAAAACAAAGCAAAATAACCTTAACTTTGAGAAATCATAACTTTCAATCCCGGTATCGAAAAATATCATACTTTATGGAGATAGAAAGCTCTCAACAGAAACCACAACTTTAATGAAGATTATTTTCTCAAATTCAGTCAAAAACATCCCAGAAAAATTCTTAAAGTTTTAACATCAAAAAAGTCAACTCTGTTACTATTTATCCCCAAAAAGTCAGACTTGCAATTCCCTAAAATTTTACACTTTCATTATTCATTTCTTGCTTTTCAACTCCATTTAAAACAATTCATTCTCACAAAGTCAAACTTTCAATTCCTTATACTTTAACACTTTCACTAATCAATTTCATAACACATACCATTTTACTCAAAACCTCACATCAATTTCATAAAACTCAAAGACACCCATTTAATGTATTAACCTCAAAATATCAGTTCAATTTGCTCAAACTAGCATTGCTCAAATAAAACATTAAACATAATCATTCAAATTCATGAATTTTCTTTTCCTTTACACATGACTAATTCACCACAAATTCCTCATTTAGTGTCAATTTATTCTTCAAAATTTTAAAAAATTTGGGGTCCAACATTTTTCCCACTCTTAAAAGAATTTTGTCCTCGAAATTCATACTTAAGTAATCACCAAGTAACACATTCTCTCAATAATAGTCAATTACTTTCTTAGGTAATTCTTCATCATACAAATCTCAACTTACTCACCATTTATCACTTCTTGTGTCAAATACAGCACTATCATACCAAATCACTATTTCTTAACATATGTTAATGGTCCAATTCTTAATAACCTTGATATGGACCAAAACCATTTAATCTCAACCTTTTGAACTTCTATTCATATCCATATCTCTATCACTCATCTCATCTTTCAAATATCCGTTATCACATCTCACATATATTCAAAATCAAACCATCCAAATTCATCATGAATTTCTAATCTTAATTTCCATAAGCACATTCTTATAATCAATCTTATTCTTGACACCTAAATCAAACAATCACTTTGGTTCTTTAAATAATTCATGACAAAGACAATCACATCATGTTCGCCTTCTCACTAATTCAATCATATCCATTCACTAACTCTTATCAATTTCTCATGCATATCACTTATAAACATGCGCCCATGTAAGATCCTAATACCGGTGCTCTGATACCATAAATATTGAGACCCGATCTTGGAACCGGACCCCAACTGGAAAAAATCAAAAATGGAAGCTAAAATGATAGGAAATAGAATCATAACAAAGCGAAACGAAAGGCAAATCACAAATCGAAACGAATCGAAGGAACGGAAACATAAATCGGAAAAGAAAGTGGTGGATTAAACAAAAAATGGATTACAAAGCGAAACAATTCCAAAGCGGAAATCGAATTGGTTCGGAATCAAAGCAAATAGACAGTTCAATCAACTAAAAGTCAAATTTCCGACATCCGATAACATACACTTTAGAAAAATTAGCGTTGGAAACAAAAAGACGATCTCGATCTAAGCAAATCCGAATTCGGTATATTTTTTTTCTTTCATTTTATTCATCTTTATTCAAAACCATTCCAATTTCCCATTTGGAATTTATCAATTCCATAAACTCAAATATTTTAACCTTCACATTCATACATATCTCATAATTCATCTTTTTAACCCATTCTTATTTTTCTTTAAACATCTCACACATTGCTATACACAATCAAGCCATACACAATTAGCACTTCAATATCTCAATTCCAGCAATACAATTCATCGGACCTCCTGTCCGGAATCCAAACATAAACAAACACAACCAATCATCATCATATACATAGCACTTCAAATAATTCTCAATCATTAATATCATCGGACCTCCTATCCGGAATACAAACACAATCCAACACATTCATATTCACATTATATACAAATCCATAATTCAAGCCCATATATAAATTCACATCTCATCTCATCCATATACCATTTACATACCATTTCCACACAAATTATTATCAAAATTCCATACGTAAATCTATAATTCATTTACATTATGAAATAAATGCTTATAAAACATTAATGGCATTCCAAGCCATATACAATACCAATATCAAAATCCAAATTACACAAAATATAAAATAAGCAAAATCGAACAAATGCGTCGACTTTCTTTCATCCGATCTCCTGCTCGATACCTAGAGATGGGGATGAAAGGGGGTGAGCTAGACAACTCATGGATAACATATTTATAAATCGAAAATAAGTAAAAAATCATTTTTCAAACGATTGCCATTTATAAACATTTCACAGTAGAAAATTCATCAAAAGCTTATTTTCCACAATTTCTCAATTTCAAAGAATTTATGAATATTAAAAAAACGTAAATTCAATCACACTTAGAAACAAAACAAAAGCACATAACACATCAGAATGGTTTGGATCGGTCCAAAGCGAGCGTCATTGCAGACATTCCGCATAGCGGTCACATGCGGTACCGTGAGCGAGCGTACTACACCTTCCCGCATAGCGGTCCGGTGTAGCCATGAACTTATGGGAGTCCGTAACAGAGCTCCAATGCTACTAACGGGCAGGCGGACGAAGCTTATAAAAAGACAAGTGCACTTGACTCAACTTATGGGACCTAACCAAAACCACATAACACATTTCACACTTGAAAAATCGAATTCCTCGGAGGCACATTTCGAAAACTGAATTTTCATATCATGTCATATCCTATTCAAACATAATGTCACAATGTCACATAATTTCACACACCAAATTCTCAATCATTCAAGCACCCAAGAATGCAACAATTTTTGCAATTTATCAAAATCATAAGTCAAACATATTCCCATTCATTCAAAACAATGAAATCATCAATTATAGACATTTCTCGAATTATTCATATCATTCGAAAAATAATGAATTTAATAATTATTGCAATTTCTTAAGTCATTCCAAATAATGAATGTACCATTATAACAATTTCTAAAATCATTCCAAAAGCAAGAAATTTAATCATTCGAAAATAAAAATTTAAAAACCCTCTCACTTTCTTGATTTTTCAAGAACACATACATAGCTTATATTTCAAAATATAAACATGGTACCCACCTCAATTCCATGCTTAAAACTTGTCCAAAGCTTCAATTTCTCCAATGCCTCACTTAAATTCCCTAATCCAAGACAAAAATCCCTAATTAATAATCACCCAAATTCAACATCACATAAAGCATAATCACCAAAATTGAGCTTAGAAAACACAAACTCATTCCAATCTTAAGCCATATGAACCAAAACCTTTCATAAATTAACAAATCAAAAACTTCCTCTTACCTTAAACCTTCACTAATTTTGGATTTTCTTGGCTCATAATGGAGCTCTCATCTTTTTCCATCTTTTTCCCTCTTGAAGCAACTCAAAATCCATCTTGAAAGCTTGGAAAAATCGAAGCCCTAATCCCCTTTTTCTTCTTTCCTCTTTCTCCACCGAAGCTTTCTTCTTCTTTCTCTTCTTTTCCTTTCTTTCTTCCTCATTTTTGTGCCTTTCTTCCTTCTTAAATGACAACCCACCTTACTTGTCTTTAATGAATGCAAAATAACCATTATGCCCCTCCATATAAGCCTTCTAACTTAAAACCTTAAGTGTTCTTCCAAGTTTGCCCTTTATGCACTTCTAATACTTTAATTTCTAACACTTTAATTTAATTTAATCTAATCAATTTATCCCATATTCTCTTACTCAATTTAACATTCTAATTATTCACATTAACATGCTAATTAAGTCCTCAAAATTATAAATTAAATCAAAGTCTCAAAATTCATTAAAATCATGATTTACTTAGGATATTTTTCAAATCATCAAATTGAACAAATTTGGTAAAACTTCCTTCTAGAGAAATGTTCCTCATAGTCTCAATTTCATAACGCCACCAAAATCATTTAATTTGGTTCACTACTCAAAAAGTTATTCCCCAAACATTTCGGACTATTCTTATGCTACAATATTTTCCAGTACTTTACTTCCATCCAAAATTTGATGATCTTTTAGGCTGAATTAAAATTCACTTTCTTCAGACCAATTGTAGCCTTATCTATATAGTTTAATCCAAATTAAGTATCACCTCATTTGGATGACTAGAGAAACATTTATGGCCACAATACTTTCGGCTCTTACTAATCCAAGACTGCACACTAAACCCAACTTCAATTCAGAAATTGAAAGTCTTAGAGGCTAAATTGAAATTCAGTTCCTTCATATGATTTGTATCCCCATGTCTCTATTTTATTTTGCAACAATAATCAATTCAATTGGATCTCTACAGACCAAGAATTTACCAAAGTACTGAACCATGTTCAGAAAATTTCCCAACTCACTTTGATTAAATCAATCATCCTCAATTTAATCTCAAAAAATCCATAAATTTCCCATGAGGAGGTAGATAATTTTCTTAGAAATCCAACGCTTCAAAAATCAAGTCAATTGGATGTCGGACGGAAAAGTTAGAAGCAAAAGAATGAAAGAGGGCTGGTCGCCCTCGCAAGCTGGTCGCAGTCACGACCAGCAAACTTTTGAGGCCCGTAACTTTTGATCCCTAGCTCCAAATTTTACAAAATTGATATCATTGGAAAGCTAAAAGAATTCCCTACAATTATCATGAAGGACCCAAAAATCAATTCTATCTTTAAAAGGGTCAAAAATCTACTCAAAGTTTCTACCCAAAATTGTCATCCTAAAACAGCAACACAACTTCCATAAATCATAACTTTCTATTACAAGGTCCAAAAATTCTATACTTTATATCAATGGAAAGATCAAAACATAATCTAAAACTTTCATGAAGTAAAACTTCTAACTAGGTCAATTTTTTAATCAAAGTTTCTGCCCTGTTAAAAATCACCCAAACAATATCTAAACTTCCAACATTCACATCTTTCAATTCCCACATCCAAAAATTTCATACTTTATAGCGTTGGAAAGATTGAAATACAAGCTACAACTTTCATGTAGACCACTTTGTCTCATTCAAATCACATCAGTACAAAATTAGCCTCAAAGTACAGCACACACAAACTTACCCTTAATAGCATTTTTAAAAACAAAATAACCTTAACTTTGAGAGATCATAACTTTCAATCCCGTTATCGAAAAAATATCATACTTTATGGCGATAGAAAGCTCTCAACAGAAAATACAACTTTCATGAAGATTATTTTCTCAAATTCATCCCAAAATAACCCAAAAAAATTCTTAAAGTTTTAACATCAAAAAGTCAATTCTGTTACTATTATCCCCAAAAAATCATACTTGCAATTCCCTAAAATTTCACACTTTCATTATTCATTTCTTGCTTTTCAACTCCATTTAAAGCAATTCATTCTCACAAAGTCAAACTTTTAATTCCTTATACTTAAACACTTTCACTAATCAATTTCATAACACATACCATTTTACTCAAACCTCACATCAATTTCATAAAACTCAAAGGCACCCATTTCATGTATTAACCTCAAAATATCATTTCAATTTGTTCAAACTAGCATTGCTCAAATAAAACATTAAACATAATCATTCAAATTCATGAATTTTCTTTTCTTTTACACATGACTGATTCACCACAAATTCCTCATTTAATGTCAATTTATTCTTCAAAATTTCAAAAAATTCGGGGTCCAACAGTGACAAAGTTCATCTATAATCGTGCATCAGTGTTGAATTTAATGAGAAAGAAATTTAACAATTGTAGGAATTTAGGTAGTCCTACTGTGATAAGATTTACAAAGAAATTCTTAACACTTCAGTCTTTTGTTACAATGAAGAAAGCACGAAGACAAATGTTTACAAGTAATAAGTGAGTTGTATCTCAACATGCTAGGACTAAGTGTAGCACCCCACTCTCGTAGGACAAGTATCAACATTTTGAGTGATATCTGAATACGTACCCCACAAAGTTGGCATGCTAGAGCCCTCGTATCACTAACTTAATCATGGCATCATCATTAATATAATATTTTAAAAACTGAATTCCTCATTTCATTGCGTAAAAACTGAATATGTAGATTGTAGCATTTCATATTTCATCCCTATATGTACATTCTCAAAACTAAATATAAAACATACTAAACACATGAGGAATTATAGAAAAATTCTATGTAATTTCAGTTGACTGATCTTTGAGCTATTTCTTCTTTCTAAAAGTACAAGAACTAAGCTTCTTGTAGAGTCTCTCTATCACTAGTGTCCTCTCTCGGTCCTCAAATGTCAACATTGCAATTTTGGTGAGTTTTGTGAACTCAGTGAGGTAACCATCCTCGATGCTTCACTCAATTCATATAAATCAACACATGTAAACAAATAATTCACATCATTTCATTTATCGTAAAGCATCACATATCACATCCAAAGTAATCAAATTGATAATTTCAATAATTTAAAATACATATATCAATTATAAATGCAATCCAAATACGACTCACTTTTATTTATTACTTTGTTGTGATCGAGTGCCTTTTGACTAGCCCATATCTCTTATGGATACCAAGCTTATATAAGATAATATCCCATATCCCTTAGTGGATACTGGGTACAATAGCAACTCAGCCAGAGGCTCGTATTACATTATGAGCTTTAAGCTCTTTTTACTAGCGACTATAGTCACAACTTCCTTTATCTTTCATGTATTTATGTTATGAAATGCATCACATTGACATTCATATTGACATTTGCCATCGGACCTTGGTCTAGCATTCAACAATCATGTTGAATAACATTTATTTTGTCAAATTCACAATCAAGGAACACTTTGTTAAGTCAAGCGGACTTCACGTTTATTAATTTTGGTGACAATCAAATAATAATAATGTTAGAAATAAATGAACTATTTTGATAAGTGTGTTAAGTGTGCAGAAAAATACGGAAGAAGCACGAAACACAGAAGAAGTGGAAAACATAAAAGAAGTCGAAAACACAAAAAAAGTAAAAAACACAGAAGAAGTAGAAAACACAGAAGAAGTGGAAAACACAGAAGAAGTGGAAAACACAGACGATACAAAGATGAAGATACTCTAGTACGTCGATAGTTAGTCAGTTGGAGTTAATTACAGAACTCAACTGAATAACGGTTTCTACAAGAAGCAAGAAGTAGTTATCAAGAAGCAAGTAGCAGTTATCAAGAAGTAGTTAAAGACTTAGGCTATAAATACTATTCGTAGTCGAAGACTGAACGATCTTTTAGCTTTCAAGTTTTTACTTACAAGAAAAATTCTGTATTCAAAAGAGCGATACAAGAGAGCAAACTCTACTATAACAAAAAAGCTCACAATATCTTTTTAGTGAGAGAAAGAAAAGGCTAAGAGCCTGGAGAGGCTAAGATAACAAAAAGAATACTTTATGTAAGAGACTTGAAGAGGCTCTGGAAGGGAAGAAAGAATACTTGCAAATTTGACGAAGTATAGTGAAATCTCATAAGAACTCTAAGGACTGGACGTAGCCCAAGGTTTGGGGTGAACTAGTATAAAAATCGCAGCATCTATCTTCTAACCTTTAACTTTGATTTTCTCTTGTTCTTAAACAAGTATATAGAAGTTATTTGCGATTTGAATACGTAGCTATTTTTGTATAACAGTGTTGGTATTCTTTTAACAGTTGAAAAAGTTATTTTCAAGAAATATCAAAGTTTTCGTATTCACAAAAGTATTACACAATTCAACCCCCCTTCTTGTGTATCTCGTATATTGTACGTGAATTCTATATTAACGTGTGATTTACTTCAATTGGTATCAGAGCTCGGTTTCCAAGAACCATTTTTACAAAGTGAGGACAAAGATCCATGGCTGAATCACATGTTTTTATAATTGAAGGTACCTCCGTCATAAGACCTCCTGTATTCAATAGTGAGGATTAACATTATTGGAAGGACAGGATACGGCTCTTCATCGAATCCACACACATTGATCTTTGGGATATCATCGAGAATGGACCATACGTACAAATAGATGATGATAGAAATACTATTCCTTGTACCAGATGGTCAGCCGATCACAAAGCTAGATTTTAATTAAACTCAAAGGCTAAGTTCTTTTTGAGTTGTGCTTTAAGCAGAAGTGAATATGATAAAGTTCATGGATGCGAAACCGTGTAGGAGATGTGGGACACTTTATCCATCACTGATCGACTCGTGATTAAGTCTTTGGGTTACTCCCTTGGAAATCGAATCAAAAATTTAATTCTACAATATAGAGTGCAACCTCGGGTCGTCTCACTTAATCGAAACCTAGTGCAAATGATCTAAGCTAGCCTAATTATCACGGAATGCAAACTAAATTGGTTAAGAGTGGGGTTTTGAGTTTTTCTTTTGATAAAACTAAGGAAAATGAAATAAATGAAAGAAAAGTGTATAAAAAGGTATTTTTGGATTTTTGGGAAATAAAAAGTGAAAACTTAAACAATGATCAAATATGATAAAATCCTCTTTAAAACGAGCTTTGGCTATCATAGTTCAAAACAAATCTTTTGGGAGCAAAATTCACTAAGTTTTCAAATGATAAACCATAAAGAACTCTTTAAGTCCAAGGTTTTCATCAATAAACTCCATTTCTTAAAACCTTGTTGAATGCATCTTAGTGTGTGTAATGGGAAAATGCAAGTGGTCAATTTGGATTAAGCATAATCTTAACATCAAACACAACTAGGCAGATAATAGAGAATCAACACAATCACCAAAAAGACATATATGAAACTTCATATATTAAAGCTCAAGGTTCTACATCAACCAATCCATAACACAATACATTGTCCAATACTTGATTAAACTATAACCAAGAAAATCCAACTACAAAGCATAAATCCTAACTCAGGAGTTCATGACAATGTAGTTAAACATAAATGAACTTGTTGGACCCCGATCTTTGAGTAAAAATAAGAAGTTTTCAAAAGTAGATGAGTTGATTGAAATTAAGTTGAAGATCATGAAATAAAGAAAGAAAGAGTGAAAATATGAAAATTGTGAAATAGTTGACTTTTTGACCTTGGAGAGTTGACTCTTGATTTAGGCAAATTTTGATAAAATGGTCTTCTGGAAACTTATAGATTATGTCAAGAGCTTTCCGTAGCCATAAAGTTTGACATTTTTCGATATCGGGAGTGAGAGTTATGATCAGTCAAAGTTGGCTTGGAAGTTTGACTTTTAGGGTAAAAGTTGACTATTTGATTTAGTTCAAATTCGAGAAAATGATCAACGTGAAACTTGTAACCCCTGTCGAGAGCTTTTCGTGGACATAAAGTTTGCTATTTTTTTATGTCGGGATTGAGAGATATGAATTTCGGAAGATATGCTTTGTTTTGAAAATGTTATTAAGTATAGATTTGCATGTGCTATACTTCGAGGCCACTCGTCGTATGGATTTAGTCTGAATTGGAATAAGTGGTCTTAATGAAAGTTGGAGCTTGTATTTCGATCTTTCCGACGCCATAAAGTATGTAATTTTTCGAGATCGGAGCAAGGAGTTATGAGCGATTAAAAATTGGAAGTTGGTTAGGAAAAGGCGATTAAGAGAATCTTTGAGTGGAAATTTGACTTCTTTGGAAGCCAACTGGATTTTCTGTTCTTCAGGGAAGTTGTAGAGCTTCCTTTTACCTTTCCATAGACACCAAATTCGTCAAATTCCGAGTTCGGAATTAAGAGATATGATTTTTGAAAAATTCAGTTATAAGTGGGTATTTAAGGTTTTGATAATTTTGCTTGAACTCTGACCATTTTTCAATCTTTTGTTATAAATCTTTCGTCCGACATCCGATTGATTTGATTCTCGAAGCGTTGGATTCCTAAGACAATTACGTTCATTTTTATGAAAAATTATGATTTTTAGGAGATTAAATGGAAAGAGATTGATTGAACCCAAGTAAGAGATGGGTTATAGGTTATAAGTTGAATAATTTTCTAAACATGGTTCCGTATTTTGCGATTTTCGGGAGCTGTACAACTCCGATTGAATTGATTCTTGAGGAAAAATAAAGTTAAGATATGGGGCTACAAATCATGTGAAGGGATCGAAATTTAATTCCATCCCTAAGATTGTTAATTTTTGGAATTAAATTCGCGTAATGTTCAGTCTCGGATTTTGTGAAGGTCCAATAGTATTCTGGCTATAACTTCTTCGTTTTAGATCCGAATTAAGCGCCGTCAGTGGCGTTGGATGCGTAAGATTGAGAGGAACAATTTTTAAGAAGAAAGTTTGTCCAAATTATTTCGTTAAGTTGCCCTAAATCTGGTCGCAAGCTATCAGGTAAAATGTTGGAGGTTAACTAATGAGGGGCATTTGGTCTTTTTACCCTAACTTAAGTGACATGGCTTAAACTCAAGATGCATGGTCGTTTTGGGAGGTCTGGAATATTCAGGAAAGTAGCAGAAATAAAGAGAAGGAAATGAGAAATAAAAGAGAAGGAAGATTACGAGAATGAAAAAGAAGAGACTCATCGTTTTGTTCAAGCAAAGAGAGAAGCCACGAAACTTCAAGAAGAGAGGAGAAGGGTGATTTTCGTTGAAGATGAGGAAGAAGAAAAGATGAGAAGAAGGTTTAGCAAAGAAGAAGAGAGATGTCGTGGGTCTCTCCAAAAGGTAAGAGATTTGAAATTTATGGTTTAATAGTTAGGGTTTTGTCTTTCTTGCTTAAACATGGTAGATTTAAGAGTTAATTATGAAAGAAAGAGGAAGAGAAAGAGTTTTGTTGTTAGAAGCAAGAAGGTGATTTCGTGGGTCATCATTTTACCTTAGAGAAATTGAATTTTGTTGTTTTAAGGATGAGTTTTGATGTCAATGGCTTAGTGAAGGTGTGGGTAAGGTGAGGTGAATTAAATTCATGTTGTTTAAAAAATTTCAGCATATGTCCCATGTTTGAATTCATGGTTTTGTTGTGAGAGTTTTGTTTTCATGCTTTATATGATGATTTGAAGAGTGATTGGTAAAAGAATAAGGAAAGGGATTCATTGAAGGAAAAATCTGATTCTTGTGGGAAATATGATTTTGTGGACTTCTCATGGGTAAGAAGATTTTCCCATTTTAGTTAGTTATTTAGATGAGTTGTGATGGGGATAGCTTAATTAAGGTATAAGTGAAGTTAGGTAAGTTTAAATCCAAGTTTTCCAATAAATTTCAGCATTGTTCACTTTTATTAATTCATGGTTTTGGTTAGACTTTTGCCTCTCTTGCTTAGAAAGGAAAGTTTAAGAGGTTTTGCTAAGAGTAAAGTGGAAAGAAGAAAGGTTATGGAAGCTTGAAAAAAAAATCAGCATAGTGTAGGTGTCTTTAAGGTGAGATTTTCGAAAATAATGCATGAATTTGAGTGAAGTTATGGTTGGGTGAGCTTAGGAAAGATGTAAGGAAGGTTAGGTTAGTTAAAAGTGAAGTTTTGTACCATTCGCAAAATTTTCAGCATTGATTTTCTCTTGGTAAATTAGGGTTTTGTATTTAATGTGTTTAATAAAGGTGAATTGGGATAGTTAGAAGAAGAGCCAAGGAAAGAAGATGGGTTATGAAAGTAACAGAAAAATCAGATTTGTGTAGGAGGATTTTCAACAAGTTTGACGAGTTTTGAGAGGGGTTCGGTTGTTATAGCATAGGAAAGGTATGGGAAAGGTATAAGTGAGATTATGTAAGTTGAAAGTCAAATATTTCCATGCTTTCAAATTTTTCAGCATGTGATCTTATATTAAGTAAGGTTTTATGCTTTGTTTAAGGTTAAATAAGGTAATTGAAGAGATAGGAAAGATTAGGATAGGTTAAATGCAAGTTTTCCCATGCCTTAGAATTTTCCAGCATTGATGTTTTTGGTAATTGGGGTTTTATGCTTCATGAAGGCATTAAAGGAAAGAGAAATGAGAAAGGTAATGGAGGTTTAAGAAAATCAGAGTTTATGGGTTTCTTTAAGGCATGAGATTCTTGAAAATAATTGATAAAATTGAGTTAGGCTTTGATGGTTATGGTTTAGGAATGGCATAGGCAAAGTGAGTTAGGTTTTTAGTCATGTTTTCATTCTTTAGAAATTTCCAGCTTTGATGTTTAGTGTTAATTAAGGCTTTTATGTCTTGATTAAGGTCCAATAAGTCGTGGGAAGTAAAGGAAAGGCAATTGGACCAATCCAAGATGCTAGCAAGGAAAATTCAGGTGGGTAATGTATTTATATTTTGAATTATGAGTAAAGTATGTGAATTTGAAAAATTAAGAAAGGAAAACAAATATTTCGAAAATATGTTTTCAAAGGATTGAAAAATAAATGCATTCATTTCTATGCATTTGATTGATATGTGATTAAGCGATAATATGATTGGTATTTAAATTGATGTGATATATGAACACGTGAACTGTGTGAATATGCGAATGTATCTAGTATGACATAGTATGAAAAGTTTGAAAATCAAGTTTTCAATCTACGCCTTGAGCAATCCGAAAGTTTCAGTTTTGAATTATGTGATTATGTGGGTTTGGTTAGGTCCCTCCGTAAGAGTCGATCAATGTCTTCCTCGATAGCCTTCTCCCGGTGCCTGCAAAGTGGTTTAGGAGTTCGATTTGGACTCCCCTCACATTCTGTTTACCTGAGCCATACTGCGGAATGTGCAAGACGTTCTATTAGGACAGACCCAAACTATTTGATATGTTATGTGTCTTGTTTTGTTATGTTTGTAGTGCATTCATGATTTATATTTGGTTATGAATATGAAAGTTTTGAAAAGTTTGAAAAATAAGAGATCAATGTTTGAAAATGTAAGACTTTGGAAACGTGTTATAAATGGTGTTTTTTTAAAAAGTGAAGGATTGAGAAATAAGCTTTGAAGAACGTTTTGAAAATGATTTTACGCTTATGGTTCAATTTATAAATATATTATCCACGAGCTTCCGAGCTCACCCCCCCTTCATCCCCATCTCCAGGTTTTCACACAGGAGATCGGATGGAAGACGAGTATGATGTCAACCCGATAGTTTATGTATTGCCTTTATTTATGGCTTGAAAAGCCGTTATTGTAAATTCATGATGTATATCAGTTATGAGTTAGGTATGTTTTGGATTTGAGTTTGGTTATGATGAAGATTTTGAATTGTGAATGTTTATGTATCTGAGTGAGTTGTGATCGGATTAAATTATGTATTACGGATTGAAATGTATATGAATGGTTTGTGATTGGTGTATTATGGATTGAACTTTTGAAGTGTTTAGAACTAAGAGTGTGTTTTGTTCTTTGGTGTTGGGATTCGGACGGGAGTTCGATGTTGCCTTGTGTTATTGGATGGATTATGATATTAGAAGTGCGTTTGCTTTGTTTTAAATTTTGGGTTGTCAAAATACACAGTTATCTTGCGAAATTTCGGTAAAATTTCGGTAAAATGGATTTAAAGAAATGAGTTCGAGGATTTATATGAATGTATAAGAAATGATTAAGATGAATGAAGTGAGAAAGAATAGAAATGTAGGGATTGTTTATATGTAGAATGAGTTTGATTAAAGAAAAAAAAAGAAATAAAAAAATACCAGATTTTAGACCGAGTTAGTCTAAGGTTTTCCAACGCGATTATGTTCATCCGATCGTTTTCTTTGATTATTGTGCTCGGATGTCGGATCTGTTCTACTTGATTTCGTCTCGCCCTCGATTTTGTTATTCGTAATTTGTTATCCTATTCGGTAGGTTTATTCGATTGGCGTCCACATTTTGTTTCCGATTTGAAATTTTGATCCGAAATTTCCATTTCCCTTCGTTTCCGTTTGCTTCGTTTTCCGTTCTGCGTATGTAGTTGGGTTCCGGTAACGGGATCCAACAGAACTACTCCCCTTTGAAGCCCATTGAACTCAAGCCATCACTACATCTTCAAGAGGAAATGGTGCTTAACCAAGCATCACTCCGGGAGCACTCACAACTGTAGACACACTGATAGCATCCATGGCAGCAGCAACAAATGATGAGAGCGATGATGAGAAGTAAAAATGGTTGATGGATGAAGGTCGAGAGTGAGAGAGATGACAAGTGTATGTGTGAAAAATATTTCGGTTCTCTGTAAAAAAAATCTCCTCATAACCTAATTTGGTAGATTTTTAAACTTTGGGTCGATGGGTTGGGTCATACAGTGAAAATTTTTTTCAAATATGTTCGGGTTTTCGACGTTTCACAGTGGCGACAGGCAAGTTCACCACGACATACTTTTTTTGAAAGGTTTTTGAGTGAATCCTGGATCCTTCGCCGCGGTGAACTTTTCCCGAAAGTTCAGCCTGGATTCTTCGTGTTTTGTCGTGGCGATAGATGGGCTCGCCACGGCGAACTTTTTCCGAAAGCTCTGTTCTCCTGTTGACTTCAATTCAGAACTGTTGGACCTCGAACTTTTCTTGAAAATTAGAAATTATAAAATGAAATTAAATGAGGAAATATGGTATGATTCTTTGTAATAAATGAAAAGTATAAATGAATTTATGAGCATTCGATGAATTGAAAGACATTTGGGTTTCCTTGTGTTTTGCATATGTTTGATTAAAAGATGAGGTAGTATGATGTTGAACATGGCCTCGTCCAATAAATAGAATGGTGTATTTTTGTATTCCTTTCTTTTTTAGACAAATTTCTGGGCTTATGTAGAAATTGATTGGCTTCTTTAGCCTTCTTAAGGATTATGAAGTATTTGCATAGTTTTGAAATGCGGTATTATGTATTGTGTTTGGATGTAAAAATTGGAGAATGTGGACGATTGAAGTGTTTGTGCAGGTGTTGTAAATTCTGTGGGTATTTGAAGAATATGGATGGTTGAAAATTAGGGGAGCTGCTGGCAAAATTTACATTATGGGCAGAAAGTTTGAGTGAAGTTTTGTCCCTCACAGAGTTAGAATTTGACTAAAAAGTCTTCTTGAAGATTGTATTTTAGGTTTTGATCTTTACATTGATGTATAATATGTTATCTTTGATTATGAAAATTGGAAGATAAGAAATTTGGAAGTTTGGATGTTGTTATAGGATGACCAATTATCTGGCAAAAATTTTGACTGAAAAATTGAACTAGTTAGAGGTTGAAATTGTTTTTAAGTTCTTCATGAAAGTTTTAGATTATGTTTTGATCTTTCCATTGATGTGAAGTATGCAATTTTTGGAGCATGTAATAGGAAGTTATGAATTTTTAGAAGTTCTTGTTACTATTTGGCATGATCATTAGTGGGCAAAAACTTTGATTGGAAAATTGACTCCCTTAGAGATCAAATTGATTTTTCAGTCCTTCATGAAAATTGTAGGTTGCTTTTTTATATTTGCATTGATATAAAATATGTCATGTTTGGACCTTGGAGTTGAAAGATAGAAATCTTCAAAGTTGAGTTACTATTTTGGGATGACAAGTAGGGGTAGTAAATTTGATTGGGTTTTTGACCCCTTTAGAGAAGGAATCGTTTTTTAAATTCTTCATGGAAGTTGTAGAGCTTTTTTTGATCTTTCTATTGATACCAAATTTGTCAAATTTGGAGTTCGGGAGCAAGAGTTATGAATTTTGGAAAATTCTATTATATATATTTATATTTATGAAAAAAAAGTGAAAAAGGGCCAGGGCACTGCTCGCCCTCGCGAGCGCTCATGAGGGCAAGCGAGCGAAAGCGCTCACTAGAGGTGAGCTGCTCACCATCGCGAGCAAAAGCGAGGGCTAGCGCGCGGCGCGCTGTCGTTTCGGTCCCCCAGTGCGACGCCGTTTTGACTCCTTCTGTCTTTGTTATTTTCCTTCCCAATCCGACCCTCTCTCAATCTTTTGCTTATATTGTTTCCGTCCGACATCCGATTGACTTGATTTTTTAAGCGTTGGATTCCTAAGACATCCCTCTATCTGTATATGAAAAAGTTGGGGTTTTTTAGATTAAATTGAAAGAGATTGATTTAATCAAAGTGAGTTGGATAATTTTCTGAACATGGTTCATTCTTTTGAGAAATTCTTGATCTATGGATATCTGATTGAATTGATTCTTGTTGTAAAATAAAATAGAGACATGGGGATAAAAGTCATATGAAGGAATTGAATTGCAATTTATCCCCTAAGACTTTCAATTTCTAAATTGAAATCAGGTTTAGTGTTCAGTCTTGGATTAATAAGAGCCGACGGTATTTTGGCCATAACGTTTGCTCTAGTCATCCAAATGAGGTGATTCTTAATTTGTATCAAACTAGAGAAATAAAGATACAAATGTTATGAAGGACTCGAGTTTCAATTTAGTCTTTAAAAATGTCAATTTTCGGATGGAAGTAAATCGCTGGAAATTGTTTTAGCATAAGAATAGTCCGAAATGTTTGGAGTATAACTTTTGGAATAGTGCACCAAATTAAATGATTTTGGTGGCGTTATGAAGTTGAGACTATGAGGAACATTTCTCTATAGGAAGTTTTAGAAAATTCCTTCAATTTTATGGTTAGAAAAATGTTCTAATGTAAGCATAAATTAAAATGAATTTTAGGGACAAATTTGGAAGATCACTTAAAGTGTTAAGTTTTAAGGCTTAAATGGAGGGGCATAATGGTCTTTTTGCATTCTTTAATGACAAAAAGAGTGGATTGTTGTTTTAGAAGAGAGGCATGATTTTGGAATGAAAAGAAAGAACAAAATTGAAAGAAGAAAAGAGAGAGGCAGAGCTTCGGTGGAGAAGAGAAAGGAGAAAGAAGCTAGGTTTCGATTTTTATGGGTCTTCAAGCAAGATTTTTAAGTTGATCCAAGAAGGAAAAAGATGGAAGAAGAAGAAAGCTCCATTATGAGCCAAAAAAATTTTGAATTTAGAGAAGATTAAGGTAAGAAAAAATTTTACTTTGTTAAATTGTGAAAAGATTTTGGTTTAGATAGCTTGGATATTGAATGGGTTTGTGATTTCTAAAGTTAATTTTGGTGATTGCATGGTGTGAATTATTCAATTTTGGATGTTTATAAATTAGGGATTTTTTTTCTTGGAAGAAGGAAATTAAGAGAGGAAATGGAGAAATTGAGGCTTTGAACAAGTTCCAAGCATGGAAATGAGGTGGGTACCATGTTTATAATTTGGATTATAAGCTAATTATGGGTTTTCGAAAAATCAAAAAAGTAAAAAAAAAATTAAATTATTGTTTCGAATGATTAAATTCATTGTTTTTGGAATGAATTAAGAAATTGCAAAAATTGTTTGACTTCATTGTGTTTGATTGATTAAGAATTTAATATGTGAATTTGTGTGACTTTATGAATGGCATTGTGTTTGAATGATTTGGAAATTGCAAAATTGTTGGATTCCTTGTTGTGCATGATTGAGAAATTGTATATGAATTTGATTGTTATGAAATTGATTGATGAATTGTGAATGACATTTCTATGAAATATGGCATGATATGAAAACTAAATTTTTTGAAATGTGCCTTCGGGCAAATTCGATTTTCAAGTATGAAATGTCTATTATGTGGGTTTGGTTAGGTCCTATAAGAGGGTCAAGTGCACTTGTCTAGGCTTCGTCCGCCTTCCCACTAGTGGCATTGGAGCTCCGTAAGGATTCTCATAAGTTCACGACTACACCGGACCGCTACGCGGGAAGGTATAGTACGTTCTATTCATAGCTGCACAGGACCGCTATGCGGGAATGTGCAGTAAGTTCTGTTTCTGGACCGACCCAAACCAAATTTTTGATGTGTTATATGCTTATGTAGGTTATAATGTGCTGCATTAATGTTTTGGAATTGTTCATGAATTGTGAAAATTTTGAGATTTTGGAGAAATAAATATTTGAGGTTTTCAACCGTGAAATTTTTGAAATTGATTATAAATGATTTGAAAAGTTGAAAAGTTTGAGAAATAAGCATTTTGCCAAATTTCTACTATGAAATTTTCATAAAATGGTAAAAGTTTTTTAAAAAATGATTTTTGCTTATTTTTCTGTTATAAACATGTTATCCACGAGCTGTAAAGCTCACCCCCCTTCATCCCCATCTCCAGGTATCGAGAAGGAGATCGGATGAAAGCGAGTTAAGACCTCCGTTCATTTGTATATATGTTGTAGGGTTAATAAGGATTTTGGGGTTTATATAATCTTATGTATTTCGGATTTTGAGATTAATGTTGTATCGTGGCTTGAAAATGCCACTTTTGTTTGGTGATGTATTTCTTTTGGAGTATGTAAATGAATTATGGATGTGTATATAAAATAGAAAAGTGAATTATGGTTTTGTATATAAATTGCATATGATTATGAACGTGATTGATTGTGTTTGGATTCCGGACAGGAGGTCCGATGATTCTGATTATTGATTGAGAATTATTGAAGTGTTATAGATTTATAAATGTGTTTGTTTGTGTTGGGATTCCGGACAGGAGGTCCGATGATTGTGTGGGTTGGTTTGATATATATATAAGTGCTAATTGTTTATGGTTTAACATGGTATGTGTGTGATGTTTAAGGAAAAAGAAAATAAGATATATGTTTTGTTTAAAAGATGAGAAATGATGATTTTGACGAATGAAAGAAATTGAGGTTATGGAATTGATGAATTCCAAATTGAAAAATGTTTTGCTTTGAATAAAGATGAATAAAATTAAAAATTAAAAAAAATTATACTAGTTTTGGATTGGTTTAGACCGAGTGAATTTTCATATTCAAACGCTAGTTTTCCTAAGTATACATTCACGGATGTCAGAATTTGAACATTCAGTTGATTGATCGTTTTGTTTTCTTTATTTCCAAGATTATGTAAATCTGTTCCTTCGATTCCGCTTTATGATTTTTTGAGCCTTTGGATTTTCTATGGCTCCTTAAGATTTCGATTTCATTTTGTTTCTTTCGCTTTCCGATCCGAATTGTGTTTCGTTTTTGTTTTGGCCCAATTTCGCTTTGTTATTCGGTCTTTCACTTTTCGCCCCTTTGTTTTTCGTTTTAGAATTTCGTTTTTTGGTTTGGGTCCGGTTCCAAAATCGGGTCCCAACAAGCACATTGACTCCCTTATCCTTGAGATTTCTACAATCAACAATAGCAATTTGCAATATCAATTGTTCTTAGAAAAATTAAGAAGTGCAATTAATACCAATTGTGACCATTTTTACTATCAAATTGCATAAAATAAAAGTACACACTCAAGGATTAATTTAAGCACAAAATCAAGAATTAGGAGTCAAAAAGTATGGTAAAGGCCATGAAAGTGTTGCCACTTTACATAATAAACTTAGGCTCAATCAATTACACATGAAGGCACAAACCAGGTGAAAGAGTCCAAGATTAGTATTCTTGTACATCAGTATGAGCTGTTTAAAATGAAAGAAGATGAGTCTATCGATCAGATGTTTGCACGATTTCAAACTATCATTAATGGACTTAAAGCTCTTGGGAGAATCTACGATAATCAAGGCCATGTCAGGAAGATTCTCAGAAGTCTGCCTTAAAGATGGAGACCCAAAGTCACTGCAGTACAAGAAGCCAAGGACTTGAGCAAATTAAAGCTAGACGAATTGCTTGGATCTTTGAAGATACACGAAGTAGAGCTTGATGCAAAAGATAAACCTAGAAGAGACAAATCTATAGCATTAAAGGCTGGTTAGAAAAATCACAAGACTCGGAGAAATAGAAGTTCATTGTCAAAAGCATTAAAGATCGAAGAGATCAAGAATGATGATATCAGTGAATCTGATCAAGATTCAAGTGAAGATGATGATGAATTATCTTTCATTTCAATAAAGATCAGAAGAATGTGGAAAAAGAAAGTAAAAGTAAATAAAGATTTTTCTTTTAAGAAAAATAGCAAAGATGAAGTCAAGAACGAGAAGACCTCTATCATTTGCTACGAGTGCAACGAACCAGGACACTACAAGTCAGAATGTACGTTGTTTAGAAGAAAACTGAAAAAGAATAAAGAAAATAAAAAGAGTATGATGCAATTTGGGAAGATTTGGATTCGTCTAAATCTGATTCAGATTCAGAAGCATTAGTACAAGCAAATATATGCTTGCTAGCCAAAAACGAAGATAATGAGGAGGTAACTTCTAACTTTAATGAACTCCAAGATGCATATTTAGAATTGTTAGAAGATTCACATGTTATACTAAAGCAATATAGATCTTTAAAAAGAAAGTTTGTCGAAAACTTGAAGAACACGAGAGCGTTAGAAAAAGAAAACATCTACCTTAAGAAACAAGTAGACGATATGAAGAAAAAGGTAACTATAGATAGATCTGAGGCAATTAGTCAGTTGAAACAAAGGATTAATTCTCTCTCAGCAGACTTATCAACCTTTACTAAAAGTACAAAAAAAATGAATGACATGATTGGAAGATATAGACACCCTAATGATAAGAGTGGTTTAGGGTTTACTAAAAGCAATACTCATTACAAAAAGAATTTTGTTCCTTATAAAAAGAAATATCACCAGTCTTCTTATTATCATTCTCTGAATAATTATAAGACTAACCCCAAAGGACCTAAGAAAATCTGGGTACCTAAAAAGAACATAATATCTACTGCAGATCTCTTTCCTCGAAAAAAGTAGCTAGCACCAATGGTATTTGGACAGTGGATGCTCGCGACATATGACGGAAAGAAGGTCAATGTTCCTAGATCTTCAAAATAAGAAGGGAGGATCAGTAACCTTTGGAGACAACCAGCAAGGCAAAATAGTTGGAATCGGAAAAATTGGTAAAGATTCATTTGCATCTATTGATAACGTTCTGCTAGTTGAAGGTTTAAAACATAATTTGGTTAGTGTAAGTCAATTATGTGATTCCGGTTTTGAAGTATCCTTTAATCAAAACTCTTGTGTAGTAAAAAATAAGGATAGTTCCATATTCTTTTCTGCCAAAAAACGAAACAATCTTTATAAGATTAATTTAGAAGATCTGCAAAGTCAAAATATTTCTTGTTTTATATTAACAGATGAAGAAAAACTAATTTGGCATAAAAAGCTAGGTCATGCTAGTTTTAAACATATTTCTAAGTTGATTAAACATGATTTGGTAAGAGGTTTACCAAAAATGAGTTTTAACAAGGATTTCTTTTGTGAGAGCTGTCATAAAGGAAAACAGGTTAAAACATCTTTTTCTTCTAAAAATATTGTAACTTCGTCTAGACCTCTAAAGTTGTTACATATAGATTTATTTGGTCCAACTAGGACATTAAGTCTTGGCGGAAAGAAGTATGGTCTCATAATTTTTGATGACTTTACTAGATTTTGTTGGGTATTATTTTTGTCATATAAGGATGAATCTTTTAAATGTTTTAAAGTTCTTTCCAAAAAGTTACAAAATGAAAAAGGAATTTTTGTTGTTGGAATTAGAAGTGATCATGGTGGTGAATTTGAAAATGAAAAATTCAGAATATTATGTGAAGAGAATGAAATTTTTCATAATTTTTCAGCTCCTAGAACTCCGCAACAGAATGAAGTTGTAGAAAGAAAGAACAGGACGATTCAGGAAATGACAAGAACCATGCTTTGTGAAATGAATCTTCTTAAGTATTTCTGGGCAGAAGCTGTAAATACAGCTTGTTATATTCAAAATAGAATACTTTTGCCACTATGGTTGAATAAAACTCCATATGAGTTATGGAAAAGAAGGAAGCCTAATATCTCTTACTTCCATCCATTTGGTTGCAAGTGTACTATATTGAATACAAAAAAAACTTTGGATAAATTTGATTCTAAGGTCTATTCAGGAATTTTTATAGGATATTCATTATCTTCTAAAACTTATAGAGTTTATAATCTTTCTTTTAAATCTGTTGAAGAATCTATTCATGTCAAGTTTGATGATGGTTCTTAACCAGATAGAAGTAATGATACTGATAATGAAACCCTTTCAGTACCCTTGGTTGATAATGTAGATGTGTCACCATTAGATGTTCCTCTAGATAAAGTAGAAGATGTTCCTGACAATCTTAGTCTGAAAAAAGACTAGAAATATAAATCTTCTCACCCAGAAAATCTAATTATTGGAGAAAATTCAGAAGGTGTGAAAACTAGGTCTAAATTCAAAAGAGAAGCAAATGTAGCTTTTATTTCTGAAATAGAGCCTAAGAAAATTGATGAAGCTCTTCAGAATGAAGCTTGGATTTTAGCTATGTAAGAGGAGCTAAACCAATTTACTAGGAATAAAGTTTGGTCTTTAGTTCCCAGACCCTCCAAAAAGTCTATTATAAGAACTAGATGGGTTTTTAAAAATAAATTAGACGATTCAGGTAGAGTAAGTTGTAACAAAGCTAGATTAGTAGCTCAAGGCTATAATCAACAAAAAGGAATAGACTATAATGAAACTTATGCTCCTGTAGCTAGATTAGAAGCTATTAGGATTTTGCTTGCATATGCTATTGGTCATGATATAAAACTATTTCAAATGGATGTGAAAAGCGCCTTTTTGAATAGTTTTATAGATGAAGAGGTTTATGTAAAGCGACATCCTGATTTTGAAGAGTCTAAGAAACCAGATTGTGTCTATAGACTTCATAAAGCTTTGTATGGCTTGAAACAAGCTCTTCGAGCTTGGTATGATCGTCTAAGTTCCTTTTTGATTGAAAATGGTTTTAGTATAGGACATGTAGATAAGACTTTATTTTAAAAATGTATTAAGAATGATTTCATCATAGTACAGATATATGTTGATGATATTATCTTTGGTGCAACGTCTAAAAAGCTATGTTCCAGTTTTGAGAATCTGATAAAAAGTGAATTTGAAATGAGTATGATGGGCAAATTAAAATTCTTTCTTAGTTTACAAATTAAGAAAACCAAAGAAAAGATTTTTATTCATCAACAAAAATATATCAAAGAACTGTTGGTTAAATATGGAATGGAAAAACTGAAACCTATGTCTATTCCTATGCATCCTTCAAACCTTTTATCTAAAGATGAAACAGGTAAGAAGGTTGATCAAACCCTTTTTAGAGATATTATTAGTTCTTTACTTTACTTTACAGCAAGCAGATTTGATATTCTGTTTAGCGTCTGTTTGTATGCTAGATTTCAAGTAGATCCTAGAGAATCCCACTATATTGCTGTTAAAAGAATTATGAGATATCTATCAGGTTCTACAGATCTTTTCTTAATGTATGAGAAAGGTAAAGATTTCAGGTTAATTGGCTATTGTGATGCTGATTACGCTGGAGACAGGATTGATATGAAGAGTACAAGTGGAGGTTGTCACTTTCTTAGCCATAATTTAGTTTCTTGGTCAAGTAAGAGGCAAAGTTCAATTACTGTATCTACTGTAGAAGCTAAAAATATGTCAGCTGCAAGCTATTGCTCACAGATGTTATGGATCAAGTATCAGTTAGAAGATTATTCAATACAAGAAGAACAAATCCCAATTTTTTGTGACAACACAAGTGCTATCAACCTATCTAAGAATCTAATACAACACTCGAGGGTAAAGCATATCGAAGTTAGGCATCATTTCCTACGAGACTATGTACAGAAGAGAATCGTCAGTCTACAATTTGTTAAGACAATTCATCAATGAGAAGATATCTTCACTAAGTCTTTGAATGAAGAAAGATTCAAAGAAATCAGATGAAAGTTGAATATGGTTGTGTTGAGTGACCAATCGTCTGACACGTCATGACCTAAATGATTTTCTTAGTAAGGAAGATTAAAAGTCGTAAGTTTTCAAGAGCACAGTAACTGTAAGTCATAGATGGTAATTTTTTTTAAAAGAAGCTATTAGAGGGAAATCCTCTCAAAAGGTTCAGAACATCACCTACTCTATAATATTCTTGAAATTCTCTGAAATCAACTTTTGCAGAGTTCTCATCAAAACGATTCATTACTCTGTTCTTGATATCAAGTTCTTTCTGTTTACATTCTTATCTTCAGATACTAACCTCATTACTTTGAGAAAGATACTTTTTGTATGTTTAAGATACTTTTGTATGTTTAGTTTTTATTGTCTACATATCACAAATGGAGCAATCTATGATTTATGGAAGACATGTTGATTTCGACTCTTTGAAGAAGAACAAGATGGATATTGAGCCAGAAATTGATGCAGTGGGATGGAAAAGTTCTTTCATATTCTTGAAACAGTCTACCTGAATGAAGTATATGAGTTCTGGAAGAATACAAAAGTAGTAGACGATACTTTAGTATCAACAGTGGATAGACTGTCAGTTATTGTGAAAATAGAGTTAATCGAGAAAGTTAGTGAATGTCCATATGTTGGAGTAGAGGTGTCTCATAACACAAGATGGATGACTAAAAGTAGTGTAGAGAAAGAACATATCAATCGACAACTCTATGGAAGTAATGACCCAAAGGACAAGAAGGTGTCAACTCTTGTTCTGAAGGCTAGGGATCTACATGCACTACTTTTTCATTGTGTTCTACCAAGAACAGGCTCAAAGAACGTTATGATGACGATAGATGAACAATGCTTGTTTCATCTACTCAATCATCAACCTATAAATCTTCCACACTTGATTTTAAGGTATTTGATGAAGTCGAAGAGAGATTCTAATGCCTTATGATATGGTATGCTGCTAATAAGAATCTTTAGAGATTCTGGAATTCTTCTTGACAGAGGAAATAGAATGAAGATGAATATAAAAAGAATCATTAATGCGCCAACTATCTGTAGAATGAGTTTGAAGTCTCAAGAAAAGGAGGATACAGATTTTATGGCAAAAGCAAAGACTGAGGGGGAGCGTATTGTCAAACGCAGCTTGAATGAAAATGTTATACCCACAAAGAAGACAGAACCTCGATCCATAGAAGATAAGAAGAATAAATCTTCAGAGATATTAGTTAAAGCTAAGACGATATCATAGAGAGAAGAAAGCCAGGTAAAACAGTCTGTAAAACAAGTTTCGTTTAAAAGAAAGGGGGAGACACTTTATTCTGAGAAATCCAAACAATCCAGAAGGTCACCAAGATTGTTAACCTTACATCAACAAGAGCAGAAGAGAGGGAAAGGATTGACTCTTGGTGAAGATTCTAAAAAGACTGAGAAAGCACCACAGGCCACTAAATCTTTGGTCTCAATTTTGTAAGAACAACTAGCAAAATCGACTAAAGAAACTGAAATTAAGAGGAAGTTGGTGTTTGAAAAGAAGAACCTCAACAACAACCTCCTCCTATACTGGTAGAAGAAAATAAGAAGCTGAAGACCAGTCAGAAAAAGATTACTTCAACTTGTGTTCAACAAAAGGCAAATTCAGTTGAACACAGATCAGTATCTCATAGTCTTTCTCAATCTATCAAAAAAGAGGATTTGAAAATGAAGGTGATTGAAGAATCGGTACCTGTTAGAAGCAGAAGCTCGATTATTATAAGAGAACCTGTGAAAAGGTTAGTCAAGGTATAAGTTGAACCAATTTCGATCAATACATCTTCTAAATCATGAAGAAAGAAGACTATATGGTATTATGAGAGATGAAAAATCAGAACCATATCCAATGAAGATGTCCAAGGATCAATATACTATTTACCCAGTCACAAAAAGAACATTGATCAAGATTGTACCAGATATACTGTTGTGCCCCATTTCCAGAGCCGAAATCTTGATCTAAAAATCATAAGGCTTGAGTGTGCGTATTATCTTGTAGGGTTGTGCCTATGAACCCTCATTAACCATCATCCTATATGGGTGGCGTGCCCACACCAGTCAATTGTCAAAAACAAACTCATTTCTCCTATTTCCGAATAGATTTTGGAAAACATCAATTCAAAATTTCAATTTGGTTTCTCTAGAAAATTTGTTCCCCATTTTCTTAAGTTTCTAATGACACCAAAATCATGCAATTTAGAACAAGAATCTGAAAGTTATAGCATAAACATTTCTGGGCTGCTACTAAACCGAAACTGTACACTACGCTCAAATTCCTTCCAAAAATTGGAAGTCTTAGAGGTCGAATGAAAATTCACTCTCTCATATGATCTGTATCGATATGAGTCTAGTTTATTTAGAAACAAGAATCATCTCATTTGGAGCTCTACAATTCAAGATATCACCAAAATACTGAAGCATGTTCAAAAAAATGTCCAACTAATACTCTTTTAATCGATTCTCTCACTTTGATTCAATGCACCATTTTCAAATTAATATTAAAACCTAAAAATTTTTATGGAGAGGTATATGAATGTCTTAGGAATCCAACGCTTCAAAAATCAGGTCAATCGGAGGTCGGACGAAAAAGTTATGATCGAAAGAAGGAAGGTTATTTAGGGTGAGTCAACCCTTTGGACAAACCAGCACGACGGTGCTTTCCAACCCATCAGCAATGTCACCCTCATGCTTGAGAATGAGGGTAACTTACCAACCTACCAAAAAATGTCACCCTTGTGCTTAAGCATGAGGGTGCAAATTTGCTAACTTCAGCACGACGGTGCAACTCTACTTCATCTCTTCCACCGACATCCCAACTTCAAACCTCCATAACTTTTGATCCAGAACTCCAAATTTTGCAAACTTTATATCAATAGAAATCTAAGAGAAATATCTACAATTTCTATCAAGAACCTAAAAACAATTTTTGCCTCTATAAGGGTAAAAATCTCAAAACAAAACAGCTATCCCGAAAGTTCATCCTATGCGACATCTCCAACTTCTCATAATCATATCTTTCAATTTCAAAGTCCAAAATTTTCATACTATATATCATCGGAAAGCTAGAAAAATAATCTACAACTTTTAAGAAGACAACTTCATCCAATTAAGCCTAGATTAACACAGCATTTCCGTTGAAGCCAGAACTCAAATTCTCCCCTTATGAAAAATTGAAAAAAAAAACAAAAGCAATGAACAAATTTGAAACATCATCGGCAAATCACAAACTCACTTTATTAACATCAAAATTTATGAGATTTTACTAAACTTTAGCGAGCATTTTCAGCTAAAATACATCAATATCTCATCTCATTTGACTCATCAAAATCACAATTAAACATCATTCCCCATAGCTGTCCTATACACATATCTCATGCGGCATTGCACTTGTAGTGCTCATAACTTTCCATTCCGATATCCAAAAATTACAAACTTTATATCATTGGATAACTAGAAAATTCATCTACAACTTCCAAGAAGAGAACTTTGTCCAATTCAACTCATATCAACCCAGAATTTCCCTCAAAGCTAGATCACAAAATCCACCCTTATGAAAACTTGAAAAAAATGCAAAGTAACTTTTGGAAATTCAACAGCCAAACACAAACGTAATCTAAATATATTTCATTAATATCAAAATATGAGTTCTTACAAAGCCTTAGTGGGCATTTTCAGCCCCAATACATCAATGTCTCAAAAAGTCAAAATACAAAGAAGGCACATGAACAGTAATTTTTGCTCCAAAAATGCAACTAAAGCCTTGTTTACAAAGTATCGCTTCAAAAGCAAAATGCAAACGGGAGTGATGCCTTGACCTCGGCTCGGTCACTCATTATCTTGCTCATTGCCTATGGATGGAAAGGAAAGGGGGGTGAGCTCGATGGCTCGTGAATAACGGTTTTATAATTAAGAAACAAGCAAAAACTCTTGAATACTCATTTCTAAAGCAAAGTTTACATTGGAAAATCCGTGCAACACATATTTCTCTAATTCACAACTTACCAAGCGATTCATCACATCAAGTAGAATGAAATCATCAAAAAGATCACAAATCATAAATACATAAGCACATCGGAAATGGTTCGGGTGGATCCAAAACAAAACATACTACACATTTCCGCATAGCGGTCTTGTGTTGCCGTGAACTTATGGGAGTCCATGAGGAGCTTCATGCCACTAGCGGGCAGGCGGGAGAAGCCTATTGACAAATACACTTGACTTACTTAAAGGACCACCGCAAACCCACATAAACATGCATTTCACATTTTTCAAACATATTGCCCAAAATGGCACATTTCCAAAAAGTAAATTCATAACATAGTATCTTTTCAAAATCATTTTCGCATTCTTTTACAAATCATCAACACAATATGAAATCATTCCCACAATTCATTCACAAAAACATATGGCACATTCTCAAACCATCTTAAAGAGTAATAAATGCACATTTTTAAGGTAGTTGGAAATCATTTAATTCCATTTATTCGAAAGAAACTTTGGTAGCTCATTTACCCAATTATAAAAATGTCACCCACCTTAATAATTCCTTGTTTGAAACTTTGCTAAAAAAATGTCTCTCCCCTTGCTCTTCTTGCCTCCTTTGATTTCCTTTATCAAAGACAAAAACTCGCATATCAATAGGGATTCAAATGGGAGAACCCATAAGACATATTCACTAAAATTAATCTTAGAATCCTTAAACTCATACGTTTCTTAAGCTATATGAATCAAAATCCTTTCAAAAATCCAAAGATTAAAATCCAACTTACCTTGAATCTTCACCAAATGAAGAGTTTCTTGGATCAAAAGAAGGCTATAATCTTCCTCTTCCTTTTTCCTTCTGGAGCAACTTCAAAATTACTCTTTAAGACTAAGAAAAATCAAAACCTAGCTTTTTCTTCTTTCTTTCCTCTCTTCTCCACGGAACTCTCTTCTTTCTCTCTTCTCTTTGTTTCTTTTTCCCAATTTCGTTTTTACCTCTTCCTTAAAAGCAAGCTAACACTTTTTATTTCAATTTTGCCATTAATGATTCTAAATTGTCCATTTTTCCCTTCCTTATAAGCTTAGGTTCTTTCATCCCTAAGTGGTTTTCCAAAAATGCCCTTTAAGCAATCTTACTACCTTAACACTTTAATTCAATTTACCAATGTCACATAATCTTGCTAACATTACCATAATAATAACTCCCAAAATAATTAAATCCATCAGAACCTAAAAATTCATTTAAATCATGCTTAACTAGAGAAAAAAAAATATGGGGGCCAATATATACAGCCAAGAGCTTCAAACATTGTACACAATGAAGACAAAGGGAAACAGAAGATGTACCCTAAAGGAAATACAGATGATCGTACAGAAGATCAGATATAGGCAACTGTGAGGAACATAGATGAGGCATGTAATGCAGCTCAACCAAGAGGAATCTATGTTTCCCATCACATTTCAAAACCATCAGGAAGTCATTGTGGACGCTTCACCACAGGTGCAACTTTTCAGGTAGTTGGAAGAGTAACAAAAGGACAATACAGAACTATCAGGGTTGAAGTTATTAGTTTCAACTTAGAGACTTTTGTGCATTTAATCATGCACTTTAGACCTTTGAGTTTTATATCTTCAATTAAAGATGTCTTACACTTTCTTGGAAAACCAGTTCCAAAACTACCTAGACCTGATGACCTTGATCTCCCTGAAGGAAAACAATCTTTCAAACCTCTTGTTATCAAAATCATCGAGTTAGACGTTTTACCTTCAGAAATATCTGTTGCTACAAACTTCAATCCACCAAGAACACCTCAACAAGATTCTACTATTGTTCTGGATGAAGTTAGTTACACACAACAATGGAGTCAACAAGCTTTAGCAAAGGAGATTGAAGAAATTCATACTAAGGTTGATGATCTGAGTGACTTAGTGGGTGATCTACATGAGGAAGTAGCTTATTTACGAGTTTCTATTAAAGAAGACCTCAAGTTTATCCGAACTGATATGCAACGAATGGTTAATAGAAATCATGAAGCATCTTTGGAAAAGTTTTTTTATTAATAGCAAATAGGGAGAGAAGAGTAGAAGCAGAAGAAAGATAGTACATGGGGAGACCAGAGACAAGAAAAGAAGATAGTAACAACTACAATTTTGTTTTTTCATATGTGTATTTTATATATGCATATGTATATCTTTTGTTGTCTTCTTATTCGTTATCTGAATAATATTTGTTCATTCACTTTTATCTTTCTAAAATTATGATTATTTGTTATCATCAAAAAAGGGGAGATTGTTAAGTCAAGAGGACTTCACGTTTGTTAATTTTGGTGACAATCAAATAATAATAATGTTAGAAATAAACGAAATATTTTGATAAGTATGTTAAGTGTGCAGAAAAATACAGAAGAAGCACAAAACACAAAAGAAGTGAAAAACACAGAAGAAGTAGAAAATACAAAAGAAGTAGAAAACATAGAAGAAGTAGAAAACACAGAAGAAGTGGAAAACACAGAAGAAGTGGAAAACACAGACGATACAAAGATGAAGATACTCTAGTACGTCGATAGTTAGTCAGTTGGAGTTAGTTACAGAACTCAACTGAATAACAGTTTCTACAAGAAGCAAGAAGCAGTTATCAAGAAGCAGTTGGAGACTTAGGTTATAAATACTAGTCATAGTCGAAGAGTGAACAATCTTTTAGCTTTCAAGTTTTTACTTACAGAAAAATTCTATATTCAAAGTGCGATACAAGAGAGCAAACTCTACTATAACAAAAAAGCTCACAATATCTTTCTCGTGAGAGAAAGAAAAGGCTAAGAGCCTGGAGAGGCTAAGATAGCAAAAAAAATACTTTGTGTAAAAGACCTGAAGAGGCTCTAAAAGGGAAGAAAGAATACTTGTAAATTTGATGAAGTATAGTGAAATCTCAGAAGAACTCTGAGGACTGGACGTAGCCCAAGGTTTGGGGTGAACCAATATAAAAATCGCAACGTCTATCTTCTAACCTTTAACTTTGAATTTCTCTTGTTCTTAAATAAGTATATAGAAGTTATTTGCGATTTGAATTCGTAACTATTTTTGTATAACAGTGTTGGCATTCTTTTAACAGTTGAAAAAGTTATTTTCAAGAAATATCAAAGTTTCTGTCTTCACGAAAAAATTACACAATTCAACTCCCCTTCCTGTGTATCTCGTATATTGTACGTGAATTCTATATTAACGTGTGATTTACTTCACACTTCCAATATCTTATTCATGCATCAAATGCCTCAGACATTCAATGTCTGTAATCAACACAATCACATGCATAAAATAATTCAGAATATAATTTAAAACAAACAATTATTCAAGTAAAACCATTTAGGTCACTTACAGTTTGCTCCAAATAGCTGTTGCCTCAAAGTCTCGGCAATGTCTGGATGTTGACGCTCTAAATGCTCTTCTATATCATACAATATACATTTACGCATATCATAAATTTTTACAATTAAATAAGTACTCATTTATGCACATATGTATATATGGATTATGTACAATGCATGCTCAGTGACTATTTCTGGGTATGCATCCTTAATTCACAAGTCTTGATCATTCTATCATTGTCACTTGGATATAACAAGTTTACTATTAGGTTGATACCTCAAATATACATGTTTACTCTAATTTCATAAATCAATCATTCAACAATATTATTCTAGCATCATATTATCACATAATATCCAAATCATCTTTTGATCTTACTTTATATACCTTACTCATTTCTTTCAAATCACATTAGCATTTCTAAGAACATTTTTATTCTTATAACACTCATAAAATTCCAGATTTTATACACTTGATATCAACAATCCTTTCACCATGCTATATCCTCAATTACAGCCTATACATATCCAACATTTTATCAAATTATTTAACCTCAAACTAGGTTCATTTTAAGTCCCACTCAAGTCTAAATGCATCATAAGAAAGTACCTTACCATTTTTTGTTTCAAACATCACATAAAAGAAGAATAACTTACGTTGATGGCCTTTCTAGTTTTTTTTTTCTCAAGACAAACTTTTGGGTCAATTTTGCATAGCAATTTTGACATAAAATGAGGTATTTAGGCAATAAATTCTTCTAAAACAATGTTCTCATATGTATTAAGTTTCTAATGACACCAGTTTTAAATAATTTGGTTTAGTATTCTGTAAGTTATACACAAAGTACTACCTATTGTTCTCAAACTACAACTACACCCAGTACTCAATTTCAAATAAAAATTGAAACTCTTAAAGACATAATTAAAATTCGATTCCTGCATGAAATTTGTAGCCATATGTCTCTAGTTTAATTTGAACTTAAAATTATCCCTATTTAATATATACAGATCAAGTTATGGCTAAAATATAGATGCATAATCAGTGGAAACACTGCAGCTAACATATTCCAGCTATTCTCCTCCAATTTCCATATTTTTTTAACTACTTATACTTTACATCTAACACAACTTGTACATAGATCATCTTTTCTACTTCATTTCCTCTTCATTCTCACCTCAATTTAAAATTCAAAACATTCATAAAATAAGTCATATAAAACTATTAATCATAACCATAAAATAAGACATCAAACATGTCCATTCATTCGTCAATGTCTCAACACACATTCAACTGCATTATCACCTTCACTTTACCTCTAAACTATCATCCTAGTTCTCCTCATTTCAAGAACATAACTCAACACCTTGGTTAACGTAACTTTCACTTTCATATAATCCTTAATTCACACAACTCATAGCATCTACATAACAACTCATCACTCATGGTTTTCATACTCTCAAAACAGAACAGAAACAGATGTATTCATCCAAATACCATTATAATGATTATTCTACCTCAAAAACATCTCTATAATAATTTGTGAATTATAACTCATCATAAACACAAAACAAACCATGAATATATTCATTTATTCATCCACGTTTTTGTAGGAAAATCCCGGGAGGTACATCACATGTACCAAAGAATGAAAACAAAATTTTTGTTCCCGGACTTTCTCGAAACCCAGATCCAGTGTCGGTATGAAGACATCAACCTAAATAGCCAAAGAGACTATCTCTAAAGGTGATCCACGCAGAGATCGAAAACCTAACCGAGTCAAACCCTTTGACCGGGAATAGTTAGAACAGTTAAAAGCTGCCAGAGCCTACCTACATCTGGAGAGCTTGAGAAAACGTTGGAGAAGAGGAGAAACTTGGTGAAGAATCGTTGATGGATGAAGGATGAGAGGAAAAACTATTTCTTCCTTCTATCTCACCAAATCCATGATGATCATAAGCCAAGACCAAGAAACTCTTTCTTTTTCCTTGCTTTTTATTCAAAGCCACGATCATCAATCTTCTCTCATCCATCAACTTTTGTCTTTTAGCCATTTAATGAAACTAATGACTAAGCAATTTAAAGAAGCTTCCTTTTGCTTCTTCCTCTTCCACGCATATGTCTAAATATATAATAATTAATTACTTAATTTACTTAATTAATTAATTAGAATATAATTGCCAAGTCGATCCAACTGAGAATTGGCCCCACGCCCATCGGCCCCGATCTTCAAACAGACTCCTAAACCTTTCTTAGCAACATCGATGTCGCGATCTCATGGGACATATCCCAATCTCATCGGGATCCATTTAATCCTAATGCTCTCCATAATGGAACTCATTCAATACTATTTTACTGATTCTGAAACACTCTTATCGTGTGACCACTTTAGGTTCCGGTTATGTTGGCCACTTAGATTAACACTTAATCTAAGCAAGTCATGAGCGGTATCTAGCAACACATCATGACCCCAATTGACCGGAAAGTAATCGGTTTGATGTATTCATTACGAACGGATCACGAACCCTTCCATGTACAATTCTTGTGCAATTAGTCCTTTCACCATCCTATACCCCACTTGGTTATGAGTATGGTCAAAGTGTCAACTCTCACTAGACCAAGTCTAGCCTAAGTGATAATAGTTCTCGATCCGGGACTCATTACTCTATATGTCAATGAAGACACTCTTCATGACATATATCTTGCCACCTTAGTAATGATCCCGACAAGAGGCCATAGTATCTCTTCCGCTAATCCGAGTGGTGAATCCTTTATTGGCTACTCAATTATCTTGAATACCTCAAGTTGTACCAAGCACCACCCTATGAGTTAACTCGAAGGCAACAAGGAATGGAGTCAAAGCAGGATCAAGATTCAAGATATCCTCGAGTACCTCGAGTCAAGGATACTTGCACCATTGCTATGATGAGATTATCAACGACACTAGAAGAAGATATCCATGCGATGATCTCATGGCGGGTCATCCAATGAACTTACTACCACTAGTAAGCATCCACATGTCAATTCTAAATATCTCATATTTACAGTTTCGAGATCCACCGCTGATCCAATCAAGGAATATGACATGTGCTAGTCTATCCGGATTAATGATGTCCGGTCTCATTAATCCTATGACTATGGAGAATTTAGATCTTGACATAATTGCACATGATAGGAATCTCGTGAGTATGAGCACATCATAATTTCCTTCATGCTATGTCATATATCATGGACTTCATTAATTCGATTAAAGATCCAATCAATTCATAAACAATGTTCATGAACATCAAATTAATGAAGTATGCCTTTCTTTATTTATTCATAAAGTCTCGCACACGACTTTGAACAAAACGCACTAAAGGGATTGCCTTTAGTATACAATATAAACAAGATCGATCCTTGCATAAGTCGACTTACCCCATGTACAAGTCGACTTATCGAGATTGAATACGTAAGTCGACTTACCCGTATGTACAAGTCGACTTGCACTTACAAATCTCCCACTGACCTAAAGCCAATCGCCTTAGTATCTAATACCAAAGCGAGTACATAAGAATCACAATTCTCGTGTGACAATGGCTTTGTCATCGGATCAAGAACACTTTGCTCGTGGAATTCTCTATAAGGACATCATCTCAACCGATGATTTCCGAATCAAATGGAATCGGTGAGTACGAGTGCGGATCTGATGAGACATTGGTTCCTTTCCTGCAAGACTAGCCCCATTGTATCACAATACAATCCTATGGGCTCATCACGGTAGGATTGATCCAAACCGCTTCCTCTGCGCATCTCGTGCGGCAATGTACTCGCCTCGGTTGTTAAATCAGCGATTGTCTCTTGATTGAACTCTTTCAAACCGACCGCCAGCCGTTCGGTGTGAATGTATATAACCCGATCGTGATTCAAAATCATCCTTATCGATTAAAGCGGCATTTGTATGCCGCTCACTTGAGATTTTCATCTCCATGTGTCAAGAAAACATCCTTAGGCTTCGCAAGTACTTGAGGATATTTTGATACCACCCAAATGACCCTCACTAGGATCCGATTAGTATCTACCGTAACACTTAGAGCATATAATACATCGGGTCTCAAACATAGCATTATTCCATGCTAAACCTCTTTAGCATCTTACCTATGTACGTTGATTGTGAAAGACCAAGCAACTTCTTTGATCTATCTCTATAAATCTTTATCCCAAGGATATAAGTTGCTTTACCAAGGTCTTTCATCGCAAAAGGGTTTGGACAACCAAATCTTAACTGATTGTAGCATAGAGACAGCGTTTTCCTAGTATTAATATGTCATCTACTTATAACACAAGGAATACGATTGCAGTCCCATGAACCTTCTTATACACACAATGTACATCTGAATTTTGTGAGAAACCAAACTCTTTGAGTACCTCATCAAAACGGATATTCCAACTCCTGGATGCTTGCTTCAATCCATACATGGAATTCTAAAGCTTGCATACCATTTTGCCATTATAGGAGGTGAAGTCCTCTGGTTGTGTCATATACACATCATCGGGAAGATTTCCATTCAGGAAAGCTGTCTTCACATCCATTTGCCATATCTCATAATCATAATGAGCGGCAATGGCTAGGAGTATCCGAATGGATTTAAGCATTGTTATGGGGCTGAAGGTCTCGTCATAGTCAACTCCTTGTCTCTGACGAAATCCTTTGGCCACAAGCCTTGCTTTATAAGTAATCACATTACCATCCATGTCGGTTTTCTTCTTGAAAACCCATGTGCACCCTATGGGCTTTATTCCTTCGGGTGCAACAGCCAAAGTCCAAACTTGGTTTTCATACATGGAATCCATTCAGATTTCATGGCACAAAGCCATTTTTCAGACTCTGAACTTTTCAGAACCTCTTCATAGGTAGTAAACTCATCATCTCGTATGAGCAATACGCCATTCTGTTCCTCACGAGAAATCCATATCTGTCAGGAACAGAGCGTATCCTACATGACCTACGAAATTCTTGTGTAATAGAAGGTTGAACTGTTACCTCATCTATATGAGTTACAGTTGCAGGTTCAGGTAGTTGATCTGCGTTTGTTCGAGCATCTTGAACTTCCTCAAGTTCAACTTTGCTCCCACTGTCCTCTTGTAAAAGAAACTCTTTCTCTAAGAAAATAGCATGCTTTAAAACAAACAACTTTTGTTCCTCAGCAAGGTAGAATTGATATCCCACGATATCCTACGAACAAACACTTGTCAGATTTTGCATCAAGCTAATCTGACTGTGTCCGCTTCACATAAGTAGGACAACCCCAAACTTTCAGCTGAGAAAGATAGGGCTTTCAGTTAATCCACATCTCATATGGAGTAACATCAAGCTGTCTTTAATGGAACTCTGTTTAACAAGTAAGCAGTAGTCTCGGCGCGATACTCCCAAAGCGTGCAAAACCTATCATTAATCGCACCATGTCAATAAGGTTCGATATCTCCTTTCAGCCACACCATTGTCTTTGCGGCGTGCAAGGTGGAGTGTCTTGAGATAAAATTCGATTATCTCGAGATAATCCAAAACCGTTGGTCTAAGCAATTTCCACCACGATCGATCGTAATGTATTCATACTTTTACCAAGTTAGTTTTCTACTTCATTTCTGAATTATTTGAACTTTTCAAACGCTTTAGATTTGTATCTCATCAAATACAGGTACCCATATCGTGAATAATCACCGATAAAAGTAATGAAGTAAAGACAACCACTTCTGGCATGGATGGACATCGGACCACATACATCCAAATGTATCAGGTCTAATATTCCATTCACTCGTTTTCCTTTCCCTTAAAGGATAACTTGGTCATCTTGCCTAATAAACAAGATTCGCATGTGTCATATGATTCATAATCAAATGACCCTAAACTGCCATTCTTATGGAGCTTAGCGATGCGTGTCTCATTTATATGGCCAAGCCGACAATGCCATAAGTAAGTTGATTTTAAATTATCTCGATTATGTCTTTCGCGTCATTGACATTTATAACTGGATATGACATATCTAATATGTCAATTCTATTGCATAATGTACCAGTACCATAGAGCATTCCATTCGAACTAATAGAACAACCATTGCTTCTAAAAGTCAAATGGAAATCAGCTCTAATTAAACATAAAACATACAATATGTTCTTTGTTTAAAACGGGTACAAAATGACAATCATCCAATTTGAATATAAGCTCACTAGGGAGTGACAAGACATAAGTGTCTCCGGCTAATGTAGCAACTCTTGCTCCATTACCTACACGAAGGTCTAGTTCTCCCCTTTATGAGCTTTCTACTGTCCCTGAGGCCCTGCATATCATTATATATGTGTGAGCCACAACCGGTATCACATACCCATATGTTTTGATCAGAAATAGTATTAACCTCAATGACAAACATATTTGAAGGAGTAGAGGCATCTGATGCCTTCTTCTGCTTCAAGAACTCCAGATAGACTTTACAGTTTCGCCTCTAGTGGCCAGTCTTGCCACAATGAAAGAAAAATCCTTTTGGGGCAATTTCTTTGGTTTTTCCTTTGGTTTTTCCTTGATGGCACTTCCATTTGGTTTCTTGGCCCTTTTCTTCTTTGGATCAAAAGAAGAAGCATCCACCACTAGCACTTGCTTGCTATCCTTCTTGATAGCCTGCTCAGCTGTCTTGAGCAGATTGATCAGCTTAGGAATTGTTGTGGATATTTGGTTCATCTGATAGTTTAACACGAACCGTGAAAAGCGTCGACAATCCAACCGAATCAAGTCTATACTTAACTCATAATCCATTACAAATCCTAAGACAGCCAATCTCTATATAGCCATTCATCTTCGTGGAAACACGGATGCAGATATCCCCGAGCCATCTTTGTGATGAAGAGAAGCCTCGAGGTCTCGAACCTTTCGAGATCGAAGCTTACTCATCGCCTCCTAAGATGAAATACTATAGTGTGAGCATCCATGGACTCGCCCCGCTTCGCACTCTGGTGACATCGAGGCAAGCATAATGCAAGTAGCCATGTCATCGTCCTTTAGATGCTTACGATATGCCTTCCGATCCTCATCAAGCATCGGCAACAAGTGCATCTGGAAGTGGAACATCTAGGACGTATCCCAGTTCCTCAGATCTGAGAACAATTCTCAGATTCCTCAACCGATCAAGAAAATTCGGTCCAAAATAGAGAGCGAAAATTCACACTGAAAAACTTCTTCAATCAACCTAAACGCGATAGAGAGAAGGAATGATAGAATAGAAATGCTGCATGATCATAAGGACTTGCATGACATGCATATGGCTCCCACTAGTTTCCTAGAATCCATAACCCTCTTACTGAATCCGGAGAAACAAAGTGACATAAAGTCTAGTGGGTCGATATCCGACATTGCTAAGAGTGACCTTGGGTTTGCCCAACAAGCCACAACTTAGGTCAATCGGTAGGTATCGGACATACCAATTGCATCATCGATAACCGAGCATTGAGAATGACCTTGGGTTTGCCCAACAAGCCACCTTATGTCGGGAGGTATCGATATACCAATTACATCTTAGACACAACTATCGATCGTCTATCAACTTGTTGATGTGTGCACTTACATTGGGTTATCAACTCCTTGATGCGTGTACATCCCGATGTACACTACCCAATTCACCCGCCCACGTTGACCTTGAGTTTTCTCAACAAACTAACGCTTCGGTGAAAACCAACCCATTAATCGAAAATCTTATTTTCATGGTTCGAACATATCCAGATAGAGTGAGCTTGAGTTTGCCCAACAACCCAAATTCTATAAGAACTCGGTTCTTACCATATTAATGGAAGGCGTTAGTTTTCATATTCCAAGGAGGGATTTCAATTCTAGACTCCAAGTCAAGGATTATAGTCGCCAGACTATATGGAATGATTTAGGTTTCATCAATCACATTGAATCAATCCTTTTAATCATCCATCATCCAACTGAGCATGCCACAAGTCGATTTACAACGAATGCAAGTCGCCTTTATGCCTCGCCCATACACAAGTCGCCTTGTATCATAATACAAGTCGCTTGTCTTCCCTCTCGACAGTCGACTTATCGATATAAGTCGCCTTATGCACCTACTCACACAAGTCGCCTTGTACAATCGCAAGTCGACTTATGACAGATTCTGAACAAGTCGCCTTATACTCCAAATAAGTCGACTTGTCCAATGTAATTGCTATAATTCTCTAATCGGCTAATTCCTCAATCCTTGCAATTCCAATTCACAATACCAACATACCTAAGGTAATATCTGCTACTTTGATGTCTCAATGAACACTTCATTGAACCATGAAAGCCTTATATAGTCAAACCATATGAAAAGCTTGAAATGAGTCAAAACTCATTAATTTCCAAATAATGTAGGAACACCCAAATTATCATCCTAAGCATCTCTAGCTAGCACATACATTATCAAATTTACTTCAGCACATGCCATAAAAATATGACGGTCAAAACAAACAAGATAATGCAATATACTAACGAGACGCTAATGTGATCACTTAGGCATCCGAAAATTCTTGGAAATGCAACTTCAAGCTATTCAGTTTGGCAATCATACTACATCAAAATAACACATTTTTAATCACATTAAAAATGGTGCAAGGCATTGGAACTGAAAAAGCGCACTCAATCAAGCCAAGCAAAACAGTCCCAACAATTTTCACAAAACTGTCCAGTTCTGTACATTGCTCGAAATGATCAATGAAACAATTTCAATAAATTCTGAGAAACTTACATAGGTTACTACATGTTCAGAACATGCTACATGAATTTTTTCAGGAGTTTAAGCCATCAAAAACTCAGTCAAACTAAATAACAAAACCGATTCAAAATCTGTGTTCATCAGCACAGCAATTCCCAACAGCATAGAATAAATTCGTGAATAAATATCCAATCACCTTTAAATTCAATTTCCATGCTCACAGACATTCACCAACATCTTAGAGACATGTAGGTGAAGGAAAATCCGAAAAACCATTTTTCTAGAATTTATTCTCGATTTTATACTCATGCCTGTTCCAGAATCGTTTCACAAAACAGCATCCGAAACTTAGGGAATTAAATTAGCAAAACTATATCAAATAAAATCGATAAATTCTCAAATTTCATAGACATATTCTCTAACATGTTATGAACAATCCTGGGCAGAAAAATTTTTTAAAAACATATCACAATATAAATTCGAAAATTGGACAGCAAGCATGCATCAACAGAAAATTCCATTAGAGTTTCTGATCTCGCTTAGGTTTTAGCTTCATACGGGACACCAGACTCTCTGATACCACTGTAGGAAAATCCCGGGAGGTACATCACATGTACCAGCAGCGGAAAACAAAAATTTTTGTTCCCGGGACTTTCCCGAAACCCAGGATCCAGGTGTCGGTATGAAGACATCAACCTAAATAGCCAAAAGAGACTATCTCTAAAGGTGATCCACGCAGAGATCAGAAAACCTAACCGAGTCAAACCCCTTTGACCCGGGAATAGTTAGAACAGATTAAAGCCTGCTAGAGCCTACCTCTGTCCTGGAGAGCTTGAGAAAACGTTGGAGAAGAGGAGAAACTTGGTGAAGAATCGTTGATGGATGAAGGATGAGAGGAAAAACTATTTCTTCCTTCTATCTCACCAAATCCACGATGATCATAAGCCAAGACCAAGAAACTCTTTCTTTTTCCTTGCTTTTTATTCAAAGCCACGATCATCAATCTTCTCTCATCCATCAACTTTTGTCTTTTAGCCATTTAATGAAACTAATGACTAAGCAACTTAAAGAAGCTTCCTTTGCTTCTTCCTCTTCCACCGTGCATATGTCTAAATATATAATAATTAATTACTTAATTTACTTAATTAATTAATTAGAATATAATTGCCAAGGTCCAGTCCAACTGGGGTCGGTCCTACCGGCCTACCGGGCCCCGGTACTAAAACAGCTTCGGAAACCTTTCTTAGCAACATCGATGTCACGATCTCATCGGGACATATCCCAATCTCATCGGGATCCATTTAATCCTAATGCTCTCCATAATTGGAACTCTGTCCAATACTATTTTACGGATTCTCTGAAACACTCTTATGCGTGTGACCCTTTAGGTTCCCGGTTATGTTGGCCACTTAGATTAACACTTAATCTAAGCAAGTCATGAGCGGTATCTAGCAACACATCATGACCCCCAATTGACCGGAAAGTAATCGGTTTGATGTATTCATTACGAACCAGATCACGAACCCTTCTATAGACAATTACTGTGCAATTCGTCCTTCCACCATCCTATACCCCACTTGGTTATGAGTATGGTCAAAGTGTCAACTCTCACTAGACCAAGTCCAGCCCAAGTGATAACAGCTTCGCCAGGACTCATTACTCTATATGTCAATGAAGACACTCTTCATGACATATATGCCGCCGCCTTAGTAATGATCCCGATAAGAGGCCATGGGTATCTCTTTCGCTAATCCGTAGTGGTGAATCCTTTATTGGCTACTCAATTATCTTGAATACCTCAAGTCGCACCCAAGCACCACCCTATGAGTTACCTCCGAAGGCAACAAGGAATGGAGTCAAAACAGGATCAAGATTCAAGATATCCTCGAGTACCTCAAGTCTAAGGATACTTGCACCATTGCTATGATGAGATTATCAACGACACTAGAAGAAGATATCCATGCGATGATCTCATGGCAGTCATCCAATGAACTTACTACCACTAGTAAGCATCCACATGTCAATTCTAAATATCTCATATTTACAGCTTCGAGATCCACCGCTTGATCCAATCAGGAATATGACATGTGTTAGTCTATCCGGATTAATGATGTCCAGCCTCATTAATCCTATGACTAGGAGAATTTAGATATCTTGACATAATTGCACATGATAGGAATCTCGTGAGTATGAGCACATCATAATTTCCTTCATGCTATGTCATATATCATGGACTTCATTAATTCGATTAAAGATCCAATCAATTCATAAACAATGTTCATGAACATCAAATTAATGAAGTATGTCTTTCTTTATTTATTCATAAAGTCTGCACACGACTTTGAACAAAACGCGCTAAAGGGGATTGCCTTTAGGGCACAATATAAACAGTACCGTCCTTGCATAAGTCGACTTACCCCATGTACAAGTCGACTTATCGGTACTGAATACGTGTAAGTCGACTTACCCCATGTACAAGTCGACTTGCACTTACAGTTTTAGCATAAAAATCAACTTCATTTACACTTTCAATCTATCTCCTAATGATCATTATAAATGCCTTCACTTAGCTAACCCAAGAATGTCATTAATACACTAAAAAGAAAGACAATAAATTTCTGTATTTTTACACCCACATTACAATATATATGTAACTCTATGATCATGATCATTCAATCTCAAATCATTCATCATAAATATTTCATCTACAATTACCCATTATGATTAACATGCTACTTACTTGATTTACTCAAAGTTCCTTCAAAATTTCCAAGAAACCCTAGCTTTCCATGCATCTCACGATCATCAACATAGAGGTGGAGTAGTTTAGGTTTTCTAGTGGTAAGATGATGAAGAGAACAAAAATGGAAGTAGCACGTGAAGGATGAGAGTAAGGTTCAATGTTGATGAAAAGAGAGTGTCCTAGATGAAGGCAAAAAAACATGAAGAAAATGAAGAAGGGAGCATTCGTAATGAAAATGATGGGTGAAAGACCATCTCATGATGTTTCAATTAGGTTAAAAAAACGTGAAAAGCAAGGTAACAAATACTTCATGTCACTTACCACTTAAATAACCAATTTAATAAATCATTTTCTTAAACTAACTAATGTCTCTTAACATCTAGTCCATTTGTCTCCAAATCTCCAAACCATTTATAAATTTTTCATTGTCATTTGACTCTTATTTTTACTACCACTTATTTATCTTGTCACTTGGCATTTTTCTTAATCTAGAAATGTTCAAAATTTCATAAATTTCACCAAAAATTCCAAATCAATAAAGTTTATCACCAAATCAATTTTCAACACATATAAATCACATTTCTCTATATAATCACATTTATAAATCAATCATATCCAGAAAATGTCAATAAAATACATGTACAATCACTTTAATGTGCAAAAATTAATATTCACGTGTATGCTATATTAGCTTGAGTATGAAATGCACTTTCTAACTTCTCAATAAACTCTCATGAACTCTATTATAAGGTTCTAGCCCCCTAACATGGGATGATGGGATATTACGTTAAGGCTAGATTGGAGGTTTCTAAAATTATACTGGAAGAAAGAGAATTTTAGTTTCAATGTCAATTTGTTATCCGAGTTGTAAGGCTTTGGTAAGGGTGTTTCACTTGGTTGATAGTGAAGAAAAGACAACAATGAGTTATTTTTTTGATGTCATAGAAAGGGTGAAGGAAACAATCAAAACTAATTTAAAACATAGGCCTTCTTTGTACATACCGTATCTTGCAATCATCAATATAAGATGGGAAAGACAACTTTCTTCTCTACTTTTCACAGTTGAGGCATTTTTTAATCCTAGTATCTATTTTAGACCAGATTTTACAAAGAAATCTAAAGTTAATAGAAGAATGTTATTCACTATTACAATAATTGTTGGCCGTAAAATGAGCAAGATCTTTTGAGCTCATGAATGGAGCTTTACAAGCAATCTTCTGGGGATTTTGGAATGTTGATTGCTATTTGATAAAGAACAAAACTTTCTCTAGGTATTTACTATTTCCTTTTGTTAGAGTAGTGCCCTAAAGGCAATCCCCTTTAGCGCATTTTGTTCATAGTCATGTACAGACTTTATGAATAAATAAAGCAAGGCATATTTCATTTATTTGATATTCATTTTATTATGAATTGATAATGATCTTTAATCAAATTAATGAAGTCCCTGATACATGACATAGCATGAAGGAAATTATGATGCGATCATACTACTGAGATTCCTATCATGTGCAATTATGTCAGTATCTAAATTATCCCTAGTCATAGGATTAATGAGACTGGACATCGTTAATCCGGATAGACTAGCACATGTCAAACTCCTTGATTGGATCAAGCAGTGGATCTCAGAAAACTGTAAATATTGAGATATTTAGATTTGACATGTGGATGCTTACTAGTGGTAGTAAGTACATTGGATGACCTGCTATGAGATCATCACATGGATGTCCTATACAAATGTCAGTGATAATCTCATCATAGCAATGGTGCAAGTATCTTTAGACTTGAGGTACTCAAGGATATCTTGGTCTTGATTACGTATTTTGACTCCATTCCTTGTTGCCTTTCGGAGGTCGCTCATAGGGTGGTGATTGGGTGCGACTTGAGGTATTCAAGGTAATTGAGTAGCCAATAGAGGATTCACCACTTCGTTATAGCAGAAGAGATACCCATGGCCTCTTATCGGGATCATTACTTTGAAGTCTCGCATCCAGACATACATATGTCATGAAGATGGTCTTCATGGACATATAAAGTAATGAGTCCTAGGGCGAGAACCGATTACACTTGGACTAGATTTGATCCGATCGTCTAGTAAGAGTTGACACATTGCCCATACTCAAACCAAGTGGGGTATAGCATGGTGAAAGGACGAATTGCACGGTAATTGTCTATGGAAGGGTTCGTGATATGGTTTCATTAGTCAAACCAATTACTTTCCGGTCAATTGGGGTCGTGATGTGTTGCTAGATACCGCTCATGACTTGCTCAGATTAAGTGTTAATCTAAGTGGCCAACATAACCGGAACCTAATGGGTCACACGATAAGAGTGACTTGAGAATCTGTAAAATAGTTTCAGACGGAGATCCGATATCTGGAGAGCAATAGGATTAAATGGATCCCGATGAGATTGGGATATGTCCCGATGAGATCGCGACATCGACATTGCTGAAAACCGTTTCCGGTGATTTTTCGCCGACCGACCCCAGTTTGACTGGACCACTTCAGCAATTATATATATATATTAATTAAGTAAATAATTAATTAATTATATATATATATATATGTTGATTTTCGGTGGAACCAAAATGGAAGGAGAAGATGTAGGTTTGAAAAGTCAAACCTAATCATCATTTAGCATTTTAAGGCATTTTTTATGCCATATACGTGGATGAGCTATCCACCAAGTCTTCATATGTCTTTTAAGTGTTAAATAAACACATTTTGAAGGATATGAAGGAAGCTTGTACGTAGGATGAAGTGAGAAGGTCGAAAGCTTAAGAGTTAAGCTTTGAAAAATTGGTTTTTCATCTTCTTCATCTCTTCCATTCAAGTTGCTTCTACTTCTCCAAGGTTCCACTAAGATCATTTCACTTGCTCTCCAAGGCTAAGGTAAGAGCTAGCACTCTTCTCTTTAGTCTAGCTATTCCCGGGTCAAAAGAGTTTGTCCCGGTTAGGTTATCCGACCTCTGCGTGGATACCGTTAGAGACGGTCTTCTTTGGTCGTTATGGTTTGATTGTTTATACATACACGTGGATCCTGGCTTTCGGGAATGTCCCGGGACTCAAAATTTTAAATTCCGCACTGTGGGCATGTGATGCCTACCCTGGGATTTTCCTACAGTGGTATCAGAGCCAGGTTGTGTTGTATAAACAGTCGAAATGATAACTAGGTCGGAGTTCCTTAGTGAATGAGCTGCTGATGCATGTTATTTGTGTGAATTTCGAATCAGTATAGAGATGCATGTTTTCGAAATTTCTTGCTCAGAATTGTTCATAACATGTTATAGAATATGTTTGTGAAAGATGAGAATTTATCAATTTGATTTGATATGGTTTTGCTATTTAATTCCCTCAAGTTTCGGATGCTGTCTTGTTGAACGTTTCTGAAACAGGTATGCTTGTAAATTCGAGAAGAAATTCTAGAAAAATTGTTTTTCGGATTGGTTTTCACCGACATGTCCCTAAGATGTTTTTCAATGTCTCTGTGGATGGAAAAATGTTTTCAAGGTTATTTACCATTTATTTCCGAATTTCTTGTGTGCTGATGGGAATGTTTGTGTTGGAGAACACAGATTCTGGTTCGGCTAGATTGCTGAGGTTCAATGAGTTTTTGTGGGAAATAAATCCTGAAAAAATTCATGGAGCATGTTGGGAACATGTTTTAACCTCTTTAATTTTCTCAGTATTTATGGAAAGTGTTTCAATGGTCATTTTGAGCAAAATGTTGAGCTTGGCAGTTTTGAGAAACTGGCTGGGGCTGTTTTGTTTGGAATGATTGATTGTGTTATTTTCTGTTCCAATGCCATGAATCATTTTTATAGTGATTAAAAATGTGTTATATTGATGTGGTATGCATGCCAAGTTGAGATTCTTGAATTTAGGTTTCCAATAATTTTTGGATATCGAATAGGTCACTTTAGCGTCTCGTTAGCTTATTCCGTTATCTTGGTTATTTTGGCCGTCGCAATATTTTGTGACAAGTGCCGGAGTAATCTTGATAACGTGTAGCCTACCTAGAGATACTTAGCATGATAATTTGGTGTCCTTGAATTATGTGGAAATCTAGTGATTAATGATGGATTAATCGGTTTGAGGCTTTCATATATAGTTAGACTATATGGCATGCATGAGTTGATGAAAATGTTTCATTAGCACATTAATATAAAGGTTTATATACTTGTTATATTGGTGTTGTGAATTGGAAATGCCTGGATTGAGAATTAGCCGATTAGATAGCAATTCCAATGAATAATGAACAAGTCGACTTATATGTTCATAAGTCGACTTGTTTGTGCATCAGATTAATAAAGTCGACTTGCACAATGGTACAAGTCGACTTGTTCATGCACAGTTGCACAAGTCGACTTACACATGCATAAGTCGACTTATACAGAGCCATAAGTCGACTTATACATATACAAGTCGACTTATATCATGTCTTGGTGGGATGATGGGTGATTTTCGGTATAAATTCAATGTGATTGATGCAATGCCCTAAATCAGACCATATAGTCATGGTGACTATGATCCTTGGATGAGATTAATTAGATGAGACCTAAAATCCCTCACTTAAAATATGAAAACTAACGCCTTCCATTAATATGGCAAGAACCAGAGTTCTTATAGGGTTGGGTTGTTGAGCTAACCTCAAGCTCACTCTATACGAATATGTTCAAACCATGAAAATATGATTTTCGGATTAATGGGTCGGTTTTCCTAGAAGCGTTGATTTGTTGAGCTAACCTCAAGGTCAACGTGGACAGAGGCGAAGTTGGGTAGTGTACATCAGATGTACGCGCATCAAGTGTTGATAACCCAATGTATGTGCATACATCAACCGCTGATAAGCGATCGATAGTTGTGTCTAAGATGTAATTGGTATGTATCGATACCTCCCGAGACATAAGATGGCTTGTTGAGCTAACCTCAAGGTCATTCTTAATGTCGGTCATCGATGATGCAATTGGTATGATGATACTCACCGATTGACCTAAGGTGACTTGTTGAGCTAACCTCGAGGTCATTCTTAGCAATGTCGGGATATCGACCCACCAGTCAATGTGCCATTTTGTTTCTTGGATTCATGATGAGGGTTATGGATTTTGTTGAAACTAGTGGGAGCCATATGTATGTCATTTAAGTCCTTATGAGCATACATTTAATCCTATTCTAACTTTCTCTCTCTCTCTATGTTTAGGTTGATTCAAGATGTCGACTAGTGTGAATCTTCGCCACTAATGGATGCAAACAAATTAACCGGACTAAATTTTCTTGATTGGCTGCGGAATCTGAGAATTGTTCTCAGATCTGAGGATCTAGGATACATCCTTGATTTTCCACTTCCGGATCCACTTCCTGAAGGAGCTTCTGATGATGATCAGAAGGCATATCGTAAGCATCTAAAAGACGGTGACATAGCCACCGCATTATGCTTGCATCGATGTCACCGAGCTGCGAAAAGACGAGTCTATGGATGCTCACACGATAGTGTTTCATCTTAGAGAGTTGTTTGATGAGCAAGCACGGTCCGACGGTTCGAGACCTCAAGGTTGCTCTTTACAACGAAGATGACTCTGGTTCATCTGCGATGCAATATGCATTGAAGATGAATGGCTATATTGAGAGGTTGGCCATCTTAGGTTTTGTGATGGATTCGAGTTAAGTATAGACTTAATTCTTGTTGGTTTGTCGATAGTTATTCACGGTTTGTGTTGAACTATCGAATGAACCAAATATCCACCACAATTCGAGTGATCAATCTCGCCAAGAGGCAAGTAACAAGTTGTCAAGCAAGATAGCAAGGCGTTATTGGTGGATTCTTCTTCCTCTGGTTCAAGAAGAGAAACAGAAGAAGAAAAAGGCTCGGTCAAAGGAAGTGCAATGAAAGGCAAGAAGAAGACCAAAGAGATCGCACCAAAAGGTACCTGCTTCCATTGCGGTAAGACCGGTCATCGGAGGCGAATCGCAAAATCTATCCGAAGAATCGAAGAAGGCATCACCGCCTCGACTTCTTCGTATGTTTGTCATTGAGGTTAATATCTGCTTCGATCATAACATATAGGTATTAGATACCGGTTGTGGCTCACATATGCAATGATATGCAGGGCCTCAGGACGATGGCGACTCATAAAGGAGAAATGGACTGCGTGTTGGCAATGGAGCAAGAGTTCTTTGCATTAGCCGTAGGGACTTATGTTTTGACACTCCCAGTGGGCTTTGTACTTAACGGATGATTGTTATTTTGTGCCGTGTTAACAAAGAACATATTATGCATTTCTTGTTTAAATAGAGTGGTTTCCATTTGTCTTTTGGTAACAATGGTTGTTTTATTAGCTCAAATGGAATGCTTTATGGTATCGGTACATTATGCAATGGAATTTACATATTAGATATGTCACATCCGGTTATGAATGTCAATGACGCTAAAAGACATAAAAGAGATAATTTAAAATCAACTTACTTATGGCATTGTCGCCTTGGCCATATAAATGAGAGACGCATCGCTAAGCTCCACAAGAGTGGAAGTTTAGGGTCATTCGATTATGAATCTTATGACACATGTGAATCTTGTTTATTAGGCAAGATGACTAAGTTACCTTTTAAGGGAAAGGGTGAACGAGCGACTGGATTATTAGACCTAATACATTCGATGTATGTGGTCCGATGTCCATCCATGCCGTAAGTGGTTCGTTACTTCATTACCTTTATCGATGATTATTCTCGATATGGGTACATGATTCGATGAGATACAAATCAAGCGTTTGAAAAGTTCAAACAATTCAGAATGAAGTAGAAAAACAACTTGGGAAAAGTATCAAAACATTACGATCCGATCGTGGTGGTGAATACTTAGACCAAGAGTTTTTGATTATCTCGAGAGATAATGGGATATTATCTCGGTGGACCCCTCCTTACACACCACAAAGATAATGGTGTGGCAGAAGGAGAAATCGAACCTTGTTGGACATGGTACGATCTATGATGGGCTTTGCGATTACCAAAATCCTTTTGGGATATGCACTTGAGACAAATTGTTTACTTGTTAAGCGAGTTCCATCAAAGCGATTGATGTTACTCCATATGAAATGTGGACTAACAAGAAACCTTATCTTTCTTATTTGAAAGTATGGGATTGTCCCGCTTATGTGAAGCGGACACAATCGATAAGCTTGGAGCAAAATCGACAAATGTTTGTTCGTAGGATATCCTAAAGAAACAAGAGGATATCAATTCTACTTTCTTTGAGGAACAAAAGGTGTTTGTTTGATGCATGCTGTCTTTAGAGAAAGAGTTTCTTTTAAAAGAGGACAATGGGAGCAAAGTTGAACTTCAAGAAGTTCAAGATGCTCGGACAGACGCGGATCAATCTAGGAACTCAAATCAGAACTCATACAGATGAGGTAACAGCTCAACCTTCTACTACACACTAAATTGTGAGGTCAAGTAGGATACGCCTGCTCCCGAGAGATATGGATTTCGTGAGTGAACAGAATGATGTATTGCTCATAGAGGATGATGAGCCTACCACCTATGAAGAGGTTCTGAAGAGTTCAGAGTCTGAAAAATGACTTCGTGCCATGAAATCTGAAATGGATTCCATGTATGAAAACCAAGTATGGACTTTGGTTGATGCACCTGAAGGATAAAACCTATAGGGTGCAAATGGGTTTTCAAGAAGAAAACCGACATGGATGGTAATGTGATTACCTATAAAGCGAGAACTTGTGGCTAAAGGCTTTCGTCAAAGACAAGGAGTTGACTATGACGAGACCTTGATTCAAGAGTAATGCTTAAATCCATTAGATACTCTAGCCATTGCCGCCATTATGATTATGAGATATGGCAAATGGATGTGAAGACGACTTTCCGAATGGAAATCTGCCGAGGATGTGTACATGACACAACCCGAGGGCTTCATTTCATTGATGGCGAAAAGGTATGCAAGCTTCGAAATCCATTTATGGATTGAAGCAAGCATCCAGAGTTGGAATATCCGTTTGATGAGACAATCAAAGAGTTTGGTTTCTCACAAAATCCGGATGAACACCTTGTGTACAAGAAAGTGAATGGAACCGCGATCGTATTCCTTGTGTTATATGTAGATGACATATTGTTGCTAGAAACGATGTCTCAATGTCGCAATCAAGAAAAATTTGGTTGTCAAACAATTTGCCATGAAAGACCTTGGAGAAGCAACTTATATCCTGGGATAAAGATCTATAGAGATAGATCAAGAGGTTGCTTGGTCTTTCACATCAACGACATGACAAGGTGCTAAAGAGGTTTAGCATGGAGCAATCCAAGAGAGGGTTTCTTCCCATTACTCATGGGATAACACTCAAGTCCATGTGTCCTAAGACACAGGATGAGAGGATGCGATGAATATGATCCCGTATGCGTCTCGCAATAGATCTATTATGCACGTAATGTTATGTACGAGACCCGATGTATCATATGCTCTAAGTGTTACGAAGCGATACCAATCGGATCTGGTGAGGGTCATCGGGTGGTATCAAGAATATCCTAAAGTACTTGCGAAGAACTAAGGATGTTTTTCGATATATGGAGATGGAAATCTCCAGTGAGCGAGCATACAGATGCGGTTTTCAATCTGATAAGGACGACTCCAGTCCCAATCAGGTTATGTTTTCACACTAAATGGCGGAGCGATCGGTTGGAAGAGTTCCAAACAGAGACGATGGCGATTCAACAACCGAGGCAGAGTACATTGCCGCATCGACGCAAAGAAAGGAAGCGGTTTGGATCAAGAAGTTCATTTCGAACTTGGTGTGGTTCCTAATGTGATGGACCCATACTGATTGTTTTGTGACAACTTTGGGGCTATCACAAGCAGTAAAGGAGCCAAGGTCTCATCAACGGTCCAAATACGCACTCACCGATACCATTTGATTCTAAGATCATTGCTCGAGGTGATGTCCCGATAGAGAGAATTCCACAGAGCACAACATTCTCGATCCGCTGACAAAGCCATCGCCACGTAAGAATTTTGATTCTCATGTACTCGCTATGGTATTAGATACCAAGGCGATTGGCTTTAGGTCAAATGGGAGATTGTTAGAGTAGTGCCTAAAGGCAATCCCTTTAGCGCATTTTGTTCATAGTCATATATGACTTTATGAATAAATAAAGCAAGGCATATTTCATTTATTTGATATTCATTTTATTATGAATTGATAATGATCTTTAATCAAATTAATGAAGTCCTCGATACATGACATAGCATGAAGGAAATTATGATGCGATCATACCATCTGAGATTCCTATCATGTGCAATTATGTCAAGATTCAAATTATCCCTAGTCATAGGATTAATGAGACCGACATCGTTAATCCGGATAGACTAAGATATGTCAAACTCCTCGATTGGATCAAGCGGTGGATCTCGTAAACCGTAAATATTGAGATATTTAGATTTGACATGTGGATGATTACTAGTGGTAGTAAGTACATTGGATGACTCGCTATGAGATCATCACATGGATGTCCTATACAAATGTCGTTGATAATCTCATCATAGAATGGTGCAAGTATCTCAGACTTGAGGTACTCAAGGATATCTGGAATCGATTCGCACTTTGACTCCATTCCTTGTTGCTTTCGAGGTCGCCATAGGGTGGTGATTGGGTACACTTGAGGTATTCAAGGTAATTGAGTAGCTAATAGAGGATTCACCACTTCATTATAGAAGAAGAGATACCCACGGCCTCTTATCGGGATCATTACTTTGAAGTCTCGGCGCGGAAGATACATATGTCATGAAGATGGTCTTCATGGACATATAAAGTAATGAGTCCTAGGACGAGAACCGATTACACTGGACTAGATTTGATCCGATCACCTAGTAAGAGTTGACACATTGCCCATACTCAAACCAAGTGGGGTATAGCATGGTGAAAGGACGAATTGCACGGTAGAATTGTCTATGGAAGGGTTCGTGATATGGTTTCATTAGTCAAACCAATTACTTCCGGTCAATCGGGGTCATGATGTGTTGCTAGATACCGCTCATGACTTGCTCGATTAAGTGTTAATCTAAGTGGCCAACATAACCGGAACCTAATGGGTCACACGACAAGAGTGACTTCGGAGAATCAGAAATAGTTTGGACGTAGATCCGATATCCGGAGAGCAATAGGATTAAATGGATCCCGATGAGATTGGGATATGTCCCGATGAGATCGCGACATCGACATTCTTTGAAAACTATTTAGGTGATTTTTCGCCACGGCTTTGGCAGGCAGAGAGACCAATTCCAATTGATTGGACCACTTCAAGAATTATATATATTAATTAATTAAGTAAATAATTAATTAATTATATATATATATGTTGATTTTCGTGGAACCAAATGGAAGGAGAAGATGTAGGTTTGAAAAGTCAAACCTAATCATCATTTAGCATTTTAAGGCATTTTTATGCCATATACGTGGAAGAGCTATCCACCAAGTCTTCATATGTCTTTTAAGTGTTAAATAAACACATTTTGAAGGATATGAAGGAAGCTTGTACGTAGGATGAAGTGAGAAGGTCGAAAGCTTAAGAGTTAAGCTTTGAAAATTTGGTTTTTCATCTTCTTCATCTCTTCCATTCAAGTTGCTTCTACTTCTCCAAGGTTCCACTAAGATCATTTCACTTGCTCTCCAAGGCTAAGGTAAGAGCTAGCACTCTTATCTTTAGTCTAGCTATTCGGGTCAAAAGAGTTTGTCGGTTAGTTATCCGACCTCTGCGTGGATACCGTTAGAGACGGTCTCCTTTGGTCGTTATGGTTTGATTGTTTATACATACACATGGATCCTGGCTTTCGGGAATGTCCCGGGACTCAAAATTTTAAATTCCGCACTGTGGGCATGTGATGCCTACCCCGGAATTTTCCTACACCTTTTTCTTATTTGATGAAAATTAGTTATCACTTTATTTTGTTTATAACACTACTTTTGTTATCTTACGATTTACAGTTTTTGGGTGGTATCAATTCACAGCCGGTATTCCATAATTGCAAAGGATTGTAATTCGAATATTAAGTCAATGTGTGAATGCTACAGACTATGAACGAAACTATAGCACTTTTGAGTTCATTTTCATCCATTCTAAGAAAATGAATAGATTAGAGTACAAGAGATTGAATGATTTGGTTTTCGTTCATTACAATTTAAAGCTCCAGGAAAGGTATGTTATTATTATTATTAATTTAGATATAATTTCTTATGATTTTCTAATAATTAAAATTTATTGTTTACTAAGACTCTTTATAGCACAAGGAGTTCAACATATCCAATTTCCATTGATAATATCATTCTTTTGGCAGATTGAGTTTTTGAGGAATTAAGTTTGGTAGATGTGGATGAATTGAAAGATAATCTTGGATAAAAAAGCATCGACATTTCATTTGATGCATTTAATTTGAGTGATGATGATGATAAGACTCCTCTTAATTATAAGAATTTTGTACCAAATGATAATTGAGATCAGTGCAGTTATAGCGAGTATCCTCTCGTAGACGATTGAATAAAGTTCCAGTTTTTATTTTTCCTCTTCTATTAAATTTACTTATATTTGATGTATATGTTAAATTATATATATGTAATGCAATTGTAAATGTTTTTATTTTAAGTTTCACTCATATTTGGTTGTTTCTTCATCACAAACGCTTGTCGTAAATTGTAATAGTTTGAGAGTTAATGGTATTTATTGTTCTTTTTATTGAATGTTTCGATATAATTACTATTTAAAATATGATGAAATTGTAATATTTTAATATTTTATATTGTTCTTAATTTTATATTTATACGATAATAATTGTCTTTTCATATTAATTGTGGTTATTATTTATTATATGATGTAAACTTATAAAGTATATAATACAACTATACAATATGATAATAAATTAATTTGCAAGTTTAAAAAAATTCAAGAAATATTTTATAAATTAAATAAAAACTAAAATAGTACCTAGTATTAACTGATGTCAGTATAGTACTGTACCAAAACTTAATCAGCTATTAGAACTAGTAACTTCAATTGTTAGAGGAAAAAAGTTGACGGTACAAGTAGTTAATTGACTTGACATCATTTAGCCTCTGCTTGGTTGGACTTATAACAATAGAGCGTTTATCAGTAGAGTTTTTATCTGTAGAGTTTTTTTAAGAAGAACTTTTCTAAGAAGTCAGTTGACTGTTTGACTGTCATTTAAAAAATCTTTTTTAAAAAAGCTTCATACAGTAAACTGTTTAGCAACATAATAATAAAAATTACTTTTAAATGGATTATAATATAAGTAAAACGAATATCAAAAATAAATATTAAAATATATAAAAAAGCTAAATAATATTATATAACTCCCAAGATAAACGTCAAGGTGGGTTTGCGGGTATTATGGGAATTACGTGTAATATATAAGGGCAAAAGAAACTAAAAAAATATGTCTATTAATTGATCTGAAAAATCTACCTGAAAAACGTTTTTTTGAGAAACTCCAAAATTGAGTTTCTTAAAAAGTTGTATTTTAGCTTTCAAAAAAATTATATCTATTAAATAAGTATCTTTTTATTTTACAGTCAAATACTTTTTTTTTTTAAAATGACTTTTGTGATAGAAAAAAAAGCTTATTAACTTTTCAAAAGCTTATCTAAAAGACACTTTTTGGTACACTAAAATAAAACAAATATGAAATATTCCTAACTTATTCCTAAACTAGTGTTTAGTTAAAAAGAGAGCCAGCAATAATTAAACTTTCGTAAAAGCTATTCTTCAAATTTGAAGAATACCAAACCCAAGTCCAACCTATCGTTAACTAATGGACGAATAGCTACACTGATCTTAAGACAATTTTGTCGTCTCATCATTTCCAGCCCGCTGAAATTTCTTCTCCTTCGTTGACGTTGGCACATCATCGGAGCCTCCTCTTATCCTCTCATATTCAAGCCTCCGAAGTCTTTCACTTCTTCAACGTACGTTATTCTCTTCTCCACTTCGTGATTCCGGATCTACTAAATGAACACGAGTTAAAGAGCCGTCCTATCCTTGTTCCTGCTTCGTTTTCTATCAGCCGCCCTAGTTGACAGTACGGTAGAAGGATTGACTGTTTGGGGCAGAGATCGTAAAATCATCTTAACATCAGCAATTAGCGATTTGCTGACGAAAGTGGAATTAGGTGATTATTGAGTGAATGTAATGTCTTCCCTCCTCCTCTCCAGTCCTACTTCCTCCTCCTCTCTTGCCCTCACCCATAAACTGGAAGCTCTATCTTTCTCTGTCTTTCTGATTTGGGTTTTGCCCATTTTCTCGTTTTGTATGCCTGGCCATTGTCTGCTTTGAATTACGGTTTATCTGGGACTTGTTAATTTCCAGATTTTGTGCTTTGCGTCTTGACTTCTGTTACTTCTTTATTTACCGTGACTAATTTTGGGGTTTTTGTGGAGTAGCGATAAGTCTCTGTTAAATGCGCAAAAGGAGGTAACTTTTTCATCCCGATTCCGAGCAGATACAAAAGACGAAACCATTGTGCAAATCCAGAATATTATCATTTTAAACAAATTAGTTTGCTCTCCTTCTAAGATGTCCCCATTTAGTTGTCTGGTTCAGATTAAAGAGAAGGTCTGAAATTGCTGCCTTATATTGGTAATATCTTGTGCTTAAATGGATTAAAAGAAGTTTGCTGTCTGTTTTGTTATCGGGAAGGGTGGGGGCTAATTTTATGAATACCGTACCGGACTCGGTACTGGATTGAGCTCAGAAGGCAACTGCATCGATATCGATTAAGATTTCAGATCATTTCTAATATTTTTAAATTTATAAAATAGTCCTAAATTTTTAAAAATCGCAAAATAATTCATATTAATATATATTATATAGCTGTACTGTATAATATTAACAAATAAATATAATTAATTTTAAAATATATAAATTTTGATTTAATAATTGAAAATGTATAAAATAAATATTAGTTTAAAATAATAATTTTAAAATTATTTATTTTGAAAATTAAATATTTTATTAATACTTTAGTAATAAATATTATATAAAATATTAAAATAAATTTAAATAAAATAATTTAATAGTAATAATTTATTAGTAATTAAAATTAAAATATTTTATTTTAAGTTTTATTTAATTTATAATTATTATTAGTAATAAAATATTTATTATTATTTTAAAAGTTTGAAAAAAGGAGGGAATGAGAGAGGAAGAGATTTTGAAAATTTTAAAATTTTGTAAAAACCTCCAAATTTTTAAAATTTCCTAGATCGAATTAAGTATTTTGAATCCTACGTAGACCTAACCAGATTTAATTCGCATTACAAAACTTGAAATCCTAGATCGGATTTGATTGAATCAAGACGCGTCTACCAAAGATTCTGAACTAATTCAATACATTAGTGGGGCTTATAATAATAATAATAATAATAATAATAAATATAATAATAATAATAATAAGGTTAATAATAATAATAAGGTTAATAATAATAATAATAACAATAATAAATAAATAAATAAATAATAATAACAAAATCAAATTAAAAATAATTGATAAAATTAATAATAATAAGACTAATAATAAATAGAAAATTTATAAGAATAATTAATAATAAGAATAAAATTTAACATAATAATAATAATAATAATAATAAGAATATTTTGGTCTTTTTGTTACTTATTTTTTCTTATTTCAAGTTTATATTTTCAAACCAAATACTAGAATATAAATTCTTTATCTATTTTATTTTTAAATCAAATAAAATAATACTCATTTTTCTATTCTTCATCTTTTTTTAGACCTGTTTGGGGTACTAGAATAAAATAGACAGTAAATAGAAAAGTTATTCCCTGTCTATTATATTCAGTACCCCCAAACAGGTCGGTAGTCTAAGAGGTGCTACTCTAAGGCCAGTGGATTACCAGCAATTACTGCAGGATAACACTTCGCTTCCACTATCAATTTGCATGTTTAATTCTTTACGAGAAGATCACATTTTGCACTTTTATAATATAATATAAATAAAATATGATTTTATAAATAAAAATTTGATAATATATGTCATTTTTTAGAGTAAGTGGAATCCATATATCTAGTCTTAGTGGCATACTAGTACACCGATGTCCCGTGGCTCTCACACGCGCCACAGGCTAGCTATCTTATCTGCCCAACAATTTTGTCCTCTAATTTAATCAACAACCAGCGGAGCAACAGATGCAACCGCTAAATTCTCATAAAAACACTACCACTTCTTCCTCAGCGTACTCTCTCTGCATCCATCTATATCTCGTTCAAGTGTGAACAATGCCATCTGCTGTGGTTGCCGGTGCTCCCTCTTGTTCCGCAGCTCTTACCAGGAATCACACCAACAAAGCCACAGCTTCCACCCCATCTTTCAAACCTCTTGTATCCTCTCAGCTTCAGGTTTGTCTTCTTAGTTTATGCCCAAGTTTCTTTCTGTACTGAACTTTATTAGCCTTTGACTCGAGCATATTATTTCTTTCCTACCCCAGAGAACATACTTCCAAGGCCTTTCACTTAAGGATTCCAAAAGGCCTTCTTCATCAGACATCTTTCTAGCCGAGAAACAGAACGGCTTTGTTGGGAAAAAAAAGATTCTTCAGATTACTGCCAGAGCTGCTGGCGCTGCCAAGACTATTGAGGTTGAGGTTGACAAGCCACTTGGCCTCACTTTGGGTCAAAAGACTGGTGGTGGTGTTGTCATCACTGTGAGTCACGTCTCTGGCTTATTTGACGCACTTGGTTCTGGAAAGAGTAAGAGCCATTTGCGAAACTTAATGATAACGTAATTGGGGTTTTGTTAGGCTGTAGACGGGGGAGGGAATGCAGCAAAAGCAGGGCTTAAAGCAGGAGACCAAGTGCTGTACACTAGCAGCTTCTTCGGCGATGAACTTTGGCCTGCTGATAAACTTGGATTTACTAAAACTGCTATCCAAGCAAAGCCTGAATCTGTTTACTTCGTTGTCAACAGGTTTCCATGACCTCAACACATGCCAATTCCTTTTAAATATTTATTTGCATTTGTGCTCACATATTCCCAAGAATTACAGAATCTTGCTTGAACATGTTTGAAAAACTGGGACTTCAATTGCTCGAATTGTATTGCATGAAGTGACAATAGGAGAAAACTTCAAGCACTGTTAACTTTCATCTGAACTCAAACAATATAAGGATTTTGAACCAACTTTCTTTTTCCACAATCCACTTTTGCTTCTCTCCAAATTTAGTTGTAAGGACCGTGCAGGTCGGAAGGCATTATGTCTCTATGTCTGCAAATTAGAGCATAGCATCTCTAGTGCTTTGGACACCACCGACATCACTGTCGGTTAACGTCTTCCCAGGATTACTAAATGTTGTACTATTGAGAAATTGGGTCTAGATATCTTGTCTGTGCTGAGAATAAAAATGTTTTTTCTCCTTTTATGAAAACTTCATGGTTCATAGAGCTGAATTTTCATTAAACATTGGTTCCAGAATAATGACCATCACTTAGTAATGTTGAAGAAAACGAGATTCAATCTCTGCCACAGACAAAAGGCTGGTTCTTTAGATAAATGATAAGGAAGACAAAGCCTCTGGAGGAGGCACTTGGAGTAAAAGCTTTGGCGAGATAAGTCACAACATGTTTAAAAAATGTGATTGAAATCGAGCACAAGTGTGCTGTCATTGTCCTGCGATTGGCCTTTCATAGAGACTGGTAAATTTGGCAGTAAAAATTTTACCCTTCTTAGGGAAGTAATTTGTGTAAATATGCCGATGGTGAAAATCAGATAAATAAAGAAACCAGAAATATGAAGATAAGATGGTGAACTAAGATCTCTGCTGCAATTTGTTCATTTCAAAATAGAAACTTTGCATTCATCATCTCCTCCCTCTTTACTGTCATGCAGAGGTGCAGATGTAGACGTGAAACGACTTCCGAAGCGTCCAGCTCCTCCTCGGTTTGGAAGGAAGTTGACTGAGGCTCAGAAGGCAAGGATGCTTTAATAATAAGTATTTGATTGTCCTGGCTTCAAATGAGGAACAGTGGTTACATATATACTAACGGTGCAAATTGTTCCGCAGGCCAGAGCTACTCACATATGTCTTGATTGTGGATACATATACACCTTAACAAAACCATTTGAAGAACAGGTATGCTTGTCTTGTTTGTTGATTTAAGCACAGAAAACTTGTAAAAATAGTCCAAATATACATCATCAATTGATCACTTGATAAGTATATTCCCATCAAATGCCATTCTCATCTTCTCGTTCTTTCAAATTCTGCAGGCGGATACATATGTTTGCCCACAGTGTAGAGCACCCAAAAAGAGGTTTGCTAGGTACGATGTCAATACTGGAAAAGCAATTGGTGGTGGATTGCCTCCAATTGGAGTGGTTGTTGGTCTGCTGGCAGGTGTTGGTGCAGTAGGTGCCTTGCTTGTTTATGGCCTTCAATGACGCACTTTTTTTTTGGCAATAGTGGTAAGGATAGTTGATCCTTACCACTTACAAACCCTTTAACATTTTCATGTTTAGTCAATATGGGACACTCTAACATCGATCAACAAACAACTCCATTTGGTTTTGGAGTCAATCAACTAGGTTACAAAACAGATAAATAGAGAAGGTGGAAGTGTAATAGCCATGCTTCATAAGTTTAGTATAATTTTCATCCTTCTTGTGATTTCCTTGTATGAGTTTATCAAAGCAACGTGTCTGAGCTTGGTCATGTGTCCTTCGCAAGTTATAATCCCAGTCAGCCTTAGCATCACCAAACATTCTAGCATTCCCAATTCTCCATATGTGATGAACTAAAGAGCAAAACCAGCTTTGAGCATCTTATCATCGCCTTTTACATTCAGTTTCACCTTAGCTGCCCACGTCATTGTATCCATATCGGTCTGGTTATTCTAATTCAAGTTAAAATAGATGATCATGTGTGTCCAATGAATTTTCATATAGTGCATATTTTAGATCAGGACCGTCAAATTATAGCTTCTTTTTTACCTAACCTTTGCAGAGATGACAAACACAATGTGAAGGAGTTAACAGGTGCAATATTTGACTCCCATATAAATTTATAGTATGAGTACTGCTCAAGAGATTTGTTGAGTAAGTTTTATATCCAATAAAACTCTCAATAATTACAAATATACGAATCATATCTTGTAGTATTGACAGGTATCGATCCTACGAGGAAATAGATAAAACGATTTGAACCTAACTTTGTTTAAGGTAATAGAATATAATTTCAATAAAAATAATAAAGGAAACTTAAAAAAATTAAATAATGCAAGCAAATAAATAAATAACAAATGAGCTGCCAAATTGAATTAAGATTGATCAAAGATAAAGGTTTAGGATTTATTCTTTCCTTAAGTATGATTGATCCAATTATATCCAATTATGTGTTGATTCCAGATTTCCTGAGGTATTGATTACTCTCTTTTAAGACCTAACCAATTAACCCTAATTGAAACCCAAAAATTTAGTTGTTGTAATATCTCAAGTCATAAAACTTTCATAATGTTTTCAATTAAATTTGACACTATCTATTGAATAATCAAGTTCTCACACAAGATCTATTTTCGAATGAAAGTTGATTTGATAATCACGTGACTTATTAAATTACCAACTCTTGTTGCTCAATTTAATCATATTACTTTTGACTCACTCTCTTAATTTATTATCAAAGTATCAAATGTACAATTATCACAACATCATAATTTTGTATTGAATCAATAATAATCAAGTTCACAAAATAAATTCAGAATAAACCCTAATCTGGAATTTAGAAACTCATGAACATGTTTAACATCTTGGAAATCCAATTACACATCAATAATAAAGAAACAAACGAGGGAAAAGGAATGAAAACTTTATTTACTCCTTGATTTGGAAAGCCAGAATTTTCTGACGATGTTTTTGATCTCCCACTTTGGTCCACCTTTTTCATGATGGTTGCTACTTTTTTTTGTCTTTCACGTTCTTATATAGTATTTTAGGGTCATAGGTATTTTTTAGGATTTTTTCATTTTATTCGGTTCCAAAAATAACCTTGAAACCTTAAAAGGCCAAAAAGACTCGGGAGTTGGAAAAGCTGAAATTCATTGTTTCACTCAATGAGAGATACACGGTCGTGTATCAAACCGTGTATAGCTCAAAAGTCTCTAAAATTCACGATTTTACATGGGCTAAGAGATATACACGGTCATGTCTCCCTAATTTGCTTCAAATCTTCCTTGTTCTTCAATTATCTTATTTTCAACACTCACAAACACTTCGAACACCTTATGAAATATAAATTAAGATCAAATTCTTATTTTAAAGCATAGGAATACTTAGAATACATAAAAACACTAACAATAGCGTAATTATAAGCCTATACACATGATAATCATCCAAGAAACACTTAAAATACACTTAAACACCTAGAAAAATATAGTATAATTTACACCTATCAAGATCCCCACACTTAAACTTTTGCTTATCCTCAAGCAAAATTAAAAATACAAACAATTCAAAACATATAAGCATATAATCACATCGTGCATCAAATCTTATGGAATTAACTTAACCTCAAACACAAATAATTCAAAATGTTCCAACATACTATTTTATTCATTTCATGTTTAAGTTCTTTGATTTGAATATACACATAAATCCAAACATTAACACCCTATTTATACACCTATGGCACTTACAAGTATGCATTTATTATAATTAATCAAACAAAAAGGCAACTATCACTAAATAACTTTTCATGAGAATTCTTGCTATTTTTAGAAGATCAGTAGGCCCCCCACACTTTTTATATATAATGAATTAGCCACTCACTTGAACCTCTAGATTGTGAATAGAAGAGACGTGGTTCTTAACTACTTCATCGAACTTCCCTTCCAATCTCTTCTGCCCTCATCCATGCTTATAATTGTTGTGCCCAAAATAAGTGTTAGAGTAGTGCCCTAAAGGCAATCCCCTTTAGCGCATTTTGTTCATAGTCATGTACAGACTTTATGAATAAATAAAGCAAAGGCATATTTCATTTATTTGATGTTCATTTTATTATGAATTGATAATGATCTTTAATCAAATTAATGAAGTCCCTGATACATGACATAGCATGAAGGAAATTATGATGCGATCATACTACTGAGATTCTTATCGTGTGCAATTATGTCAAGATTCAAATTATCCTAGTCATAGGATTAACGAGGACCGACATCGTTAATCCGGATAGACTAAGATATGTCAAACTCCTTGATTGGATCAAGCGGTGGATCTCGAAAGCGTAAATATTGAGATATTTAGATTTGACATGTGGATGCTTACTAGTGGAAGTAAGTACATTGGATGACCGCCATGAGATCATCACATGGATGTCCTATACAAATGTCGTTGATAATCTCATCATAGAATGGTGCAAGTATCCTTAGACTTGAGGTACTTAAGGATATCTTGGTCTCGATTACGACTTTGACTCCATTCCTCGTTACCTTCGGAGGTCGCTCATAGGGTGGTGATTGGAGTACGACTTGAGGTATTGAAGGTAATTGAGTAGCCAATAGAGGATTCACCACTTCGTTATATAAAGAAGAGATACCCATGGCCTCTTATCGGGATCATTACTTTAAGTCTCTGGCGCCGAAAGATACATATGTCATGAAGATGGTCTTCATGGACATATAAAGTAATGAGTCCTAGGGCGAGAAGCGATTACACTTGGACTAGATTTGATCGATCGGTCTAGTAAGAGTTGACACATTGCCCATACTCAAACCAAGTGGGGTATAGCATGGTGAAAGGACGAATTGCACGGTAATTGTCATGGAAGGGTTCGTGATATGGTTTCATTAGTCAAACCAATTACTTTCCGGTCAATTAGGGGTCATGATGTGTTCTAGATACCGCTCATGACTTGCTTAGATTAAGTGTTAATCTAAGTGGCCAACATAACCGGAACCTAATGGGTCACACATTAGAGTGACTCGGAGAATCAGAAATAGTTTGGACGAGATCCGATATCGGAGAGCAATAGGATTATATGAATCCGATGAGATTGGGATATGTCCCGATGAGATCGCGACATTGACATTCTTGAAAACCGCTTTAGGTGATTTTTTACGGGCTTGGGGAGTGGCGCAGAGGGACCAACCCAGATTTGGACTTGACCTGACCACTTAGAATTATATATATTAATTAATTAAGTAAATAATTAATTAATATATAAATATATAAGTGATTTTCGGTGGAGATAAAATGAGAAGAAGTTAACTTTGAAAAGTCAAAGTTAATCATTATTTAGCATTTTAAGAAACTTTTATGCTTTATACGTGGATGCTCCATCAACAAAGCATATATATGGGTTTTAAGTGTTAAATAAACATATGGAAGGCAATAAAAAGAGTGGATGCACGGTGATGAAGAGAAGAGAATCGAAAATGCTTAATGGTTAAGCCTTTGGAAATTGTTTCCATCATCTTCCTCTCATCCTCTCAAACTTGGCTTCTACTTCTTCAAGGCTCCACCAAGCTCATCTAATTTGCTCTCTAAGGCTAAGGTAAGAGCTAGCACTCTTTTCTTTAGTCTAGCTATTCCGGTCAAAAGAGTTTGTCCGGTTAGTTATCCGACCTCTGCGTGGATACAGATTAGAGACGGTCTCCTTTGGTCGTTATGGTTTGATTGTGTGTCTTACACATGGATCCTGGCTTTCGGGAATGTCCCGGGACTTAAAAATTTTAATTCCGCACCCTGGGCATGTGATGCCCACCCCGGGATTTTCCTACAGTGGTATCAAAGCCACTTGTGTTGTATAAACAGTCTAAATGATAACTAGGTCGGAGTTCCTTAGTGAATGAGCTGCTGATGCATGTTGCTTCTGTTGAATTTCGAATCAGTATAGAGATAGTGTTTTCGAAATTTTCTTGCCCAGATATGTTCACAAGGTGTTGTAGTTTATGTCTGTGGAAGCTCGAAATTTATTAATTTGATTAGCTATGGTTTTGCTATTTAATTCCCTCAACTTTCGGATGTTGTCTTGTTGATTGTTTCTGAAACAGGCATGCTTGTAAATTCGAGCATAAATTCTAGAAAAATTGTTTTTCGGATTGGTTTTCACCGACATTTCCCTAAGATGTTTGTGAATGTCTCTGTGGAAGGAAAAATGTTTTCAAGGTGATTTACTATTTATTTCCGAATTTCTTGTATGCTGCTGGGAATGTTTGTGTTGAAAAACACAGATTCTGGATCGGCTAGATTGCTGAGGTTCAATGAGTTTTTGTGGGCAATAAATCCTGAAAACATTCATGGAGCATGTTGGGAACATGTTTTAATCTCAGTAATTTTATCAGAATTTATTGAAATTGTTTCAATGATCATTTTGAGCAAAAGGCAGAGCTTAGCAGTTTTCAGAAACATGCTGGGTCTATTTTGTTTGAAATGATTGATTGTGTATTTCTCATTTCCAATGCCTTGAATCATTTTTATAGTGATTAAAAATGTGTTATGTTGATGTGGCATGCATGACAAGATGAGATTCTTGAATTTAGGTTTCCAATAATTTTTGGATGTCGGATAGGTCACTTTAGCGTCTCGTTAGCTTATTCCGTTATCTTGGTTATTTTGGCCGTCGCAATTTTTGTGACAAGTGCCGGAGTAATCTTGATAACGTGTAGCCTACCTAGAGATACTTAGCATGATTATTTGGTGTCCTTGAATTATGTGGAAATCTAGTGATTAATGGTGGATTAATCGGTTTCAAGGTTTTCATATATAGTTAGACTATATGGCATGTATGTTTCAATGAAAATATTTCATTAGCACATTAATATAAAGGATTAGGTATATGGTATTGTGAATTGGAAATGCATGGATTGAGAATTAGCCGATTAGATAGCAATTCCTAATGCACCACAAACAAGGCGACTTATCTGCTCATAACTCGACTTGTTTGGTGCATCAGAACAAATAAGTCGACTCACACAATGGTACAAGTCGACTTGTTAAATCTGTGATTGCACAAGTCGACTTACACATGCATAAGTCGACTTATTCAGAGCCATAAGTCGACTTATACATAAACAAGTCGACTTATTACATGCCTCAGTGGGATGATGGGTGATTTTAGGTATAAATTCAATGTGATTGATGCAATGCCCTAAATCGGACCATATAGTCATTATGACTATGATCCTTGGATGAGATTAATTTGATGAGACCTAAAATCCCTCAATTTAAAATATGAAAACTAACGCCTTCCATTAATATGGCAAGAACCGTAGTTCTTATAGGGTTGGGTTGTTGAGCTAACCTCAAGCTCACTCTATACTGAATATGTTCAAACCATGAAAATATGATTTTCGGATTAATGGGTCGGTTTTCCTAGAAGCGTTGATTTGTTGAGCTAACCTCAAGGTCGGCGTGACAGAGGCGAATTGGGTAGTGTACATCGATGTACACGCATCAGTGTTGATAACCCAATGTATGTGCATACATCAACTGTTGATAGATGGGCGATAGTTGCATCGAGATGCAATTGGTATGACCGATACCTCACCGATTGATCTAAGGTGACTTGTTGAGCTAACCTCGAGGTCATTCTTAGAATGTCGGATATCGACCCACCAGTCATTGTGCCATTTGTTTCTTGGATTCGTGATGAGGGTTATGGATTCTGTTGAAACTAGTGGGAGCCATATGTATGTCATTTAAGTCCTTATGAGCATACATTTAAATCTATTCTAACTTTCTTTCTCTCTCTACGTTTAGGTTGATTGAAGATGTCGACTAGTGTGAATCTTCGCGCTCTAATGGATGCAAACAAATTAACTGGACAGAATTTTCTTGATTGGCTGCGAAATCTGAGAATTGTTCTCAGATCTGAGGATCTAGGATACATCCTTGATTTTCCGCTTCCGGATCCACTTCCTGAAGGAGCTCGATGATGATCGGAAGGCATATAAAAGCATCTAAAAGACGGTGACATAGCCACCGTATTATGCTTGCATCGATGTCACCGAGCTGCGTAAAGACGAGTCTATGGATGCTCACACGATAGTGTTTCATCTTAGAGAGTTATTTGATGAGCAAGCTCGGTCCGAACGGTTCGAGACCTCGAGGTTGCTCTACAACGAAGATGACTCTGGTTCATCTGCGGTGCAATATGCATTGAAGATGAATGGCTATATTGAGAGGTTGGCCGTCTTAGGTTTTGTGATGGATTACGAGTTAAGTATAGACTTAATTCTTGTTGGTTTGTCGGATAGTTATTCACGGTTTGTGTTGAACTATCGAATGAACCAAATATCCACCACAATTCCCGAGTGATCAATCTGCCAAGACAAGCAGAAACAATTTGTTAAGCAAGATAGCAAAGCGTTCTTATTGGTGGATTCTTCTTCCTCCGCTTCCAAGAAAAGAAGCAGAAGAAGAAAAGGCTCGAAGTCGAAAGGAAGTGCAGCGAAAGGCAAGAAAAGACCAAAGAGACTCGCACCAAAAGGTACTGCTTCCATTAGGTGAAGGCGGTCATCGAGGCGAATCGCAAAGTCTATCTGGAACAATGAAGCGTAAGAAGGCATCGATGCCTCGACTTCTTCGGTATGTTTGTCATTGAGGTTAATCTTGTTTCGATCATAACATATGGGTATTAGATACCGGTTGTGGCTCACACATATGCAATGATATCGCAGGGCCTCGGGGACGATGGCGACTCATAAAGGAGAAATGGACTGCGTGTTGGCAATGGAGCAAGAGTTCTTTGCATTAGCCGTAGGAACTTATGTTTTGACACTTCTAGTGGGCTTGTACTTAACTTGGATGATTGTTATTTTGTACCCGTGTTAACAAAGAACATATTATGCATTTCTTGTTTAAATAGAATTGGTTTCCATTTGTCTTTTGGTAACAATGGTTGTTCTATTAGTTCGAATGGAATGCTTTATAGTACTGGTACATTATGCAATGGTATATACATATTAGATATGTCACATCCGATTATGAATGTCAATGACGCTAAAAGACATAAAGAGATAATTTAAAATCAACTTACTTATGGCATTGTCGCTTGGCCATATAAATGAGAGACGATCGCTAAGCTCCACAAGAGTGGAAGTTTAGGGTCATTTGATTATGAATCATATGACACATGTGAATCTTGTTTATTAGGCAAGATGACGGTTACCTTTAAGGGAAAGGGTGAGCGAAGCGATTGGATTATTAGACCTAATACATTCGGATGTATGTGGTCCGATGTCCATCCATGCCGAAGTGGTTGTCGTTACTTCATTACCTTTATCGATGATTATTCTCGATATGGGTACATGTATCGATGAGATACAAATCAAGCGTTTGAAAAGTTCAAACAATTCGAAATGAAGTGAAAAACAACTTGGTAAAAGTATCAAAACATTACGATCCGATCGTGGTGGTGAATACTTAGACCAAGAGTTTTGGATTATCTCGTAGATAATGGGATTTTATCTCGATGGACTCCTCCTTACACACCACGGCATAATGGTGCGGCAGAAGGAGAAATCGAACCTTGTTGGACATGGTTCGATCTATGATGGGCTTTGCGATTACCAAAATCCTTTGGGGATATGCACTTGAGACATTTGTTTACTTGTTAAGCGAGTTCCATCAAAGACAGTTGATGTTACTCCATATGAGATGTGGACTAACAAGAAACCTTATCTTTCTTATTTGAAAGTATGGGGTTGTCACGCTTATGTGAAGCGGACACGGTCGAGATAAGCTTGAAGCAAAGTCGATAAATGTTTGTTCGTAGGATATCCTAAAGAAACAAGAGGATATCAATTCTACTTTCTTTGAGGAACAAAAGGTGTTTGTTTCGATGCATCTGTCTTTTTAGAAAGAGTTTCTTTTAAAGAGGACGATGGGAGCAAAGTTGAACTTGAAGAAGTTCAAGATGCTCGACGACGCAGATCAATCGCTGAACTCAAGCGTATCTCATCTGAGATGAGGTAACATGATTCAACCTTCCACTTCACACGAAATTCGTGAGGTCAAGTAGGATACGACTTGTTCCGAGAGATATGGATTTCGTGAGCGTAACAGAATGACGTATTGCTTTCAGAGGATGATGAGCCTACCACTATGAAGAGGTTACGAAGAGTTGAGTCGAAAAATGGCTTCGTGCCATGAAATGAAATGGATTCCATGTATGAAAACCAAGTATGGTCTTTGGTTGATGCACTGAAGGATAAAACCTATAGGGTGCAAATGGGTTTCAAGAAGAAAACCGACATGGATGGTAATGTGATTACCTATAAAGCGAGGCTTGTGGCTAAAGGCTTTCGTCAAAGACAAGGAGTTGACTATGACGAGACCTTGATCGAGAGCAATGCTTAAATCCATTAGGATACTCCTAGCCATTGCCGCTCATTATGATTATGAGATATGGCAAATGGATGTGAAGACGACTTTCTGAATGGAAATCAGGTGAGGATATGTACATGACACAACACGAGGGCTTCATTTCCTCGATGGCGAAAAGGTATGCAAGCTTCGAAATCCATTTATGGATTGAAGCAAGCATCCAGAGTTGGAATATCCGTTTGATGAGACAATCAAAGAGTTTGGTTTCTCACAAAATCCGGATGAACACTTGTGTGTACAAGAAGGTGAATGGGCGCAATCGTATTCCTTGTGTTATATGTAGATGACATATTGTTACTAGGAAGCGATGTCTCAATCCGCAATCAAGTAAAAATTTGGTTGTCAAACAATTTGCCATGAAAGACCTTGGAGAAGCAACTTATATCCTTGGGATTAAGATTTATAGAGATAGATCGAAGAGGTTGCTTGGTCTTTCACAAATCAACGACATAGACAAGGTGCTAAAGAGGTTTAGCATGGAGCAATCCAAGAGAGGGTTTCTTCCCATTACCCGTGGGATAACACTCGAAGTCTATGTGTCCTCGGACACGGGACGAGAGGATGCGTATGAATATGATCCCGTATCGTCTGCAGTAGGATCTATTATGTACTTAATGCTATATACGAGACCCGATGTATCATATGCTCTAAGTGTTACGAGCGAGATACCAATCGGATCTGGTGAGGTCATGGGTGGTATCAAGAATATCTAAAGTACTTACGAAGAACTAAGGATGTTTCTTGATATATGGAGATAGAGATCTTCATGTGGCGGGCATCAGATGCGGTTTTAATCGATAAGGGCGACTCAAGTCCCAATCAGTTACGTTTTCACACTAAATGGCGGAGCGATCGGTTGGAAGAGTTCCAAACAGAGGCGGCTGGCGATTCAACGATCGAGGCAGAGTACATTGCCGCATCGACGCAAAGAAAGGAAGCGGTTTGGATCGAAGTTCATTTCAACTTGGTGTGGTTCCTAGTCGTGATGGACCCATCTGATTGTATTGTGACAACAATGGAGCTATTCTTGCAGCGAAAGAACCAAGGTCTCATCAACGATCCAAACACGTACTCCGCCGATACCATTTGATTCGGAGATCATTGCTCGGGGTGATGTCACGATAGAGAATTCCACGAAGCGAACATTGTTGATCCGTTGACAAAGCCGTTGTCACGGAAGAATTTTGATTCTCATGTACTCGCTTATGGTATTAGATACCAAGGCGATTGGCTTTAGGTCAGTGGGAGATTGTTAGAGTAGTGCCCTAAAGGCAATCCCTTTAGCGCATTTTGTTCATAGTCATGTATGCACTTTATGAATAAATAAAGCAAAGGCATATTTCATTTATTTGATGTTCATTTTATTATGAATTGATAATGATCTTTAATCAAATTAATGAAGTCACGATACATGACATAGCATGAAGGAAATTATGATGCGATCATACTCTTGAGATTCTTATCATGCAATTATGTCAAGATATCTAAATTATCCTAGTCATAGGATTAACGAGACCGGACATCGTTAATCCGGATAGACTAACACATGTCAAACTCCTTGATTGGATCAAGCGGTGGATCTCGTAAAGCGTAAATATTGAGATATTTAGATTTGACATGTGGATGCTTACTAGTGGAAGTAAGTACATTGGATGACTGCCATGAGATCATCACATGGATGTCTATACAAATGTCGCTGATAATCTCATCATAGAATGGTGCAGTATCCTTAGACTTGAGGTACTCGAGGATATCTTCGATTCTTGATTACGTTTGACTCCATTCCTTGTTACCTTCAGAGGTCGCTCATAGGGTGGTGATTGGGTGCGACTTGAGGTATTGAAGGTAATTGAGTAGCCAATAGAGGATTCACCACTTCATTATAGCGGAAGAGATACCCATGGCCTCTTATCGGGATCATTACTTTGAAGTCTCGGCGCGGAGCATACATATGTCATGAAGATGGTCTTCGTGGACATATAAAGTAATGAGTCTAGGACGAGAACCGATTACACTGGACTAGATTTGATCCGATCGGTCTAGTAAGAGTTGACACATTGCCCATACTCAAACCAAGTGGGGTATAGCATGGTGAAAGGACGAATTGCACAGTAATTGTCTATGGAAGGGTTCGTGATATGGTTTCATTAGTCAAACCAATTACTTTCCGGTCAATCGGGGGTTGTGATGTGTTGCTAGATACCGCTCATGACTTGCTTAGATTAAGTGTTAATCTAAGTGGCCAACATAACCGGAACCTAATGGGTCACACGCATTAGAGTGACTCGGAGAATCAGAAATAGTTTGAGACGGAGATCCGATATCCGGAGAGCAATAGGATTATATGAATCCCGATGAGATTGGGATATGTCCCGATGAGATCGCGACATTGACATTCTTGAAAACCGCTTCGGTGATTTTCACCCATGGGCCCTAGATAGTAGGTAGGACCGACCCAGCTTGATGGACCACTTCAGCAATTATATATATTAATTAATTAAGTAAATAATTAATTAATATATAAATATATAAGTGATTTTCGGTGGAGATAAAATGGAGAAGAAGTTAACTTTGAAAAGTCAAAGTTAATCATTATTTAGCATTTAAGAAACTTTTATGCTTTATACGTGGATGCTCCATCAACAAAGCATATATATGGGTTTTAAGTGTTAAATAAACATATGGAAGGCAATAAAAAGAGTGGATGCACGGTGATGAAGAGAAGAGAATCGAAAATGCTTAATGGTTAAGCCTTTGGAAATTGTTTCCATCATCTTCCTCTCATCCTCTCAAACTTGGCTTCTACTTCTTCAAGGCTCCACCAAGCTCATCTAATTTGCTCTCTAAGGCTAAGGTAAGAGCTAGCACTCTTTTCTTTAGTCTAGCTATTCCCGGGTCAAAAGAGTTTGTCCCGGTTAGGTTATCCGACCTCTGCGTGGATACTGTTAGAGACGGTCTCCTTTCGTCGTTATGGTTTGATTGTGTGTACTTACACATGGATCCTGGCTTTCGGGAATGTCCCGGGACTTAAAAATTTTAATTCCGCACCCTGGGCATGTGATGCCCACCCCGGGATTTTCCTACAATAAGTTCTAAAAATACTTAGGCTATCCTACTCGCAAGTATACAAGGTAGTTGTATTTGATTACCCAGGGTTGCTTCCCACATAGGTGAAATTGGTCCACTTAAATTAACCTTGAACCAAAAAAAAAAACAAATGCAATTCTAAATGTTCTATCTCGATTTGTAGAGTGAAGGCTTTAAAGAAAATCACAAAATTAAATTGAGAAGTAAACTAATTTAACTAGAAGCAAAAATGAATAGATTAATCGAATTGGGAAACTCTTAAAAATTAATTTCATTAATTTAATATCATATACATAACTAAAGGGAAATGATTGGGTAGTTGTCTTACTAAAATTAACAGTTGGGTTCTAAGATCAACTCAAAGAATAAACTAAGTCTAACTTTCATATTTGACAAGTTATCATCTGAATTAATTATGAGAACCCGACTACTAATTACCACTTAAGTTAATATATTTATAGTTCTTAACATAAGCATCTATAGTTTCTCGTAAACTTCTTCTCTCGATCCTTCGTTTAATACGAAAATGATGCAAAGTTTGGTCATACTATTACGTCCATTCAGTTCGGAAACTATAGCACATATAAGACAATAACATAGTTCCTTAATCCTTAAGAAAAAGAGATCAACCCATCATGAAAATAATGAGATTCTTCATCCTTAAGAAAAAGAGATCAACCCATCATGGAAATAACAAGATTCTTCATCTTCAAATACTTCAATCTCATCTTTATCAGTATAAGAGAAGTATAAAAACAACAACCAAGTAAATAACCAAATGAACTATCAAAAGCTACAAAGTATTAGTCGGTTAAGCTAATAGGGTAATAAGTTCAGTTAACAATAGAAAAGTAAGACATAGAGAAATAATGCGACAAATGAAGAATAGAGCAAGCAAACAAAGATCAGATGAGGGAGGTGCAGTGATCTTCTGCACTCTCAAGCTCTTTGCATTGACTCTCGCCTTCTGCTTCTGCTTGGAACTCACCTAGATGATCGAATGCTCAAGTTGTTTCCACTCTCTACTGCTCTTCTTCTTCACCTGACCTGATTGGTCTCTTCTTTCCCTCCTTTCTTCTTCACCTTCTTTTTCTCTATTTTTTTTAGTTCCTAGATGATTATGTGGGGTCTGCCCCCTGCCGCCTTCTATTACATTTCTATTTTTAGTATGACTCTAGGTTTATGGTTTCGAGCCATCACCCTTGTAGCTGCCATGTATCAGACTTGAGTGTAAAGGAGTAGTCATGAGTGTGACTCATTGTCACACCCGTCCAGCCATAGTCAAAAGTGTGACCCATTGTCATACTCGTGAGTTACATAGTCATGGTTGTGACCATGTAATTCACGTGTCACACTCGTGACTTACATGGTCATCGGTATGACTATGTAATTAATTTTTCACAATGTAATTAAGTGTGATTGTGCAATTGACATGTGTGATATACAATTAATGTGTCACACCCGTTGTCATGCAAAATTCTTTTAATTTCCATGCAACATTCACAAGACAATCCAATCAATGTTCATGCAATATTCACATTATTTTCACTCAATTCACCGTAACAAAATTAGACACAATAATTCCCCCACACTTAAACTATGCTTGTCCTCGAGCAAAATAAAGAATACTAGACTATACAAGAACAAACAATGAAAACAACGATTTTACCAAATAATGACCAAAGATATCAACGATCATTTCGAAAAACACATCCTGAGAACTTGAAACTCATAATACTCTATGAATAGGCTATTATCCGCATGCTTAGTTAAAATCAACAAGCATTCCAACTCAAAGACTATTAGCAAGTGTGATAGATACTCACTCCACTCTCCATCCTCTCAAGCATTTAAAGGTAAGATATATATTCACTCATCATTCATTTCATGTAAGGCATCTACTATAAGCTTGCTTACTAATCCAATCTCCACCACTCATATCAAACACAAACATCAATCCAAAGGTCTTTATTTCGATTGTAATGGGGTCGGGTTAAGGCTAGGCAAAAAGGAAAATTATAGTTTAAAACCACAAAACAAATTGAGCATTTAAAATAATACAGAACAATTAACCATAAAACGCTCAATTCTTTCCTCTCATTTTAACAAGATTAGCACTCCCTTTTTAATGTCTCTCCTCTTCTTTTCATTTTTTTCTTATCTTCTTTTCCTTATCTATTTCTCTTTTTTCTTTTTTCTTTTTAATTAATTTTTATTTAGAATAAGATTAAGTTTAGAAGAGATAAATTGTAGAGGAGAGATACAAATTATTACAACCATACCCATTCCTAACTCAAAAACCAACTATATCCTATGATTCCCCCACATTTATTCAAGCAATTATTCCCTAAACCCAATCATACTCATTCAAATGCTTAATTCTTCCTTATGGTAGGTATGATGAAAAAGTTAAATAATCAAGGTTAAGGCTTATATTTTGGGTTTAAAGAAGAAATGGTTCATGTTAAGCTCAAAAGGGTAAAATTATGGTGGCCTTTAAGCAAAAAGGGTATATCGTAATTGCTTTCATCATTTCAATATTTGTGTAAGACTATATGATCTTGACTAGTATTTGCAAGTAAGTTCTAAAGTTCTATAATCATGAAAGAACACTCTCAGTAAAGAATACTTGAATTTGGTATTAAATATTTCAAAAGGGCTCAAATTCTTACCAAATGAAAAGTATCATTCATCTATCACAATAAGCTAATATCCCTTTAATTGAAATCCAAGTCAATAAGCCTAAGTATGCAAGTATACTCATTCGCTCATATTATGCATTTCTAATCTAGATCGAGTTCATTTAATGACCATGCATCTCTAACTATTAAATGGGAAAAAACAAGTACGCAATCACAAAAAAAAAAAAAATTTTAACTAATACTCCCCTATACTTAAATATCACATTGTTCCTAATGTGATACAAAAAAGTAAAAGAGGGATCTAAGATGCAAAATATCACGAACAAAGACAAGCATTAAAACTAAAAGACATTAAACTAACAAGCAGTAAAAATAATAACAGGGATAGAAATATGATATGAAATTGTGGGTGGTGGATGCGTCGATTCGGTGTGAAATATGGCAATAAACATGGCGTACTACATTGAGGAGTAGAGAACAGTTGTGAGGAAGACAAATAGAAGAGATTGAGTAGTAGACCTGTGCACACAAAGCAAACAGATTAAGTCGAGTTTCATTAAAAAGGAATAACAAACAACTAACTAAAAAATAAATGAAAATTATATAGGTTACCTCCCATTTAGCGCTTCGTTAATGTCTTTTAGCTGGGCACCTTAACCATTATGATCAAGGCAGGTCACTCAAAGTGATTGATTCTACTATTTTCTTCTCTTCATTGGGATCTTTCCTCAAGAATTTGTCAACCTCTCCCTTAGTTACATCGCCTAACAATTGACAGCACTTATCAATTTCTATCATCAAGCCTAACTTCTTTTCTTCTCCTTCCTGCAATGCAAAATCGAGGTATGTAGAATTAAATTGATCAATAAGAGAGCATTCTTTACAAATAGTGGTAGTAGGAAAGTGTTTAACATTAAAATTGTAAATTCTAATGTTTCTCCCAAAATAATCATACTCAGTTTTCTGTTCTTCACATCAATCAAGGTATTGGTAGTGGTCATAAAAGGCATCCCTAAGAGTATTGCGTGCTCCTTCCTTTGCTATTTATCCTCCCCTATATCTAAGAGCACAAAGTCCATATGAACAATCAATCCTCTAACCTTTACTAACACATCTTCTATTATTCTTTTTGGATAACAGATTAACCTATCAACTAATTATAAGCATGTATTGGTAAGTATTAATTGTCCTAGATCTAGTTTCTCATAAATAGAGTGAGGTATAAGGTTTATACTCATTCCAAGCTGAAGCATACCCTTAACCTCATCCCCATTACCCATTGATACTTGCACAAGAAAACTCCCCGAGTCTTTCAATTTAGGGGGTAATTGCTACTAAAGCATTGTAATTACAATTTTTGAAACAATCACCTTCTTGTTTGGCTCAAACTTCCATTTTTTGGTGATTAGTTCCTTGAAGAACTTCACATAAGCTGGAACGTTCCTTATCACACCTGACAAAGGCAAATTAATATTAACTTTTGAAAACATGTTATATAAATAAGAAAACTGCTTATCTTGTTTTGATTCCTTAAGGTGGCTCATATATGGGATCGATGGTTTATAAGGATTAGTAACCTTATGCAGTCTTGTTCCTTCATTACTGTCAGTTATATGCCCTAGTTTTTCATCTTTCAAAACGTGACTTGAAAAGTTGTCTTGCTCATTGCTTTCTTCATTCTGTTCACCTTTTTCATTGGTGAGGCTCCCCTCTTCTTGATTACCTGCACCATATAGATTAGGAGTCTCAACATGATTATCAATCATCTTACCACTTCTTAGAATAGTAACTGCTTGGGATTGCTCGAGTTGACTTGGCAACTTCCCTTTTTGATTGATGTGCATTTAAGCAACGAGTTGCCTTACTTGGATCTCAATCCTCTTCATAAAGGCCTCCAAAGAATCAAATCGCTTATTGTTCGTTTCTTGATTTTTGAGTTGTGACCTGAATAAACGCATTCAGGCTTTCCTCCAAAGAAGGCTTGCTTGGTGGGTTTTGAAGTGAAGTAATAATTTAGCCTCTAAAAAATTTTCTATTATGGTTGGACTGTACTGGTGCATTGTTGTCTTCCATGATAAATTGGGATGTTTTTCCAACCAGGGTTGTTGGACCCCAAACTTGTTTTCTTGATATTATTAAGTATGAGTTAATTTGATTTATGATTTATGGCATGGTTTGATTTTATTGAGAGTATTAATGGAAAATTAGGATTGAAGTGAGAATTAGCATGGAATAAGTGAAAATAAAGGAACAAAAGAGTATAGGGGCAAAATGGGCAAGTCACTTAAGTTGGGAGATTTTAGGCTTAACCAAGAGGGGCATTATAGTCTTTGTACTCTCTTGTAGGTTTAAGGAATTAAAGGAGGAAAAAGAAAAGAAGTAAAAGAAAGGAAAAAAGAAAGAGAAGAAATAGAAAGAAGAAGAAGGGAGCATCGTCGAAGAAGGAGGAAGAAGAAGGAGAAAGGAGAAAACTTAGTTTCGACGTTTTCCGACAGTGTAGAAGCATTCTTCAGGTAAGTTACACTCATCTATCTTTGTTTGAGTTGGATTGAACCTTAGATTTAGGTAGATTGAGTAGAAATCGTTGGTTTAGGAATTATGGTGAAAGATTTGTAGATTTGCATGAATTGTTGTTTTGATGATGTTTTTGGTGTTAGAATCAGTGTAGAATAGAAGTATAAGACATGATTCATGGGTTAGATGTGTTGTAGTTGAAAAAGGAGAGGATTTAAGGTTGAATCTGTCAAAAATCTGGGTTTCGGAGATGAACTCCCGCCCGCACGTCGCGACGAGCTTCAAGCCGCACGTCGCGACGCGCATTGGCTTCGCACGCCGCAACGTGCCAGGCCGCACGTCGCGATGAGCAAGTCAGGCCGCATGACGCGACGAGCCAGACCACACGCCGCGATGTGCCAAGTCGCACGTCGCGACAAGCAAGCCCTCGTCGCGGCGAGGCCAATTTTCCAGCAAAGATGATTTTTAGTGTTTTATGCATATCTTTTAGTGCAAAGGGCCGATTGAGGTGATGTTTGAAGCGTTGTAAACAAGAGAAGTAAGGCTACAAGTTTAGGGATAAATGAATTTATGAATTGGTTTCTAAGAATATGGAATTTTGGATGGAAGTCAAGAATAGGATTATTGTTTCAGCATGAGTTATTGAATGGGGACTTTGGTTCTTATTTTAGGAAATCAAGAGAGGCTAGAGGAGCAAGTGGATCAAGAGGAAACTCATTCATAGGCAAGGACAAGCAAGGAATTCAGATGGGTTCATGTTTATAATAAAGTATATAAGTACTCATTGTTTAGTTCAAATCAAGAAAGACTTAATGCATTTCAATTGCATCATCACGATTGCATTGCATACCATGATGAATGATTATATGTTATTATGTGATTTGCATTCATGAATTATGAAAATGATTTCTAAAAGGGATTTTCTCCTTTCAAGAATACTTATGCATGAAATCAAGTTTTATGAATACATGACAAGCAAGATTACAAGCAAGATTTCAGACAAGTTTACAAGCAAATGCTAGTTTGGCAAACAAGATTACAAGAACACGAATCATGCATTCTTATGTGGGTTTGCGGTGTCCCTCATGAATAGTCAAGTGCACATTGACTCACGAAAAGGCTTCTCCCACCTGCCCGACTGTGGCACAGGGTTTCTCACAAGGATTCCCTCACGAACTACGTCTACACATCAACGCTTCGTCGGTATGTGTAGTACGTCACGAACCCGGGACACCCAAACCATTATGATATGTTATATGTTATGATTTGCTATATGACATGCATCATGAATTGTTCAAGAATCAAACATCTTTCAAGACAATGGCATATATAATCAAGTGTTATGATTTCAACAAGTATCACGACAATGAGTTATTTTTAAGTACTTTTGCTTATTGCTATGTTATAAATTTGTTCCCACGAGCTCTACAGCTCACCCCCTCTTATCTCCCCCATTCAGGTGACGAGCAAGCGATCGAGTGAGTAACGAGTCATGGCAGCACTCCAATTTTTGTTACATTGTTGTATTTTCCAGTTTTCTCATGATGCAAGGCTTTAGTTACATTTCAGGTTTTATTGGGTCAAATGTATTTTTGTATTTTGGGCATTTGAACTCAAGGAATGTAAATTGATTTGAAATGTTAGTAACGCTTTGTAAAACTCTCACGATGGGTCCATCAAATTCATCTTTTGGATTATGAAGTATGATTGTTTGATTAAATCACATGAAAGCAAGGTTTCAAGTTAGTTTTCCATTAGGCCCATTAATCTTCCGCGGATTTTTCATTAATTGTATAAGCAACATGTTTCAAGCATCAAGCATCAAGCATCATGCTCTTACGTCCGATGTTGGGCTCCGACAACGGGGTCCAATATCCGATGTTGGGCTCCGACAACGGGGTCCAACATGTTGTGGTATTAGAGCGCCTAGGTTTTTAATCTAGGGTTGCATGACATTGTTTCCAAGAAACAACTTGCATTGTTTTACACGATTGAAACTGTTTCTGTATACTTTGAAACTTGTTTTATTTGAACTGAAGTTTTCAATGGTTTTCTATTTAAGGAGTGAACATGCCACCTCGAAGGAGAACTCGGGGAACTATGACTCGATCTCAATCTTGTCAGGGGAGCACGGATGAATCCCATGTTCCTCAGGATGCTGGGACACATTCTGTTCCGATTTCTGAGGCACTTAGTTTGCAACAAGAAGTGCCTCCACCGCCTCCTCCTATGCCTCAGGGAACTCCCATAGATCCGAGTTTCCTTCAAGCCTTTGCTCAGGCTTTCACGTATGCCATGGGTCAGAGGTCTCAGGTCCCGCTGCAAGCTCCGTAGACAGGAGTGGGCAGTATGATAAGCTCCAGAAGTTTGGGGCTGTGGATTTCAGTGGGACAACGAATCCAGAAGAGGCAGAAACTTGGTTGAAGAGGACCGAGAGGATCCTAGTACAGATGAAGTGTTCAGATGAGGACAAGCTGGATTATGCAGTTAGTCTGTTGCAGGGAGATGCACTGCATTGGTGGGAATCAGTGCCTCACAGTCAGGTTGTGCCACCGGTGTTAGCATGGAGGGACTTTGTAGAGGTGTTCCGCAAGAAGTACCTATCCAGGGTTTATGTGCAGGACAAGGCCAGGGAATTTCTGAATGTTATGCAGAGGGACATGAGTGTGAGCGAGTATGAGCTGAAGTTCACACGCCTTTCCATTATGCAGACTAACATTGTATGACAGAGGAAGACAAGTGCCGCAAGTTTGAGGGAGGTCTTCACTTGGGGATCAGGGAGAAAGTCCTGATTCACAATTTCTGTGACTACCAGCAGTTGGTGGATGCAGCTCTCCAGGCTGAGAAGCTGGAGAACATCAGAAATGAAGTGAACAAGAAGAGGAAGAGCAGAGAGCAGACTTTTAGAAAGGGTTCTAATGCTCCATTGCCTGAGAGGAGCACGAGGAGCTCTCACAGTCAGAGTGAAGTAGGTAGCAGTGGGGCTACCAGGGACAAGCAGGTGAGGGCAGTATCAGGGCAAGCCTCTAATGTGGGAGGTATTGGTAGAGCAGGAAGGAGCAGGTTCACCCACCCCTTATGTGATCAGTGTGGGAAGCATCACCAAGGAGTGTGCCTCAAGTCTCTTGGAGTCTGTTTTAGCTGCGGAGAGAAGGGACATATAGCCAGGAATTGTCCACAGGCACCGAGACAAGAGGGGTCGCAGTTCCAAGCCCCAAGGTGTGCAGAGACAGTGGGAACTGCACCGATCCGAGGTAGCGATTCAGGGACAAGCGAAGGAAGGCTATTCCTCCAGGAAGGCCTAAGAGTCGTGCACGAGCAAGAGTGTTCATAATGACGTGGAGGAAGCTGCAGCCGCACCTGAGGTTGTCACGGGTATGGCTCAGTTATTTGATTCAGCAGTTTATGTTCTGATTGATACTGGCTCTACGCATTCATTTGTGTCTTCAAGTCTGAATATGCATGCTGTGAATTCTGAGGTTATGGATAATTTTCTGGTTGTTTGTACTCCTTTAGGGAGTAAGGTGGTGATCAGTCAGGTGTATAAGCAGTGTGAACTTTTCATTGATGGTGCTAAGTTGGTAGTGGATCTACTACTGCTAGACCTTCGAGGGTTAGATGTTATTCTAGGTATGGATGCTATGGAAAAGTACTGGGAAAAGTTAGATTGCAGCCGTAAGGAAGTGGAGTTTGACATGGGAAATGGAGAGAAAGTGATCTTCAAGGGGGACAGGAAGATGCCAGCACCGAGGATCATTTCAGCTTTGTTAGCTGACAGGATGATGGGCCAGGGATGTGAAGCCTTTTTGGCACATGTGGTGGATCCAGAGGTGAGAGTAGGAAGGTTGGAGGATTACCCTATAGTGAGGGAGTTTCTAGAAGCATTTCCAGAAGAGTTACCAGGTTTGCCGCCGGTGAGAGAAATTGAGTTTGCAATTGACTTGATTCCCGGAACCGCAGCCATTTCAATACCACCATACAGGATGGCTCCAGCCGAGTTGAGGGAGCTTAAGGAGCAATTGCAGGAATTGTTGGAGAAGCAGTTTAACAGTCCGAGTTCATCACCTTGGGGTGCGCCAGTTTTATTTGTTAAGAAGAAGGATGGAACATGGCGGATGTGTATTGATTACAGGAAGCTCAACAAGGTGACGATTAAGAACAAGTATCCTCTGCCCAGGATAGATGATCTGTTCGATCAGCTACAGGGAGCACGGGTTTTCTCCAAGATTGATCTCAGGTCAGGTTATCATCAACTCCGAATTAGGGAGTCTGATGTTAGCAAGATGGCTTTCAGGACCCATTACGGGCACTATGAGTTCAGGGTCATGCCATTCGGTTTGACCAATGCTCCAGCTGCATTCATGGACCTTATGAACAGGGTTTTTCAGGAGTTTATAGATTAGTTTGTCATAGTATTTATCGATGACATTCTGGTCTATTCCAAGGATGAAGGGGAGCATGCAGAGCATCTCAGAATAGTGTTGCAGAGATTAAGGGAAAGGAAGTTGTATGCCAAATTCAGCAAGTATGAGTTTTGGCTACATGAAGTGGTTTTCCTTGGACATGTGATTTCCAGCAGAGGGATCCATGTGGATCCGAGAAAAGTGGAAGCAGTGGTGAATTGGCAAGAGCCTAAGACAGTAAAAGAGGTACGGAGTTTTCTGGGTCTTGCAGGTTATTACAGGAGGTTTGTAGAAGGATTCTCCATGATAGCTGCGCCGATGACCAAGCTATTAAGGAAGAATCAGAAGTTTTTCTGGACTGATGAATGCCAGAAGAGCTTTGAGGAACTCAAGCTTAGGTTGACTAGTGCTCCAGTGCTGACTTTGCCTTCTGGTGATGAGGGCTATACAGTGTACAGTGATGCTTCGAGGAAGGGTCTCGGCTGTGTGTTGATGCAAGGAGATAGGGTGATAGCTTATGCTTCAAGGCAACTGAAGCAGTATGAGTTGAATTATCCGACTCATGACTTGGAGTTGGCAGCAGTGATCTTTTCCTTGAAGATTTGGAGGCATTATCTTTATGGAGTTCAGAAAAGACTCTTTACTGATCATAAGAGTCTCAAGTACTTGTTAAGCCAGAAAGAACTGAATTTGAGGCAGAGAAGGTGGATCGAGTTGCTTAAGGATTATGACCTGATGATCGAGTACCATCCAGGCAAGGCAAATGTAGTAGCGGATGCATTGAGTAGGAAGTCATCCTTAGCTCATGTTTAGGCAGTTTATCTTCCTTTATTGGAAGAAATGGCCAAGCTTAAGATAAGCTTGGAGCAGGAGGGACCAGATTGCCTTCTAGCCACTTTCAGAGTGAGGCCTATGCTCTAGGAGAGAGTTAAGGAGTTACAGTTACAAGATGCAGAATTGAGCAAGCTTCGAGAGGAGATTCAGAATGGTAAGCAGACTGAGGTAGTAGTAAGGGATGATGGACTCATGACCATGGGGAGCAGACTTTGCATTCCAGATAGCAAGGAGATGAAGGATGAGATTATGGATGAGGCACATAATGCGCCTTATGCCATGCACCCAGGTAGCACCAGAATGTACCGAGATTTAAGAGAGCATTTCTGGTGGAAGGGCATGAAGAGGGATGTAGCAGAGTATGTCAGTAAGTGTCTTGTGTGTTAGCAAGTCAAGGCTGAATACCAGGCGCCTTCAGGTAAGTTAAGGCCTTTGACCATTCCTGAGTGGAAGTGGCAGAGAGTAACCATGGATTTTCTGATGGGTTTACCCAAGACCAGTAGGAAGCATGATGCCATATGGGTTATTGTGGATAGGTTGACGAAGTCAGCCCATTTTTTGGCAATCAAGCAGACTGATTCGTTGCATGTCCTAGCCAGGAAGTACATTGATGAGATAGTAAGGTTGCATGGGATCCCAGATTCTATAGTTTCTGACAGGGATCCTAGGTTTACTTCGAGATTCTAGGGAAGCTTGCAGGAAGCTTTAGGTACTAAGCTGCATTTTAGTACTGCTTTTCACCCTCAGACGGATGGTCAATCTGAGAGGACCATTCGGACACTTGAGGGAATGCTCAGGGCATGTGTATTGGATTTCAAGGGAGCTTGGGATGAACACTTACCATTGGTCAAATTTGCTTATAACAATTCGTACCATTCGAGCATTCAGATGGCTCCATATGAAGCATTGTATGGTAGGAGGTGCAGGACTCCGATATGTTGGGATGAGGAAGGTGAAAGGAAACTGGTAGGACCAGAATTGGTCCAGATGACAGTGGATAAGATCAATGTGATTAAGCAGCGACTTAAGGCAGCTCAGGATTGGATGAAGAGTTACACGGATGCTCATCGGAAGGAAATGGAATATGAAGTCGGTGAGAAAGTGTTTCTCAAGACATCTCCTTGGAAGGGAGTCATGAGGTTTGGCAAGAAAGGCAAGTTGAGTCCAAGATATGTAGGTCCTTATGAGATTCTTGAGAGAATCGGACCATTAGCCTACAGGTTAGCATTGCCGCCAGAATTGTCTCAGATCCACGATGTATTTCATGTTTCCATGCTGAGGAGGTACAGATCAGATCCTTCTCATGTCATTCATGTTTCAGATGTTCAGTTAAAAGACGACTTGACTTATGAAGAAATTCCAGTAGCAATCTTGGACACAAAGGATAAGGTCCTCAGGAATAAGACAGTTCAGCTAGTTAAAGTTCTGTGGAGGAACCATTCAGTGGAAGAAGCCACATGGGAGCCTAGGGATGCCATGAAAGAGAAGTATCCAAGTCTATTCGATGATTCAGATAAATTTCGAGGACGAAATTTCTTTTAAGGGGGAGAGAATTGTTGGACCCCAAACTTGTTTTCTTGATATTATTAAGTATGAGTTAATTTGATTTATGATTTATGGCATGGTTTGATTTTATTGAGAGTATTAATGGAAAATTAGGATTGAAGTGAGAATTAGCATGGAATAAGTGAAAATAAAGGAACAAAAGAGTATAGGGGCAAAATGGGCAAGTCACTTAAGTTGGGAGATTTTAGAAGCAACCAAGAGGGGCATTATAGACTTTGTACTCTCTTGTAGGTTTAAGGAATTAAAGGAGGAAAAGAAAAGAAGTAAAAGAAAGGAAAAAAGAGAAGAAATAGAAAGAAGAAGAAGGAGCATCGTCGAAGAAGGAGGAAGAAGAAGGAGAAAGGAGAAAACTTGGTTTCGACGTTTCCGACGATGTAGAAGCATTCTTCAGGTAAGTTACACTCATCTATCTTTGTTTGAGTTGGATTGAACCTTAGATTTGGGTAGATTGAGTAGAAATCGTTGGTTTAGGAATTATGGTGAAAGATTTGTAGATTTGCATGAATTGTTGTTTTGATGATGTTTTTGGTGTTAGAATCAGTGTAGAATAGAAGTATAAGACATGATTCATGGGTTAGATGTGTTGTAGTTGAAAAAGGAGAGGATTTAAGGTTGAATCTGCCAAAAATCTGGGTTTCGGAGATGAACTCCGCTTGAAGACGTCATGGCGAAGCTTCAAGTCAAGACGTCATGACGCGCATTAACCGCGTGATGCTGCGACGTGCCAGGCTGCACATCACGATGAGCAAGTCAGGCCGCATGACGCGACGAGCCAGACCGCACGCCGCGACGTGCCAAGTCGCATGTCGCGACGAGCAAGCCCTCGTCGCGGCAAGGCCAGTTTTCTAGCAAAGATGATTTTTAGTGTTTTATGCATATCTTTTAGTGCAAAGGGCCGATTGAGGTGATGTTTGAAGCGTTGCAAACAAGAGAAGTAAGGCTATAAGTTTAGGGATAAATGAATTTATGAATTGGTTTCTAAGAATATGGAATTTTGGATGGAATTCAAGAATAGGATTATTGTTTCAGCATGAGTTATTGAATGGGGACTTTGGTTCTTATTTTAGGAAATCAAGAGAGGCTAGAGGAGCAAGTGGATCAAGAGGAAACTCATTCCTAGGCAAGGACAAGCAAGGAATTCAGGTGGGTTCATGTTTATAATAAAGTATATAAGTACTCATTGTTTAGTTCAAATCAAGAAAGACTTAATGCATTTCAATTGCATCATCACGATTGCATTGCATACCATGATGAATGATTATATGTTGTTATGTGATTTGCATTCATGAATTATGAAAACGATTTCTAAAAGGGATTTTCTCCTTTCAAGAATACTTATGCATGAAATCAAGTTTTATGAATACATGACAAGCAAGATTACAAGCAAGATTTCAGACAAGTTTACAAGCAAGTGCCAGTTTGGCAAACAAGATTACAAGAACACGAATCATGCATTCTTATGTGGGTTTGCGGTGTCCCTCATGAATAGTCAAGTGCACATTGACTCACGAAAAGGCTTCTCCGCCTGCCCGTGGGCACTGTGGTTTCTCACAAGGATTCCCTCACGAACTACGTCTACACATCAACGCTTCGTCGGCATGTGTAGTACGTCACGAACCCGGGACACCCAAACCATTATGATATGTTATATGTTATGATTTGCTATGTGACATGCATCATGAATTGTTCAAGAATCAAACATCTTTCAAGACAATGGCATATATAATCAAGTGTTATGATTTCAACAAGTATCACGACAATGAGTTATTTTTAAGTACTTTTGCTTATTGCTATGTTATAAATATGTTCCCACGAGCTCTACAGCTCAGCCCCTCTTATCTCCCCCATTCAGGTGACGAGCAAGCGATCGAGTGAGTAACGAGTCATGGCAGCACTCCAATTTTTGTTACATTGTTGTATTTTCCAGTTTTCTCATGATGCAAGGCTTTAGTTACATTTCAGGTTTTTTTGGGTCAAATGTATTTTTGTATTTTGGGCATTTGAACTCAAGGAATGTAAATTGATTTGAAATGTTAGTAAAGCTTTGTAAAACTCTCACGATGGGTCCATCAAATTCATCTTTTGGATTATGAAGTATGATTGTTTGATTAAATCACATGAAAGCAAGGTTTCAAGTTAGTTTTCCATTAGACCCATTAATCTTCCGCGGATTTTTCATTAATTGTATAAGCAACATGTTTCAAGCATCAAGCATCACGCTCTCACGTTCGATGTTGGGCTCCGGCAACGGGGTCCAATATCCGATGTTGGGCTCCGGCAGCGGGGTCCAAAAAGGGTTGTAAGTGTTTGAGTACTAATCATTTCACTCCCTTGGTTGAAAACCATTAAGTGAGTTCACTTGTTCTTTCCCATCTACAAAATGGTTACAAGAATATAAACAAACATTAGCTCCATGATCACAAGTTCCACATATACCACATACCTCTTGATTTGGAACATTTTGGAGTAGTCTTGTAGTTAGCATCTTTTCATGCCTTGTTAGCTCAGCTAACTGCATAACCAGTTCTTGATTCAAGCTCACTTCATTAACTCCAGATCTTCTTCCCCTCACTCTCTTTTATTGAGAATTGGCCCCTAACATTTCGAAGATTTCATACGTCTCTTTGACTATCTCCTCTCCCACAACTCCTCCCGTTGCATTGTCTATTATGTACTGACACTGTTGCATTAATCCATCATAGAAGAATTGGTTCTGTATGTGAAGTTGATACACTCATATTTTCATTTATCTTTAAGACTAATTCAGAGTCATTTATGTTCATTTTACGTTCATCTATAGCTAGTTTATCGTGTTTTAGCATTATTCGGGGTTCATTGATGTAAAATGCATAAATGAAATAAATAGACTCGAATTGCACTATTTTTGGGTTTTTGGCAGATTTAACCTTTAGTCATTATGGGATTTTTATCTCGATATTGGTTAAGTCAAAAATTCTGAAGTTTCATATTTAAATTCTTGACTCATTGATTATTTGTTTTGGGACCAATTGCAGATTTTTTGAGCTAGAACTCAAGAGAAATAAATTTTCAAAAGTTGCGTCAGATTGGGGATTGCCAGAATGACCTTTCAATGATGTTTCAATCATAACTTTTGACTTAGATGGTGGAATTCAGTGATTCAAGTCTTAGATTGAAGCTACTCAAAGTCAAATCTAATGATAAAATTTGAGCTCCTAAATCATCACCGTTTGGTTATTATGCACTGTCGAAATTGACCCTAATAAATTGACATAAAAATGTTTTATTGTTTGACTCTAAATTAGGCCAACCACCTCACCATTGTAATGCATATAAAACATGACTTTTGTCTCTAGGATGAGCATCAGCCTCCTTTGGTAGTTCTCTCATATCCTAGCTGAAGTCCTTCTCTCAATTCCTAGTCGAAATCCTTCTTCTCTTCTTTCCTATTTTAGATGCAAATTCCTTGGAGAATTGAGTGGTAACCAAATTGTACAAGGTATGTGTGGCTAAACATTTAACTCAATTGTAAAGGGTAGTACCTTTCGAACCGATTTTAATTTATGAGGATTTAATCTTAATCGATTCTTATGTTCGTGTGTTGCAAACATGTGTTTGAATTCTGATCCTTTAATGGCTAATCTGAACTCGTAAATCTTAAAATTAGGAATTAAGGTTTATAAGGGATTTTTGGATGCTATTTGATTAATTAATGGTAATAGTTGCCAAATTAATTGATTTATAGCTAGGTTGTTGATAGTAGTTTTCAAATCTATCCTGAGAGAATTTGAACTTTGTCTTAAAATAATGATAGTAGTTGTCGAGGTTTTCAAGGCAAGATCATTAAACCAACTAACGTAATGCTTGTACACAACTTAAGTGGATTAGTTGTTATGAACCCTATGATTGTTTACGAAGATATGTTAATTTAGTAGTTAAGAAGCATAAAATTAGTAAGTTGGTGATCCTTGATTATGTGCACACAGTACACAAATAATTCCTATAGTCTGATGAATGAATTAATTGGTTTCGTTAGTGAAATCCTTTGCAATTGAAGTTTCCATAATTCTATTTTTATCCTAATCTTTCAATTATGATTTCTTCCAAATTTTGATTTAGCACTTATTTAATTTCGTGTTCTTTAAATTTTGAATTGTTGAGATCAAACCTCCCCCCCCCTCCAATTTACTTATTTCGGTACACTGATTTGGGTTTAATTGAGTTAATTTTGTTAAGTTTTTTTTGCGTCAAATCTGATTCAGTTCGTGTCAGGTTATCTTTTGAAATATGTTTTCTGTTAGTTGTTTCTATTTCTGGTTTAGTAGTAGTTTGCATTCGATACTGAATCATTTAGGTTAGATTGCATTTTAGATTTTAGATTTTTGTTTCATTTCTGTTTTTGTGTTTGTTTTCATTTACTGAAATTTCATTGACAACTTTGACAATAGTTAGCATTCCAATATCATAGCTTCAAGAGAACAGTCCTTACTTCCATTTACTACTTGTAATTCATGTAGGGTTAATTTACAAGGGTAACGATACCTTGTTAGAAGTGGAAAATGATGGTATGACATTATATGAGCAAGAGTTTGAAGTGTTCCCATGCCTTATGGAATGGCTCTCCCTCCATCTGAGTAAAGGTTGCTATCTTTGTCTACAACTCATAAGTCTTTTGATGGGAATAGAACTTTCACATGAATTTTTTGTACACCTCCTCCCATTTAGTCAATGAATAGGGTGGAAGGGTCAGCAGCCATGCTTTGGCCTGATCCTTCAATGTGTATAAGAAGCACCTCATCTTGAGTTAATGTTCATTTAGGCCATCCAAAGGGAATGTCTCAAAAGTTGTGTAGAATTCTTGAATGAAGTTTAAATGGTCTTCATTGGGAACCCTATAAAAAGATGGCAACATGTTGTAGTGGATGCTCTTCAATTCATAGTTTCTAGTCACCTCTTTGAAACGTATACACGAAATGGCAGTACGAATTATTGATCTGGCATATTCCCTTATTACTGACTGCTTTTCACGCGTCTTTTGATCTTCAGGCTTGGGTTCCTTGAGATTATCTTAAATATCCCTTTAAGGTCCTCTTATCTGATGTATTTTGTCAATAAAAAGAGGAAATTTTCTTTCCAGAGACATCCTTCCTAATATAAACCAAATAAGAACAATAATGAATTAATAAGAAAATTATTAAAACATCTCAATGAAATAAAAAGACAAAAATGTATGCATAAATAGACAAAATAATCAACTAAACAATCAAAATTAAGTTTAGTGTAAACATTAAACACCTCCCTGGCAACGGCACCAAAAACTTTTTGTACTTAAAATAATTTATAAAAATATGTAAGCTATCCTATTCACAAGTATACGAGGTAGTTGTAGTTGATTACCTAGGGTCGTCTCCCACGAAGGTGAAATTGGCCCACTCAAATTAATCTTGATCAAAAATAAAAACAGATGCAATCCTAAACATTTTATCCTGATTTGTCAAGTGAAGGCTTTAAAGAAAGTCACAAAATTAAACTGAGAAGTAAAATAATTTAACTAGAATAAAAATGAATAGATTAATTGAATTAGGAAACTCTTGAGAATTAATTTCACTAAGTTAATCTCCTATGCATGACTAAGGAGAAATGATTGGGTAGTCATCTAAGTAAAATTAATTGTTGGGTTTGAAGATCAACTCGAATAATAAACTAAGTCTAACTTTCGTAGTCGACAAGTACTCATCTGAATTAATTATAGAAACCCAACTACTAATTACCACTTAAGTTAATATATTACTAGTTCTTAAACAAATCATTACTAGTTCTTAAATAAATCATCTCTAGTTTCTTGTTCCATATTAAACTTCTTCTCTCAATCCTTCGTTTAATTAAAAAAATGATGCAAAGTTTAGTCATGCTATTGCATCCAGTTCAGAAATTATAGCAAACATAAGATAATAACATAGTCCCTTAATTATGTATATTTGACTAAAATAGCTACATTAATCCTCGAGAAAAAGAGATCATCCTATCATGGAAATAAAAGGATTCATCATCTTCATATACTTCAATCTCATCTTTATCAGTATAAGAGAATTATTAAAGCAACAAACTAAGTAAATAACCAAATGAACTATCAAAATCTACAGAGTATCAGTCAGTTAAGCTAATAATCAATTACCAACAGAAAAGTAAAACATAGAGAAATAATGAAAAAAATGAAGAACAGAGTAAGCAAACAAAGATCGGATGAGGGACTTGTAGTGGTCTCCTACACTTTTAAGCTCTCTGCATTGGCTCTTTCCTTCTACTCTTTCTTAGTATTCATCCAAATTATCGGATTATTAGACCCCGAATTTTTTTTATGATGTCATTAAGCATGAATTTTGATAATTATATGTTTATGGCTTAGTTTGACTAAATTGGGTGTGTTAATGGTTAATTGGAGTATAATTGAGGTTAATTAGGGTTTAATTAAGGGATTAGAGGATTAATTAATGTAAGGGCATTTTAGGAAGTTCACTTAAGTTGAAATGGATTTAGGCTTATGAGGAGGGGTAAGTTGTTCTTTGACCATCCCTTAGGTTTTAAAAGACCTAGAAATAGAAAAGAAAAGAAAAAGAAAAAGGAAAGAAAAGAGAAAGAAGAGAAGAGAAGTTGTCGTAGCCGTAGGAGGAGAAGAAGAAGGAGAGAAGAGATTTTGCGATTTTTGAGGTTTCCGACCGATTCAAAGTGTTTTCCGGGTAAGTTGAGTTCATTCCTTCTTGTGGTAGTAAGATTTAACATTGAGATAACTTGGATTGAGTAGAATCGATGATTTAGGGTTTTGGGTGGAAAATTTGGGAAAATCGTTGGGTTGATGATTTTAGGATGGATTGGAAGCTTAGAATGGGTTAGAACTGTAGTAGAAGACTTGATCTATGCCTTAGATGTGTTGCATTTAAGTTTGGAATGGATTGGAGTTGGAAAATATGGGATTTTTTGGGTTCGGGAACGAATTCCTGATCCGTACGTTGCGACGTGTTCAAGAGCACGCTGCAGCGTGCAAATTTTGTACACGCCGCGTGCACGTTGGTGCACGTCGCGGCGCGTTGAGGGAACATGCGTCATGGGCGCATCGCGTCGCGCCTTAACGTGTAAGCGACTCGCCCAAGGCTTGGCCTTCGTCATGAGCGGCGCTTCGCCATGACGAGCTCCCCTTTTTCCAGAAGTTTCTCCTTTGTTTTTCCGAAGCTTTTGATTAATTGTCTTTGAATATTGTTTGATTTGAGACTTGGTTTACTCTAGGAAACCAAGCAGATCAGTTTCCAACGCAAGAGGAAGGACAACAGTAGTCGGATACTCAAGCGATTTTTGCTGATTGCCGATGGCTATAATTATATTAGCCACTGAGCTATGTAGCTCAACCCATTACTTTCCCTCCTCAGGTGCAACTCAGGACCTCAGTTGATCCTTGCCAGGCATCGAAGAACTCTGCCATAGTCTCAGACCGTTGCATTAAGTTAGTATTTTAGTTGGCCCATCGAGCATGTAATCATGGAGTATACTTCATGTATTTTGGCTTTCGACTTATTTGTATTATGTTTGACTGAGCATACATGTTGAAATTCATTTTGGATTGTTATTGCTTGTAGCCCCGGGTTTTGGGGTGTCTTATTCAAATGGTCGTGTGCATGATATTTGTGTATGATATGGCATGTGCGAATCGAACGTTGTGAGAATGTTGGGATCGGGTCCGACGTTTCGGGTAGCCGTCGCGGGCGCCGCCCGAGAGGTCACCTCGGGAATAGGGTTCCAGGGCTCGGGCCCAACATGTTTGGTATCAGAGCTCTAGGTTAGTGTGTCCTCGGCTTAGAATGCATTGTAGGACGAACTGTGTGATATCTGCTTAAGTGTTGCATTTGATTGATTTCAATAATTGACATGCATAACATGCATACATGTAGAACTCACGATTGACATATAGCTAATCCTTAGTGTTTACCTTTGAAGGAGTACGATGCCACCTCGTAGAAGGACACGAGGACTTTTGCAAGGATCAGTTACACCTGACTCTCCGACTAGAGAGGAGAGGACTGATGAGTCAGTAGCTCCAGGGAATGCTGAGGCTTTTGTAGGGCTAGGCAGTGAGCCCATGTCGCAGTCTTAGGAATCGCCGATTCCGCCAGGGCGTGTGCCTCCGTTTAATTCGAGGATGTTTCAGGCCTTCACCCTGGCGTTTGTTCAGGCTATGGGCCAAATGCCACAACCTTCTGCTCCTGCCCCAGTTAAAAGGGAAAAGCAGTTCGACAAGTTGATGAAGTATGGAGCGATTGACTTCTTTGGGACAGCAGACCCAGAAGAGGCCGAGACATGGTTGAGGAAGACAGAGAGGGTGCTAGATCAGATGGAGTGTGAGGATGACGAGCGAGTGGTGTATGCTTGCCACTTGCTTGTGGAGATGCTCAGATTGGTGGGAGGCTGTGAGCAAAATGATGAGGCCGGTAGGGTTATCTTAGCAGGACTTCTTAGCTGCTTTCAAAAAGAAGTATTTGTCCGAGGTTTATGTCCAGCAGAAGCAAAGGGAGTTTCTGAGTTTCACCCAAAGGGAGATGACTGTGAGTGAGTATGAGCGCCGGTTCACGCAGTTATCCCGGTATGCTTCGGACTTGATGCTGAGTGAGGCTGCCAGATGTCGTCGGTTTGAGTCGGGACTACACTTGGCTATCAGAGAGAAGGTAATTGTATAGAATTTCTGTGACTTCCAGCAGCTGGTTGAAGCAGCTTTGAGAGTGGAGAACATAGAAAATATCAAGAGTGTTGTGAACAAGAAGAGGAAGGGCAGAGAGCAGTTCAGGAGGGGCGGCAGCACTAGTACTCCTATGCCTGAACGGAGTGTTAGGAGCTTCCCTCCGTAGTTAGAGGAGAGGAGCAGCGGTGCGAGCAGGTCTCGACAGATGAGGACTCCTACTTTTTCTCATCAGACTTCTACGACAGGAGGCAACAGGAAGGGAGATGGGGACAAGTCGACTATCCCTAAGTGCGAGCACTGTGGCAGTTTCCATGGTGGAGAGTGCTACTGATTGACGGGTGCATGCTTCATTTGTGGGATGAAGGGCACAGACAGAGAGTGTCCTCACGGCCGTCAGAGAGAGGGATCTCGATCTGAGCTCTAGGAGGACAGAGACTGTGGGTCAGAGGACTTCGACGGAGGTGGGCAGTTCTGATGCTACCAAGAGGGCGAGTCTTTCGGGGAGACCGAGAGGGCAGGCATCGGCTAGGGTGTTTGCTATGACGCGGGAGGAGGCAGAAGCCGCTCCAGATGTTGTTACTGGTATGGCTAGATTGTTTTCTGATGATGTGCTTGTGTTGTTTGATCCAGGTTCTACTCACTCGTTTGTTTCGGCGAGTAGACCTGTGTGTGATAGGATTGTGAGTCCGATGGATACTCCGCTGATGGTGAGTACTCCGATCGGCCAGCACGTTGTGATTAGTCAGGTGTTCAGAGGATGTGAGCTTAGTATTGGTGGAGGATCTCTAGTGGTAGATCTGATGCCACTGAAGATGCGAGGATTGGATGTGATACTGGGTATGGATACGTTGGAGAGGTATAGTGCTCGTCTGGATTGTAAGCAGAAAACAGTGGAATTTGATTTGGGTGATGGCAGAAGAGTAGTGTTTGCTGGGGATAAAAGGTAGGTCCGCTCAGATTTTTTTCAGCTTTGACAGCAGAGAAACTGATCAGGAGAGGTTGTGAGGCATTTTTGGCCTATGTGGTGGATTCCAGAGCGCATGAGGAAGCGGAGGATATTCCAAAGAGTCGAGGATTTCTGATGTCTTTCTCGAGGAATTGCCTGGACTACCGCCAGCTCGGGAGATTGAGTTTCTGATCTAGCTTTTGTCAGGTACGGCACCGATTTCGATTTTGCCTTATCGGATGGCTCCGGCGGAATTGAAAGAGCTTAAGAAGCAGTTAGAGGAGATGTTAGAGAAAGGGTACATCAGGCCGAGTTCTTCACCTTGGGGAGCTCCGGTCCTGTTTGTGAAGAAGAAGGATGGTTCGTTGAGGATGTGTGTGGACTATCGGAAGCTGAATCAGGTCAAGGTGAAGAACAGGTATCCACTTCCTCGCATTGATGATCTGTTTGATCAATTGCAGGGAGCGAGGGTCTTCTCTAAGATTGACTTGAGGTCGGGATATCACCAGTTGAGGATTAAGGAGTCAGATGTGTCGAAGACTGCTTTCAGGACTTGGTATGGGCACTTTGAGTTCTTGGTGATGCCTTTCGGATTGACGAGTGCTCCGACAGCTTTTATGGATTTGATGAATCGGGTGTTCAAGCCATTTTTGGACCAATTTATCATTGTCTTCATTGATGATATATTGGTGTATTCCAATAGTGATGAGGATCATGAGGAGCATTTGAGGTTTTCTTTGGAGACTTTGAGGAGCAATGAGTTGTATGCCAAATTCGAGAAGTGCAAATTTTGGCTGAGAGAAGTTTCATTTCTGGGCCATGTGATTTCAGAGCAAGGAGTGCATGTGGATCCGAAGAAGATAGAAGCTGTAGTGAATTGGGAAGCCCCGAGGAATGTAGCAGAGGTGAGGAGTTTTCTGGGTTTGGCAGGTTACTACAGACGGTTTGTGGAGGGATTCTCTATGATATCCGCTCCGATGACGAAGTTATTAAGGAAAAATCAGAAGTTTGTTTGGAGTGATGAGTGTCAGAGGAGCTTCGAGAAGCTCAAGCTCAGATTGACGAGTGCCCCGATTATGATATTGCCTTCTGGGGATGAGGGCTATTCTGTGTACAGTGACGCTTCGAGGAAGGGTCTTGGATGTGTTTTGATGCAGGGAGATCGGGTGATAGCTTATGCTTCGAAGCAGTTGAAGCCTTATGAGTTGAACTAACCGACGCATGATTTGGAGTTAGCAGTAGTGATCTTTGCTATGAAGATTTGGAGGCATTATTTGTATGGAGTTCAGACTCGGATCTTTACCGATCATAAGAGTCTCAAGTATTTGCTGAGTCAGAAGGAATTGAATTTGAGGCAGAGACGGTGGCTTGAGTTGCTCAAGGATTATGATCTGTTGATTGAGTATCATCCGGGCAAGGCCAATGTAGTGGCGGATGCTTTGAGCAGAAAGTCTTCGATTGCTCATGTTCGGGAAGTGTATCTTCCTTTATTGGAAGAGATGGCCAAGCTGAAAATAAGCTTGAGGCAGGAAGAGCCGGATTGTCTTCTGGCTAATTTTCGAGTGAGGCCGATGTTGAAGGAAAAGGTTAGAGATTTGCAGGCTCAGGATGCGGATTTGAGCAAGCTTAGAGATGAGATTCGGAATGGCAAGATTTCGGAGATAGAGGTGAGGGATGATGGACTGATGACAGTGGGCAACAGGTTGTGTATTCCGGATGTGCAGGCTGTTAAGGATGAGATTTTGGATGAGGCACACAATGCGCCTTATGCTATGCATCCAAGTAGTACCAGGATGTATAGAGATTTGAGAGAGCATTTTTGGTGGAAAGGTATGAAGAAGGATGTAGCAGAGTTTGTAGGCAAGTGTCTTGTGTGTCAACAAGTCAAGGCTGAACATCAGGCACCTTCAGGCTTGTTGAGGCCATTGTCCATAGCAGAATGGAAGTGGCAAAGAGTGACCATAGATTTTCTGATGGGTTTGCCTAAAACTAGCAGAAAGCATGATGCTATTTGGGTTATTGTGGATCGTTTGACGAAGTCAGCGCACTTTTTGGCGATCAAGCAGACTGATTCTTTGCATGTGTTGACAAAGAAGTATATTGATGAGATAGTGAGATTGCATGGGATTCCGGATTCCATTGTTTCGGATAGAGACCCTCGGTTTACTTTGAGGTTTTGGGGCAGTTTGCAGGATGCTTTGGGCACCAAGTTGCATTTTAGTACGGCGTTTCATCCTCAGACGGATGGTCAGTTTGAGAGGACCATTCGAACTCTTGAGGGGATGCTTCGGGCGTGTGTGATGGATTTTAGAGGAGTTTGGGATGAGCATTTGTCGTTGGTCGAATTCGCTTACAATAATTCGTACCATTCGAGCATTCAGATGGCTCCGTATGAGGCTTTGTATGGGCGGAGGTGTAGGACTCCAATTTGTTGGGATGAAGAAGAAGATAGGTAATTGGTGGGACCATATTTGATTCAGATGAAAGTTGATAAGATCAATCTGGTTAAACAGCGGCTTAAGGCAGCACAGGATAGGATGAAGAGTTATGTGGATGCTTACCGAAAGGAGATGGAGTATGAAGTCGGTGAGAAGGTGTTCCTTAAGACGTCTCCTTGGAAAGGAGTACTGAGGTTCGGCAAGAAGGGTAAGTTGAGTCCGCGGTATGTGGGTCCGTATGAAATCCTTGAGAGGGTTGGGCCACTCGCATACAGGTTGGCGTTACCTCCACAGTTGTCGCAGATCCATGATGTGTTTCATGTGTCTATGTTGAGGAGGTACATATCAGATCCTTTTCATATTGTTCAGGGTAGTGAGGTTCAGCTACGGGATGATCTGAGTTATGAGGAGCTACCAGTGGAGATCTTAGATACCAAGGAAAAAGTCCTCATGAACAAGACAGTTCAGCTAGTCAAATTCCTGTGGAGAAATCATTCGGTAGAGGAGGCTACTTGGGAGCCATTGGACGCTATGAAGGAGAAGTATCCGTATCTCTTCGATGGTTTAGGTAAATTTTGAGGACGAAATTTCTTTTAAGAGGGGAAGAAATGTTAGACCCCGAATTTTTTTTATGATGTCATTAAGCATGAATTTTGATAATTATATGTTTATGGCTTAGTTTGAGTAAATTGGGTGTGTTAATGGTTAATTGGAGTATAATTGAGGTTAATTAGGGTTTAATTAAGGGATTAGAGGATTAATTTATGTAAGGGCATTTTAGGAAGTTCACTTAAGTTGAAATGGATTTAGGCTTATGAGGAGGGGTAAGTTGGTCTTTGACCATCCCTTAGGTTTTAAAAGACCTAGAAATAGAAAAGAAAAGAAAAAGGAAAAGGAAACAAAAGAGAAAGAAGAGAAGAGAAGTTGTCGTAGCCGTAGGAGGAGAAGAAGAAGGAGAGAAGAGATTTTGCGATTTTTGAGGTTTCCAACCAATTCAAAGTGTTTTTCGGGTAAGTTGAGTTCATTCCTTCTTATGGTAGTAAGATTTAACATTGAGATAACTTGGATTGAGTAGAATCGATGATTTAGGGTTTTGGGTGGAAAAATTGGGAAAATCATTGGGTTGATGATTTTAGGATGGATTGGAAGCTTAGAATGGGTTAGAACTGTAGTAGAAGACTTGATCTATGCCTTAGATGTGTTGCATTTGAGTTTGGAATGGATTGGAGTTGGAAAATCTGTGATTTTTTGGGTTCGGGAATGAATTCCCGATCCACACGTCGCGACGTGTTCAAGAGCACGCTGCAGCGTGCAAATTTTGTACACGCCACGTGCGTGTTGGTGCACGTCGCGGTGTGCCAGGGAGGCATGCGTCGCGACGCACGCATGCGTGCGCGCCGTGACGTGAGCGGGCGACTCGCCGCGAAGGCTTGGCCTTCGTCGCGGCAATCTCCCCTTTTTCCAGAAGTTTCTCCTTTGTTTTTCCGAAGCTTTTGATTAATTGTCTTTGAATATTGTTTGATTTGAGACTTGGTTTACTCTAGGAAACCAAGCAGATCAGTTTCCAACGCAAGAGGAAGGACAGCAGTAGTCGGATACTCAAGCGATTTTCGGTGGGTAATGTACTTATAGTTATTGTGTGATTAGGCAATTTCTTGTCTATGTATGAATAAATGTTATCTGATATGCATGTATAATGAATGATTTTGATTTCATTTGCCATGAAAGAAGCATGAGAATATGATTTTGAGCATGTTATGCCCCGACTTCGGTCACGACATTTTGAATAAATGAAAAGAGCATACCATTTGATGAAATGATTATGAACATGAATCTATGCCATTGTTTGGGCGAGAGTGGAACCATTTCGTTCGTCACGTGCACGTCAACAAGAGCCTTCTCCTGACTGCCCGCTTGTGGCCTATGAGCTCCGAATGGGCTCATTTCGTTCAGGGTGTAAACTTCGGTTTCTCCCTTTTGTTTCCATGGAACCCTCGAGCCATTGTGATTTGCATTGCATATGTGAATTATTCCTTGAAGCATACTTTGTGAATTGATTTAACTGTCATAAATGCGTTCATTATTTGATTTGCATGTGAATGCTGAATATATTTGGTACAGGTATATTGGTATAATATATATTTATACATATGCTTGATTTTGTGCTGATTGTCGATGGCTATAATTATATTAGCCACTGAGCTATGTAGCTCAACCCATTACTTTCCCTCCTCAGGTTCAACTCGAGACCTCAGTTGATCCTTGCCAGGCATCGAAGAACTCTGCCATAGTCTCAGACCGTTGCATTAAGTTAGTATTTTGGTTGGCCCATCGAGCATGTAATCATGGAGCATACTTCATGTATTTTGGCTTTCGACTTATTTGTATTATATTTGACTGAGCATACATGTTGAAATTCATTTTGGATTGTTATTGCTTGTAGCCCCGGGTTTTGGGGTGTCTTATTCAAATGGTCGTTTGCATGATATTTATGTATGATATGGCATGTGCGAATCGAACGTTGTGAGAATGTTAGGATCGGGTCCGACGTTTCGGGTCGCCGTCGCGGGCTCCGCTCGAGGGGTCACCTCGGGAATAGGGTTCCGGGGCCCGGGCCCAACACGGATGCTCAAGCTGCTTCCACTCGCTATTGTTCTTCTTCTTCACCTTACCTAACTAGTCTCTGCTTTCTCTCCTCTCTTCTCCGTATTTTTTTCTCTATCTATTTTGTGTCCTCGAATGAGTTTGTGGGGTTTGTTCCCCACCACTTTCTATTCCCTTTTTATTTGTAGTATGACTCTAGGTTTAGGGTTTCAAGCTATCACCCCTGTAGCTACCACGTATTAGACTTAAAGTGAGTGCAAAAAAGTAGTCACGGGTCTAAATATGACAGTAACGAGTGTGACTTACTCTCAACTCCGTGTAGCCATGGTCACGAGTGTGACCTAACTCACAGGTGTGAAATTGTAATTCACATGTCACACTCGCGTCTTATATGGTCACGAGTGTGACCATGTAATTAAGTGTGTGGCCATATAATTAAAACATGTGACCATGCAATTAACACGTGTGATATGTAATTAACATGTCACACTCATTTTCATGCAAAATTCTTCTGATTTCCATGTAACATTCATGCAATATTTACACCATTTTTACTTAATTCACCACAAAATTGGATTAAAAGCACAATAATTTGTAACCAAAATCAATGTATGAATGTAAGCAAAATTTAATAGAGTTAGATACAACAATGATTTTGTCTAATTTTGAATCTCATAAACTAGACTCATCTTGTTAAAATCTTAGTAGGCCTTGAATTCCCATTTGAGTCATTGCATTGTTAAACCAAAAGAAATCTGTATAGTTTTGCCACCCTAGATTGTACGTGTTCAAATAAGGATACTTACTTCCCTGACCAAGTTGTGTTTTATTTAATTAAATTGCTCTACATTGTTGTTTTTCATTATGAAATAATCAGTTGTGATATGGCTCTCTTGTTTGCATAGTTTGTATATGTGCTGAATTTCTTTGAGTGGAGAGAAAGAGGTGGTTATTAGGTTGTTTAATTGCTTGGTGAGGTTACCAGTTTTAGCCTACAATGTTATCGCTAAAACAATCTTTTGGATCTGGAAAGGATGACTGTTGTCTACTTATTTTGATGCCCTAAAACAACTATTGTTCTCCATCTCTTTAAACAAATCATGTGTCGCTTGTAATGGTGGTTGTAAAATTCCTTGATAATAAGTGTTGAACCTTGGCCTTATGAAGTCCATAAGGGTCCTTTGCTCTCCTTGATGTATTTCCTCCACTATCGTTCTTTCTATTTCTTCTTAACATTTAAGTCTTCGGATTCCTCATTTTTGCCTTGTGATGTCTTGATTAATGTGTCTTCTACTTTGGATCTAAACTTTGTTCTCTTTTTTGTTGTTTTTTTTAATTTCTTATGATTGGGTATCGCAATCGCATAAGAAAGGGTTATAATTCCTTAAATCAAAGTAATTCAAATCGTCCCAATCCTAAAATATAATAAAATTTTCAACACCTACAAGTATACGGATCGTATCTTATAGTATCGAAAGGTGTCAATTCCATAAGGAAATAGATAAAACGATTTAAACCTAGCATTGTCGAAGGTATTAGAATATGATTTGAATGAAAATAATAACAGAAATTAAAACAAGAAAATGAAACTAAATAAATAAGCAAATAACAAGTAAGTTGCCAATAAGATTACATCAGGTTGAATGCTTAGGATTTATTCTTTCCTTATTTTGTTCCTTTAACTATTATTCATCCAATTATATGTCGATCTCAGATTTTTTAAGGGATTGGTTACTCTCTCTCAAGACCTAATCAATTAACCCTAATTGAATCCGAAAATTCCAAATTTTGCAACTGCTCGATTCATAAAACTTTCCTGACATTTTCAATGGGATATAAAGTTATCTATTGGATAATTATATTCTCATACAAGATCTCTCTTCAAATGATCATTAATTTAATAATTGAGTGACTTATTAAATTGACACCTCTCTTTGCGTAATATAATTTGATTACTTTTGACTCACTCTCTTGATTTATTTTAAATGTATAAGCATGCACAATTATTATAACACCAAAATTTTTATTGAATCATTAATACTAATCAAAGTCATAAAATAAATTCAAACTAAACCCTAATATGGAATTTAGACACTCATAAACATGTTTAATATCTTAGAAATCCAATTACACATCAATAATAATGAAAGAAACAAGGGAAAAAGAATGAAAACTCTATTTGCTCCCTGATTTGGAAAGCTGGAATTTCCTAACGTTGTTTTTGATCTCCACTTTGATACACTTTGATTCAATGGTTGCTACATTTTTTGATATATTTCTTGTTCTTAAATAGTTCTTAGGGCTTCTGAGGTTCTTTCTAAGGTTTTCTTACTTAATTTAGTTCAAAAAATAGCCCTAAAATGTTAAAATTACAAAAAGACTTGCATGTTAGAAAAGCTAAAATTTATTGGAATTATTGTTTGCATTCTCTGTCATGATCGTGACCTACTTTCATACTTCCAATTCTTCTTTTTTTCTTCAATTTCCTCTTTCCATACACTCAAAGATACATCAAATACCTCTTGAAATATAAAATTAAGGTCCAATTCTTGCTCTAAACCACACAAACAGTTTGAACACATACAAACACTAACAGTAACATAATTTTAAGTCTATACGCATGATAAGCATCTAAAAAGTACTTAAAAACACACTTAAACACCTATAAAAACATAGTATAATTTACACCTATCAACATTCCTGTTGGACCCCGAACTTTTCTTGAAAATTTGAAATTATAAAATGAAATATGTAAGCAGAAACTTTGAGTGAAGTTTTGTCCCTCATAGAGTTAGAATTTGACCAAAAGGTCTTCTTGAAGATTGTAGTTTAGGTTTTGATCTTTACAATGATGTATAATATGTTATTTTTGGTTGTGAAAATTGGAAGAGATGAAATTTGGAATTTTGGATGTGGTATAGGATGACCAAATTTCTGAACAGAAACTTTGATTGAAAAATTGACCTATTTAGATGTTGAAATTGAGTTTAAGTGCTTCATAAAAGTTGAAGATTTTGTTTTGATCTTTACATTGATATAAAGTATAGAATTTTTGGACAATGGGATGAGAAGTTATGAATTTTAGAAATTCTGTTACACCTATTTAGATGTTGAAATTGAGTTTAAGTGCTTCATAAAAGTTGAAGATTTTGTTTTGATCTTTACATTGATATACAGTATAGAATTTTTGGACAATGGGATGAGAAGTTATGAATTTTAGAAATTCTGTTACTGTTCAGGATGATAGTAATTGGACAGTAACTTTGATTGAATTTTTGATCTATATAGAGGCTGATTTTGCTCTTAAAGTCTTCATGAAAGTTTTAGATTATGTTTTGATCTTTCCATTTATGTAAAGTATGGAAATTTTGGGCTATAAAATAGGAAGTTATGATTTTTACAAGTTGTTGTTACTGTTTGGGAAGAGTATTAGTGGACAGGAATTTTGAAGTAGTTTTTGACTCCATTAGAGGCCAAATTGATTTTTCTGTCTTTCATGAAAGTTGCAGGTTGCTTTTTGATCTTTGCATTGATATATAATATGACATGTTTGGACCTTGGAGTTAAAAGATAGAAATTTTAGAAGTTTCTATTACTGTTTTGGGATGGCAAGTAGGAACAGAAACTTTGATTGCATTTTTGACCCTTTGAGAGACGGAATTAGTTTTCGAGTTCTTCATGGAAGTTGTAGAGTTTCCTTTGAGCTTTTTATTGATACCAAAATTTTCAAATTTGGGTTTTGGAATCAAGAGTTGTGAATTTTAGAAAACCAGGTTTTATTTTAGTAGGAAAAAAAAGAAAAAAAAAGAAATTCGGATCTCGTAAGTGCCCTCACAAGGGCGCGAATGTCTCGCCCTGCGAGCGCCTCGTCCCTGTGAACGTCTCGCCCTGCGAGCGCCTCGTCCCTGCGAGTGCCTCGTCCCTGCGAGTGCCTCATAATCCGGCCTTCATGAGGCGAGCGCCCACCGCGACGACGCCGTTTCGCTCCGTTCCTTTTCCTCCTGTGTGACGCTGTTTCGCTCCGTTCCTTTTGCCTTCTGTGCGACGCCGTTTTGCCATTTTGGTTCCTTTTCCTTACCAATCCAACCCTTTCTCATTCTTTTGCTTATAATTTTTCTGTCCGACATCCGATTGATTTGATTTTCGAAGCGTTGGATTCCTAAGACAATTATTTACATCTTCATAGGAAATTTATGATTTTTTAGATTAAATTGAAAGAGATTGATTTAATCAAAGTAAGTTGGATAATTTTATGAACATGGTTCAGTATTTTGGTAAATTCTTGGTATGTGGAGATCCAATTGAGTTGATTGTTATTTTTAAATAAACTAGAGACATGGGGCTACAAGTTATCTGAAGGCTTTGAATTTCAATTTAGCCCTTAAGATTTTCAATTTCTGAATTGAAGTCGGGTTTAGTGCTCAGTCTTGGATTAGTAAGAGCTGAAAGTATTTTGGCCATAACTTTTGCTCTAGTCATCCAAATGTGGTGATTCTTAATTTGGATTGAACTAGAGAGATATGGCTACAAATGTTCTGAAGAAATTAAGTTTCAATTTAATCTCTAAGACTATCAATTTTTGGATGGAAGTAAAGTGCTGGAAAATATTTTAGCATAAGAATAGTCCGAAATGTTTGAAGTATAACTTTTGGAGTAGTGCACCAAATTAAATGATTTTGGTGGCGTTATGAAATTGAGACAATGGGGAACATTTCAATAGAAGGAAGTTTTAGCAAATTCCTTCATTTTGATGGTTAGAAAAATGTCCTAATGTAAGCATGAATTAAAATGAATTTTAGGGGCAAATTTGGAAGATCACTTAAAGTGTTAAGTTTTAAGGCTTTTAAGGAAGGGCAATTGGGTCTTTTTGCATTCATTAAAGGGCAAGCATGTGACTGTCGTTTAAGAAGCAAGGGAAGCACGAAATTAAAAGGGAGAGAGAAGAAGGAAAGAAAGAAAGGAGAAGAGTGGCTTCGGTGGAGAAGAAAAAGGGAAAGAAAAAAGAAAGGGGTTCGAATTTTTGTAAGTTTCAAGATGGATTTTGAGTTGATTCAAGAAGGAAAAAGATGGAAGAAGATGAGAGCTCCATTATGAGCCAAGAAAATCTGAAATTGGAGAAGATTTAAGGTAAGAGAAGATTTTGATCTTTGAATTTTTATAGGGATTTTGGTTTAGATAGCTTAAGAATGTTATGGGTTTGTGTTTTCTAAAGTTAATTTTGGTGATTATGCCTTATATGATGTTTATTTTGGGTGTTTATTGATTAGGGAATTTTAATTTGGATGAAGGAAAAGAATATAGAAATTGAGGCTTTGAACAAGTTCCAAGCATGGATATGAGGTGGGTATCATGTTTATATTTTGAATTATAAGCTAATTATAAATTTTCGAAAAATCAAGAAGTGAAAAGATTTGCAAAAATATTGTTTATGTTTTTGAAAAATCAAGAGGAAGATGAAAAAAAGATTTCAAATTTATTGTTTTCAAATGATTGGATAAATTGCTGAAATTGCAAAATGCATTATTTTTAAATAATTTGAGAAATGTCTTAAATTGATGATTTTTATTGTTTTTGAATGAATGTGAAATTGCCATATGAATTTAAGATGAAGAATGTGCAATGTGAATGGGATTTTGTTTGAATTATGATTGAAAATTTGATATGTGAATTTGTGTGACTTTATGTTTGAATATTAGATGACATGAAAAAAATTAACTTTTAGAAATATGCCTTCGGGCAATCCGATTTTCAAGCATGAAATGTTTGTTATGTGGGTTTGGTTAGGTCCCATAAGAGGGTCAAGTGCACTTGTCTAGGCTTCGCCCGCCTGCCCGCTAGTGACATTGAAGCTCCGTTAAGGACTCCCATAAGTTCACGGCTACACCGGACCGCTATGCGAGAAGGTGTAGTACGTTCTGTTTATGGCTGCACAGGAACGCTATACGGAAATGTGCAGTACGTTCTGTTTCTGGACCGACCCAAACCATTCTGATGTGTATACGTACTTTTGTTTGTTTCTAAGTGTGATGCATCCATGTTTTTGAAATTTCTCATGAATTCTTTGATAAATTGAGAAATTATGAAAAATAAGCATTTGATGAATTTTCTACTGTGAAAGTTTTAGAAATGGCAAACGTTTTGAAAATGAATTTTTGCTTATTTTTCGATTTATAAACATGTTATCTACGAGCTGTAAAGCTCCCCCTCTTCATCCCCATCTCCAGGTATCGAGCAGGAGATCGGATGAAAGAAAGTCAAGGCATTTGTTCGATTTTACTCATCTTGTGTTTTGTGTATTTTGGATTTTGGTATTTGGTTTTGTATATGGCTTGGAATGCCATTAATGTTTTGTAAGCATTTATTCCATGATGTGTATGAATTATGAATTATGAATTTGTGTATTGAATTGAGAAATAAATGTGACTTGGATATGGATGAATATGATTGAATATGATATGGGTTCTGGATAAGAGGTCCGATGATACTGATGTTTGAGAATTATTGAAGTGCTTTGGTTATGTATGAGTTTGATTTGCGTTTGAATTCCGGATAGGAGGTCCGATGAATTGTGTTGATTGAGCTGAAAATATTGAAGTGTTAATTGTTTGAGAATTGATGGTATTTATTTTTTGATGTGTGAGATTTTTATGAAAAAATGAAAAAAAAAGAAGGATGAAAAATATTTGAGGTTGTGGAATTGATAAATTCCATTTAGAAATTTGTATTGTTTTGAAACGTGGGCACGCTTTTGAAACGTGGGCACACCATTGAATAAAGATGAATAAAATGAAAAAGAAAAAAAATTATACCGGATTTGATTGGCTTAGATTAGATGTCTTAAGGTTTCCAACGCAACGCTTTTCTAAAATAATTGTTCTCGGATGTCAGAAATTTGTTTCGTTTTGATTGAACCTTTTGTTTGCTTTGATTCCGAACCAAATTCGATTTTTGCTTTAGATTTGTTTTCGCTTTGTGATTCCGAGTTTTCGTTTCCTTTCGTTTCCGCATTTTAAATTTCGGATTTCGATTCCGCTTTTGGCTTTCCACATTAGATTGCCTTTGCTTTAGATTTCCGCCGCTTTGTTTTCATTTATGTATCCATTTTTCTGGTTAGGATCCGATTCCAAAATTGGGTCCCAATAATTCCCATACTTAATCCTTTTCTTTTCCTCAAGTAAACCTAAAAACATAATCAACATAACATAATTACATAAACATGTAGTCATGCAACAATACAATAATTGTACAATAACATTAAATGTAGCGCCCCCTTATCGTAGGGTACACTACGGGACGCCCGTGGGTCGTTTCGACGCATATCCCACAGCAAGGAAGTGCTACTCTCGCAACTATCACTAAATACTCGCATTGCATCAATACAATAAAACCGCATTAAGCAAATCACTAGAATTTAAAAACCATAATAATCTTTCATTTCATAAAATCAATCCAAAATATAGACAAGTCTATCAGTCCCCTAAAGTCTCAATACAATATCCCAAAAAGGAAACTGATACAAACGTTTATACTAAATCATCCCCAAAAATCGCCTCAGCTGACCGACCTATGTGCCATCGCTTCACTTGTCTAAGCACTCGCACTGCAGGAAAACTCGAACACGGGAGCTAAAAGTCTACTAACGCTGTCCTGAAAAATATTAGCAATGTTGGGTGAGTTTGCGAACTCAATGAGAAACCATCATCGATGGTTCACCCAACTCATGCATATACACATAATATATCGCAATATATCACACAGTCACAAAACACAATCAAAACACTACTAGACACTTTACACCTTTCACTATAATCATACATTAGATAGGTCACTGAGAAGTTATCACTTAATACACGCACTCTCACTTTTCACATTACAATCTGATGCATAATGCATGCCACTTCTCATTTTATGTCAGTGTTGTGACTGAGCGTCAATATTCACATTTTTGGCAAGTAGGAGAGCCCTCAGGGTATGCACTACTGCCCACTCACTTTAGGGATAGGAGAGCCCTCTGGGTATGCACTATTCCCTTTCGGCCTTAGGCCCATTCACTGAAAATCGAGCTTAAAGCTCTGATCACTAATTGCTCCAGTCACAACTGTTAATTACCGCTTTTAATCATGCCTAGCATGCACTCACACATGCAAAATCGATAACATATATCTCACTCAATTCTATTTATCACATTCAGCACATATATTCACAATCTCAGCACATTTATTTCACATTTATAACATTCACATGGACACTAATTCACACATTCACAGCACATTTAATCACACATAGATTGAGGAACCAACTAGGTTACTCACCTGTAACTTTCGAGCTACTGCCTGGAAGTCCCAGCAATATCCGTGGATTGACGATCCAACGGTGCCTCTATAACAATTCAAACGAAATCTCATCACTAGATGCTCAATCAAATAAATTCGATGATACACATGTCTTAATTCAAAATTGTACAATGCATGATCATGATTTTCCAGCGCTCTAATCCAATTCCGCTATCTCTCGCTTCACAACTAAAATTCACTATTCACTGGGTCAAATTTCTTCACTAAGTCCCCAATGATAACTCCAATAGACAAAACATAACTCTTAGGTTATACTAGGAACTGTAATCGACTCTCTCTCGATAATTACGATTCCTCTAACCAAAATTCAAACTCTCAGTCTTTACCACAATCGTAGACCTCTTTCTCTAGTTCACAACGAATCCAGAATTACCTCAATTGGAGGTCTACACTAAAAGATATACCCTAAAAACCAATTTAATCCCATTCACAATTTCTGTCCCTCGCCGCGGCTTACTGTCTCTCGCTGCGGCGTGAAAAGGGACGCTTGCCGCGGCGTGGGAACGTTCGCCGCGGCGAACACTCTTTTTCGCCTCGTCGCGACGTCTCCTTTAAAACTCGTCGCGGCGAAGAATTTATCCGCTCGTCGCGACGTCTCTCTTGACTCGCCGCGGCGAGCACGCCTTTTCTCGTCGCGGCGTGGCCTAAATTCAGACGTCGCGACGTGCGAGCCACTTCTTCTTCTCCGATTCACTTTTCCGCCATTTTCAACCATTCTCTCTCTATAAATCAGCATTAACTCACTCTAACTACCCAAACTAACACATTAAATCACCATAAATGCAACAACCATAATAAATAACAACATTAAACACAATTTAACTTACCAAATCAAAGATCGATCGAAACCCTAAATCTCCGAAAACCCTTCAAGCTCTAACAATCACGGTGAACTCCTCAATCCATGCCAACCATCAACATCTCTAAGATCTCTAGCAGCTCTTCAACCACAAGCAAGGCTTCCACAAAGGAACAAATGAAAATCTCCAAGGGGGAAGAGATCGTCAACGGGGAGAGAAGAGAAAGGAGAAAGAAAAACCTATCCCCAATTTCAAAACCTAACTCTTTTATATATAAAGATTTAAACCTATTTCTCACAACTTCACAAGCCCTCACTTTCTTTTAATTCAGTCTCTAATTTCAATGGCTCATCATAATAATTCCTAAACTCACAAATCTAAATTTTCCAAGCCATTTACCACTCACTTTGGGAATCGGAATCTAGATCATCAGTCTCTAGGTCATTTTCTCGGTCCGGACTCATAACTCTAAAAATTTCAGAAAAATTTCCATAATTCCTCAAAAATGTAAAACACTCGATCCTATACTCAACTTTCACTTTCCAATTCCCAAAAATTCAATTTTCACTCTAATTCAACTATTCCACTCAAATTATCCCTAATTTCACTTTAAATCAAATCTAACTCAATTATCTCAAAGTTCACAATTTAAATGCTGGAACAATCATGAATGCAAGTCACTATGTATGCATGTGCAATATGATCTATCTCTTTATAATCAAAGGCCACAAAGCACTCGGTCACAATTTATGCAATAACAGAACTACCCGTACCAATATGCTCATCGCATCGGTAACGGGATATTACATTAAATCTCATAAAATTAATTTAACCTCAAACATCAATCACTGAAAATGTGCCATCATACTAATTTATTCCTTTCATGTTTAAGTGCTTTGATTTGAATATACATATAAATAAAAAAGTAACACCCTATTTTGACACCTATGGCACTTGTAAGTATGCATTTATTATTATTGATTAATCAAAAAGGCAAACTATCACTGAGTATCCTTTCATGAAAATTCTTGCTATTTTTAAAAGATCGGTAGTTTTATTTATTATAACAACATTTTTGTCTTTTTTTAATATTTTCTTTAACAATAACCTAGTTCTTTGATGTGACAGCAAATAACTAGTCATAAATATCCCTTGATTACTCAACTAGGTCACGTTTTTTATATTTAGCTTGGTTGGAGCATAATTTTAGCTTTTTAACGTGAAGACAAACATTTTGTTTTGAATATCCCTAGTTACTCAGCTATATTACAGCTCTCAGCTGGTTACCAACTCTATTCTTAACCCAATTTTTTCAAAAAAGGCTAGCCAAATAGTTATTTTATTTAACACACACTTTTTTTTAATCCTACCTCATTTCTTTTTAGTCAATTATTCTAATGAAAGTGTACTAATAATGCCTACCAATTCAATTGACTATAATTATAAATGTATACTAACAAAAGTCCTAAAGTGAAAAATAGGTGTCATATCTTAATTAACATACTTATTCATCCCAAAAACGCTTAAAACACAAAGTTCGTAAGTACTATGCCTTTACAAGTCAAATGATCATGCTCAAAGCTAAACTAATTTCATCCAATTCTTGTTATTGACATATTCAAACATAAGCAACAAATTATTTTCACTATGTCAACCTAATAAAAAAAAACTATACAATTGTAAATTCACATACAATTGCTATATACAAAAGAAAAATTCACACACATGTGATATGTACAATCCTTTCCACATTTGGACAACACATTGTCCTCAATGTGAGAAATGCAAAAAACACATAAAGTAAAATAAAAATGGAAGAAATAATAAAAGGAAAAGGTTCAGTGCACTAGACCACCCCTTAAGTAGATCGAGTTGGTGATGGTGTTAGTGAAAAAATTAGGAGATACCATTGCCCATGAAAATTTAGCAATTCACTCCTTACAAAATAAACATAAAAATAAACAAAATATAAAATATAAAATATGATAAAAGAAAATAAATAAGAAATCAAAATTATTGGGTTGCCTCCCAAGTAACGCTTCTTTCACGTCACTAGCTTGACGTACTCTTCACATTTTTGCTCAAATTAGGTCAATTATGAGTGACTTGCATCCAATTGTGTCACCCAACTTTAGTTTAGTAGCTTGTAAATAAGTTACAAATTGCAAGATAATTAGAAGGACATAATTAATCAAATTAAGAATTCCAAGTAAGTTCGGTAATGCCCTTTTAAGAAACAAATTATCAATAAAATAAAAAATAATAAAACTCCCTGAATCATCTATTGAGTGACCAGTTTTGCGACGGTCAATATTGTAATAAATCACAACTAGACAATGTGGCTGTAACTAGTACTGACAAGTAAGAGTCGATCCTATAAAGACTATGAATACTAGTAATCACTGTTCCCTTATTATCTAGCCTAGGGATTGATATTATATTTTTAATGGAAAGAAACTAAAATAAAATAAATAAAATAGGAAACAATAATGAACATAGAGATTGTGGAATTCACTTAGAAAACTATCGTTATCAGAAATTAGTATCTATGCTCGAATCCCTTTAAAACCTTAACAGATTGATCTTTTATTATGATATTGCTTGTTGATTAATTAGACAGTGAAGACTCCTATGGTATGCTAGTAGCCAAACTTGAGTCTATTAACAAATAATCCTAAGGTCTCTGATTGAATTACTTAGGTTAAATCTTATAGGATTGCATTACTGGTTTATAAATCCCTCTATTAGGTTTAACCCTAATCCGGAGGATTTCTGTCATCCTATCTCTGAGGTTGCAATCAATTCCTTCTAATTTCAATAGATCTATTAAACTAAATGTAGTCCCAAACTTTGAAATCAGGTAATTACCCCTTCTAGTACTTTTCCTTCTCTTCTCCTTTGGCTTTCTTGATTCACCAACTAAAAAATACCACAAGTACATATCTCAATCCCAATTCCAACCTTATAATTCCATCTCTTCAGGAGAAAAGCAAGAAAAGATAAAGATGAAGAGAAAAAACACTAACTTTTACCTTGGTTTCCACCATGGATTAACGTGATTCCTTACATGCAAAATGGTGTGATGAAGAGAAAATGAGAAGAGGGAAATTTGGCATTCAAAACCCTAAATGTATGTCCCTTTCTCCTCTCTTACATGCCCATTTCATGGCATATATGCTTCCATCCTGAAGGAAGCACATGCATTAATCTTATTTGTCCATGTGTTGATTTTAGGAAAATTGCACATTTGGTCCTTCTTCTTCTTTTAATTCCCACATTGCCATATAACGTCAATGATTGATTTCATTCTAGTCCATATGTCACGTCTAAGTATGTATGTCTATGTTGAAACGAACAAATTACTAATTTACCCATGCCTTTTACATTAAGTACCATTATGACTTAATTCTTTATGTTCACTTCTTAATAAACCCTAGATATGCTATAATACTTCTAGAGTATATGATGGGTCTTATATTTCTCTCCCTCTTAAAAAGAATTTCTTCCTCGAAATTCATACATGTGTTGCATAGCTGCGAGTACTGAGTTCTCATCATCGATTTAGGTTCCTAAGTTGCCTCTTCAATGCTATGATGTTACCAGAAATATGTTTCATCTTTCTTCTTTAGTTTGTTATTTTGTGAATTATTTTTTAAAATTATTTTGTGACTTATTTTTGTACAAAACCAACCAAATTATTTTTCTCATATTTTCAGGTTAAAATTATAATGGAGAATATGGGATTGTTAGAAAAAGATTCAACGAACTTAACATCCTTTACTCATGGTAAGTTTAAGCTAGTATAGAATTATATTTCTCCTTCTCAAGCATATGATAGGAATATCCAATAGAATTGTATGTTTAATGGTAGAGTATTTAAAGGAGGAATTTATATAATGAAAGGACATCTTGCTAGTGTTAAAGGTAATATTGCTTGTTGAAAAAAAAAGTATCATTTTATGTACGTGAGAGGATTGCAAATTGTTTACAACAAAAAGTAAAAAATAAAAAAGGAAAATAAAAAGGCTCATGATATATCTTTTTGAGATGATGAAGTACCACAAGTATTAGATAAAAGAAAAAAGGAAAGCTATTATGGACATTGATTCTTAATTTCCTCTAAGAACTTTTCTTAGTTTACAACCTAGTCTAAAAAGTGTTTTGGTTGACAAGGATGTTATTTTGCGATATAAAAGAGCAACAACTAGATGGTTCTATCATTTATGTATTCCTTTAAATGCTTTAAATTCACCATATTTTCAAGAAGCAATAAATGCAAAATCAATGATAAGTCTAAGATATAAGGTACCTTCTTATTATGAGATTTATGTGTCCTTGCTTTAAGATTTAAAAAAGAAATGTTAGTTAATTCTGGATACATATAAGTCTAGTTGGGAATCAACAAGATTTGCTATTATGGCAGATGGGTTGGTTGGTCAAAAACAAAGAACCTTAATTCATTTATTGATTTATTGTAATATTAGAACAACTTTTATCAAGTATATTGATGCTTCTCATATGGTAAAAACTGCTAATACTTTACTAGAATTATTTTATGAAATTACCGAGTGGGTTGGAGTAAAGAATGTTGTGCATTTTATTACAAATAATGCAACTAATTATTCATACAAAGAAATGAATTTTTTGGAAAATTAAAGACTTAATAACCTTGTTTACGTTACTTGTAATATAAGAATGAAGAACATGTATTTATAATTTTGATTTTCCATTAATTTTATTTTTATTATTGACTTTATAATTCTCTATTATATGTTTAGAGTGGTTAGTAAGAAGAGAATGTATAATCTAGTTGATATTGATTGTATCGATTATATTGATTTTTGGAATGAAGTTTGAACAATTATCGCCGATCTTGATTATAATGAACTTGAAAAGACGATTTATAAAGACAATATATTTGTCATAATAAATGAATTAAGAATAACTATTGGTGATTAGTTCATATCTCATTTTGATTATATTTAAGTTAAAAGCATAATGTATTACAAACTTACAATTAAGAATAATTTTATATATTACTAATTTATAATTTATTTAAATACGAGAAGAAGAGGTTGATACAAATACTTAGGATAGGAGTATAGTTTATAAATCTTTGACGGTGGGATCTAACCTCTTTAAAATATAATATTTGATTATTATTATTATTATTATTAGGAAAATAAAAATATTCATTTATCAAATTGAGTGCAGTAGGAAAATCAAAATATCATTTTCATAAATATTTTTCGTTTTCCAGAAAAATAAAGTCATTGTTTTTTTTTTTCAAAAATTATGATATGCGTACATACCATGCGATTAAAACAATATGCAGAAAATGATTTCAAAATAAAAATTTTAATGCTGATATCAGGTTTATGCTCACACGTGGACGGGATGCCTAAAAAGAAATGGAAAATGGAATTATTATTTTACGTCCTGTTACTGTACGATGGGGTAGGTGTAGGTAGGTGTTTTATACCACCAAAAACAATTCTTCGTAAGCGGGACCAGACAAGTAGATAAAGAAGACTCAACGGCGTTAACTCAGAAGTTCCGTTTGGGGTAGGCAGGAATGGGATAGGTGCGTGGCAGTTGACGCCACCAAAAACAGCCTCGCATCGCGTCCACTTTTATATATATGTACGATCCCTACCAGTCACGGAAGAATCCAGTCTGCTAGGCTTTGCTATTACTGTTACTAGACTTTCCATTTTTATCGAGTTTCCTTTCCTCTGAAATTTTCTCAGGAAAAAGAATTGGTATATGGCAGCCCGTTCGAGGAGTACTCAGATTATTGCAGCTAACTTGGGGAACTTCAACCAGATCTGGACTGCCAACTCCAATACTATTACCGCTGCTACTCGATCTTCCTCGCTGATCAGGTTTCTTATGAATACTTGCTTTTCTTCTTGAGGATCATATTAGTCTTTGTTTTCCACTATAGTAGTAATGGTGATTGTTTGACTTTGCCGCTGGGTTTGATTGTTAGTTGGTTGGAGAACGCTTGGGTTGGTTGGAATAACTATCATCAGGTCACGCGCACCGTTCCCAAATTACCAACTCTGTTTGTTTTTAAGAATTAAATATATGTTAATTATTATAAATCAGAGTGAAATAATAAGAAAGAAAATGGCTATAACGTAAAGCATTTCCTTTTTCTGTTTTTCGTGTTCTTCCCTCTTCTATCATCAGCCAGTGCCCATAATAAAGAATACTCTGTTTATCCTTGAACCACCAAGCCAGCCATGTCCAAATTAGAAGATAGCACGGTCTCAATTCCGTCTCCGGCGGGGACAGTACGGGGTCTTGACTTGCCGATGTTGAATTTCAAAAAGTCCCCCTCGGAATACCCCCTCCAAATCCAATCCAACCACTTAAGTGAATAGAGAAGAAATAAAAAAAGATTGGAAGACTTCTTTTGTTTCAGATTTGGTCGTTCATAAAAGAAGTGCAGGTCCTATTTGATTTGATTTCTAAAATCATCTCCGACTTTTTTATGTTCACTATCTGTTCAAACTACCCTCTGCCAGCAGTTTTCGTTTAAATTGTCTCTTTCCCGTGACTTTTAATTTCCTCTCTTTGGAATATCATCTTATTTATTTTGCATGAAGCCATAAAGAGTTTCAGTTGAATTTCACAAAGGAATTTGGTGCCGGACTTCATTGTTTCAATTTTATTATTGTTTTCTCTTGTAAAAAATCACAAATAGGAAGCTTCCTGGAGCTTGCATAAAAACTCAGGTCCCTCTCCATTTTCTGCCTTCTTAATTATTTTCAATATTCAGTTAAAATTTAAAAATCCCCCTCCTCTCTTTTCAACTCTTCCTGTCCTACAAAAAATGTTGTCATTTAAATTGACGGCATTGCATTTCCGCTCCTCTCTAAAATTTGAAGAGTCCTGAAACGACAAAAATTTGAAAAAGCAAAAACGGAACGAACAATGAAGTTGGGAGTTGGCAGCAAAGAAAACAATCAATATGTACTAATCCCGCACGTTTTTTATGTGAGCGTAAGATGGTGCCATATCCATCTCCTGTTGGAACCTTTTTTGATAGATCACACCATGTGCTGTCTCTTAGATTAGTTGGGGGCCAACCTTAGATATGAACCCCGTTCCGTCTCTTGCTTAAGATATAATTATAAAGCATTAGGAAGAGCAATTGACACGATAAATGCAAGCGATCAAAAGACATAGATAATTGGACGGTTTTGCAGATCCTTATCTCGGGTGAGTCATATGTGGGTGGCACAGACTTTGGTTGATCAAAAGACATAGAAATGTAGAATCCTTTTTCTTCGGTGGTATCCCTCCTTTTTCTTTTTTTTTTGCGGGGAGCTTCATATAGTTGATATTTTATGTAATAAAATTGCATTTTATTATTGATAAAAATATAAGTTAGTATAAAATAATAAGGGCAAAACATTTTTTCATCATCTCCTAGGTGCCCCACAAAGTTGCATGTAGCTCCGCCATTGAATTCTTGTAGTGCATTTATGTCTATAACACAGACGTGAAAGACCTAAGAGTCTTGTTCAGGTTTTGTTGTCTTCTTTATATCCTAGTCTGGATTAAACTAGATTTGCTTCTTTATTCTGCTGCTATCTAACTAAAGGTTTAGGGGCATGTTATTGGTGATTGTGACAATGATATTATCTCGCAGTAGGAGGCTGGCAACATCGGCATATGATAAAAATGTTGATGATCAAGTTCGTCCAAGTGCAGTCCCGGACGATGTGATCCAGCCCGAATCTGAAAAGTACTGGGCTCCTCACCCGCAAACTGGTGTTTTTGGTCCTGTCACCGACCACCAGGCAGTGGCCGGCGGTGGGTCATCACTTCCAAAGTCTGCCGAGGAATCAGTGTTGGAAGAGAAGGCCTGGTTTCGCCCGACGAGTCTTCAGGACTTGGAGAAGCCCCACCATAATTGAGAAACCATTTCCATATGTAATATAATAGAAGTGCTGGCTCCAATGTTTGGTATTACCAATAAGAGCTGTGAACTAAATACCAACTTAATGTTAATTTAGGAAGCTTGTATTACTCCTGAAGTTGGGTTTTTACTTGTGCAAACTTACATGCTAAATTGTGAGATGCGTCATGTTATGGATTCTTGTGATTTTTAAGTATTTCGCCTCACGATCTGAAGAGATATTTGGTTGTCTTAATTCAAGACTTTTGAATTATAAATTAAATGTTTTTTACTTTACTAGGATTTATGCTACGAGTTTTCAATTTATTTCATTCCTTGATTGTAAAAATTAAAATACAGTTTAATAGCTATTTCTAGCCATGGCTCATTATGGCCTGTCATTAATTTTGCTAATTTTATTTGCTAGTCATTTTTCAATTTTATCTTATAAGATTCAATCAAATAACAATTGGCATGCTGATAGTCCTAATAGTGGAAAGAATGATATATAACTCCTAATGCCAATAAAAGAAGACAAGACTACACGTGAAAAATCCTATCAGGGTTGACCAAAACAAATTAAGATAGGAAGGGCCTAAAAGATTGGGTTAGAAAATTATTTTTTAAAACATGTGTGATACTATAGGTCAATCAGCAATATAACTTGCATAACATGAAGTAATTTAGTCATAGTTTTAGGCTCATATTTGATGAATTTAGCATTATTTGAGTTTTTTTTAAAAAAATTTGGTACTTAAAGTTATTCATGTTTTGTTTTAGGATCTAATTTACTCGCCTAGAATAAATAAGAAAAGAACTTAGATAAGTTTGGAGCAATTTGAAATTGTTTTGATTTAAGTGATGGAGTGCATGATAGTGCACGTAGCTGGGGGAGTTTGTTTTGCGGTATGTTGTGTGTTTCTTGCAAAACTTGTATGTGATGGTTAGGAACAACCCTGTGTTGAGTAGTAAGAAGGCCATGTTGATGGTACACACGTGTGTGTGTCTACGTGTTAGCTCCGAAAGCATCACAAGTCTATTTAAACACACCTGTATTAATGCCCATGTATCTTCTAGAATTAAAAATTTTAATTTTAAAAGATAAGATTGATTGACAGAATATAGAGGAGGCTTGGAAACACAAGCAAAAAACTCTAAAATAGCACAAAGCAAAAAAACAATGAAGGAAACCCTTTTGAAGCATATTTTTGTCAATATAGTGAAATTTTTGGAGATTATAGGAATCCCAATTATGTCATCCTTGATTTTTAGCTTTTTCTTTAGTTTTGATATTTTGTTTTATATGATTATGAGCTAAATTCTTTTTGGTAACTAGGTTAAATGAACCCATGATGGATCTTGTAATTATTTTATTTTAATTTTATTTGTTGTTTAGTTTAAGTGAGATTCAATTATGTGTTCTTATTATTCTTTAATTATTATTGCTAGCATATTGACTTTTGTATGATTTTGTGCAATTGAGAATGAGAAATCTAAAGTACGAATAGATATAGCATAATTAAAAAGAGTTGCCTACAAACTTAGAGATAGGTCAATATAAATCATTTAGACTAGAGTTAAACCCAATAGTGAAATTCATAAATCAATTAATGCAATTCTAGGGTTTTTAATTAGAAAGATATGTCAATTAGTTAACCTAGGATTAAGTATTAATAGTCTTGAAAAAGATATTAACATAATTGAAGAATTTTCAAAATCCATTGAACTTGAGAATAAATTGATTAATGATATCATGATTGTATGAGAACTAAAACTCCGGGTACCGTTTGTTTTATTGGTTAATTTTTCACTCTTTTGCTATTTTAGTTTATTTGATTGTGTTGCTTTGCCATTAGCTTATTTTCTTTTATTTTAAATATGATTCATCAATATTTCCTTGATTGGCAGTCAAATAATAAGAAAAAAGTTGTTATTAGTAATCAAAGTCCTTATGTGATTAATCTGTACTTATTATGCTAACTACAGCTACACCATGCGGATGTGGTATAAAACAATTTAATTCACATTAACAAGTTTTGCAATCTTTATCGGGGAGTGTGATATTAGGAGACATTATCTCCTATTAATCTAGTTATTATTTTCTTTTTCTTTTATATTTATTCTTAGAGCTCTTTTTCTTAATCTTATATTGTGGTTTGTTTGTAAGATTTAGATATTCATTATTATAGCCACTAAATGCAATAGAAGTATGGAAAGGACATTATTTTGTGGGGGACTATCGTATGCAATTGATTATGGTCATTTTGGATGCTCAACCAACATCCATGATGTGTTGTGACATTTATGGGAGGTTACCATCCCAATCTTGAATGCCATGCACTTGACTATATATGGAGGCATTCAATTTGTATGGAGAACTATCTCAATATACTCTATACGTGAATACTTATAATCTAGAGTGGAGCAGTTATTACTACTTTGCATAGAATGATTACACTTTAATTGAATTTCTACAATAATAGTAGAAAGAGGAGTATCAACAACTTGAGGATCTCCTTATGAAATTCATTACTTCAACCAAGGTTTTTGCCTATAAAACTAAAGAGCCAAGTGTTTTATCCAGAAAAATCGAGCCAAATTTTAGGGAACAAGTGAATATAATAACTTTAAGGATAGGAGAGGAGAGGAGGTAGAGGTTGAAGAAAAGAAGGAAGCTGATGCCTAAGAAGAGAAGGAAGAAGAGAAAAAGGAAGATGTAGAGTATGAGCTAAATAAAGAGGCAATCGAGGAATTAACGACAATCATTTTAAATACAAAGGGCTCCTACTTTCCACATAACAAGCAGTTAGAGACAATCAATGATTTAGGGATTTTATTATTCCTTATTATATTGACATTTTATATGTAAGAAGGGAATTAACTATTTTTCTTGATTTTACTAGTTTGATGGCATATTTCCTTACTACATTGCAGTATATGACCTATTTATAGGATAATAAACTTTTATTTGGAAAGGTGGGTGGAAGCAAGATGTTGATTATAGATTTAGGTTAAAGAAGGACTTGTATAGAAATCTAGCTAAAAGACTTATAAATAAGCATTGGTTGGGAGGCAACCTACCAATTAGTTTTTTTTTAATTGACTAGTTTATAGGATTTTCATTAGTAGTTTAGTTTGTTTTCATAGTTATGATCTTTTGGTTCTAAATTTGTTACTTGATATTTAATGGAGTTTCGTGAGTTATTAAGGCAATATCATCTCGTTGCATAAGAGTGGAGAAGATTTCATGTAACATCTCATTATTCCATGTTAGGGGCTAGAACCCTAGAGTAGAGAATATGAGAGTATATTGAGAAATTAGAAATACATTTCATGCTCATGCATAATTTAGTATAGGCATATATGTGAATAATTAATTTGACACATTAAAATAATTGTACATGCATTCATTGACATTTTTTGATATAATAGATTTATAAATGTGATTAAATGCAAATCATGGATTACTTGTGTTGAAAATTTATTTGGTGATAATAATTATTATTTCGGAATTTTTGGTCAAGTTTAGGAAATTTTTGAAAATTTGGGATATTTTAGACCAGAAAAATATTAAAATAAGAGACAAATGAATCAATTATAGAGTGACATGTGGTAGTATATATATGTGACAAATGTATTACATGCAAGAGGACACGTAGCAAGTGTTTTTGGAAGCAAAATTCCTTAGCTCATGCTCGTTTGTTCAGTGTAGCATTCTTCACATTGTTCTTCACAGAAAGTACCCAACACCAAAACAATTTTCTTGTTTATCCAATACCAAACATCAAGTTGTTTATTTTGTGCACTTGATTCATTCTCATTGCTGGAAACCTTGTTGAACCAAGTAAGTGATTTTTGATGATGTTTTAACATTGTAAATGAATACAAGCATAAATGGTTTAAGAAATGTAGTTTCAGTGAATAAATGTGATGAATGAATTAGATGAAAATTTTGTGAAATAGAAACTGGGCAGAAAGTGTGATTGTATAGAAGATAAAAATGTAGAAAAAGAATGAAAAAGTGCAAAAAAATCTGAACTGAAATGGAGTTGCATGAATAGTGATATGTTTTTTATGGTTGTTAGTAATCTGGGATTTTAATTTGTTTGTCTTGAGTTGGAGTTGAAATGGAAGTAGAAAAGATGATTTATGCATAAGATGTGTTAGTTGTAAAAGTAGGAGTGATAAATTTGGAAAAAGAAATGAAAGGAGAGAAGAAAACCTGCGTTTTGTGAATCTGGAGAAGAAAAGAGGGATTGCATGATTGTGACATTGAAGGCATAGTTAATAGTCGAACATCCTTCATTCTTTTTGCTATAACTTCTTCCAACCTCCAAATGACATGGGATTTGAACCAACAGACTTATAACACATTATTCTTTATCTTCATCAAAATGTATAGCCATCTGAATTAATTTGGAAGAGATTGATTGAAGAGTTTAGGACGAAAATGTTGAGGTGTGTTAGAATTTGATAACTGGAATGTTTTTATTGAAGATGCTTTGGTATTTTGGTTATATTTTGATATGTAGATTTCCAAATGAGATGATTCTTGATTTAAATTTAACTAGAGATATTTGGATACAATTTTTAAAGAGAAATTGAATTTGAATCCTATCCTTAAGGGTCTTGAAATTGAGTCTTGGCTTAGGTTGTAGCACTACCCGTGACAGAAATCATGTCCTTTTGTTATCAAATAAACTGTATTGATGTGGATTGAATCAGTCAAAGTTGTCTTCACAAAAGTTGTAGCTTATTCTCTTAGATTTCAATTGGTATGAAGTTGCAATTTTTGGATATTAGAATTGAGAGATATGAGTTGAAAAACTTCGAGTGCATGATCATGCACTAGCCAAAATTTCAAATATACTCAGTCTGTAGTATTTTAAGCGTAAATCATATAATAATAAACCAAATTGTATGATCTTGGTGTCATTAGAAACTTAAGATATAGGATAACAATTGTCTAGAAGAAAGTGTTTCATAAATAGTCCATTTTCCTTTTCATAATGATCATGCAAAGTAGACCCGAAAGCCTGTTTTAAGAAAAAGTAGGAATGGTTAATGAGTGTATGACTTCTGAAACAAATTTGGAGTAAAATTGATATTTGAATTAGGTTATTAAAGAAATATACCCTACAATTTTTCATTGAAAATGCATAATACATGATACATTTATAAATGTGTTTATTTAGTGAAATAGGCAATGTAGTAATAGGAAAATGTATGTGACTGCATATAGAAGAGCACGTTGAGCGACCGCTTCTAGACATTACTGGGACTTCAAGGCAATAAGCTAAAGGGAGCAATGGTGAGTAACCTAAGATGGTCTCACCTTGATCGGTTCTATTTGATACTGAATTGAATTGATATGTGATGTATATGTACTGATTTTCGAATACAAAATATCTGAGGAGTTTGATGTATGAATAAAACATTGGAAGTACTACTTGAATGTGAATGTGAATGACTACTTGTTTCTCAACTTAAATGTTGAATGCCAGACTAAAATTATGATGACAAATGTGAATGAGAAAGAATGTGAATGTGACTGATTGAGCATAATGATTGAATTTATGTAATGTATTTCATTCCAATGCATGGAACACAAAGGCAGTTATGACTGATATTGCCAGTGAAAAAGAGCTTAAAGCTCAGACATTTGTGGAAAGAGACTAAGGCTCAATGTGTGCAATGAGACCTATATCTCCAACGGATAAGAGATAGCATGAAAGAGCCCAGTATCCATAACAGATACAGGATAGTGAAAAGGGCACACGGTCACAACAACGTAATAAATGAATTTGAGTCTTATAAACATTGCATTCACATATGATATAAATAAATTGAATGATTGCCTTGTTTTGAGGACTTTTCTTTTATGAATACATGATAATTTATCAATGATTGTGTTTTGCAAAATTGTAGTGAAATGATGAATTGTATGGATTTGTGTTTGAAATGTGACATCTGTGAACAAAGTGATTCGTGATATTACTTGATGATAATCAAGTTGATGTGAGTTTTATGATAACATGAATTGTTGTGTTGTATGACAAGAGTGAACCATCGAGGATAATTATTCAACTGAGTTCGCAAAACTCACCAAAATTACAACTTTGATAATTTCAAGTTCGAGAAAGTGACAACTTAGCTGCTAAAACTGCATAGAAGAAATTTTGTACCACTTTGGATACAAGTTATGGTTCAAAGGTCAGTCAGCTGGAACTGAAGGATTAATTTTTAGTTTTTGGTTAATTCCTTATATATGCAACATACTGTGAAGACTGAACAGTGAGCGTTAATAGGTTGATAATGTATAAATATGAATAATGGATCTAATGCTACGTTGTAAATTATGGTTTATGAAATTAAATGAGGACATTTTGGATTTTTGATAATGTGTTATTTCTGATTTTGTTTATGATGCCAAGTGATACAGTGAAGGTGAAATAGTTAACACGCCAATTCTATTGGGCATGTGCACGTGAGACCGTATGGCGCATATGTTAAGTCAAAATGACTTTTACTTAGATATAATTTTGATGTATAACAATGAAAACAATAAAAGAAAAACAAAAGCAGACGAAGCAATACAGACAAAGTAACGCAGACGCAGACGAACAGAAAGATAGACGCAGACAAACAGAAAAATAGACTCAAAAGAGAAATACAGATGCAAAAGAAAAATACAGACGCAGACGCAAAAGAGAAATACAGACGCAGACACAAAAGAGAAAAACAGACACAGACGCTAAGAAAAACAGACACAGAAGAAGAATTGAAAAGAAGACGCAAGAGTCAGTTCGGGTTAGTTACAGAACTCAACTGAATAACCGTCTCTTTTAAACATTCAAGAAACAAGATTCAAGAAGCAAGAATCTAGAAACAAGAATCAAGAAGCAGTTGGAGACGAAGGCTATATATACAAGTCGAAGTCGAAGATTGCAAAGTTAGTTGAAAAAAAATTAGCTGAATTACATCTACGCGATCGTAAAATGCATACTGTGCAAATTAACTGAGAGCTATTTTTACTGTAACAAGCTTCAAACACTTTTCTGTGAGGAAGTAGTGCAGATAGCCTGCAAAGGCTAAGTGTGAAAGAATACTGATTGTAGAGACCTGAAGAGGCTCGTAAATAATACTTGTAAAAGTTGAAGAGATAGTGAAATCTCAGAAAGAACTCTGAGGACTAGACGTAGCCCACGGTTTGGGGTGAACCAGGATAAATCGCTGTGTCAACTACTCTTACTCTAACTCTCTTTTAGATAGAGATTCAAGTTTTATCATTACTTAGTTCGTAAACAAAGTTTTCAAAGTTTTGATTAATTAGAATCTATCAGAAGTTCTATAAAAGAATTTTATTTCTAACAAATAGTTTTGAAAGAATTTCAAAAAGGGGAATACATAATTCAACCCCCCCTTCTCGTGCACTCTTATATCGTTTTCTAAGTATTGTATTAACGTGTGATTCACTTCAATTGGTATCAGAGCCTGGTATCCAAGGATCACTATAGCAAAGTGTGGATCAAAGATAATGGCATAATCACATATATACATTGCAGAAGGAGCCTCAGTTACTAGACCTCTAGCATTCAACGGAGAAGATTATCATTACTGGAAAGATAGGATGCGGCTATTCATAGAATCTACTCATGTCGACTTTTTGGACATGATAGAGAATGGACCTTATACACCAGTAGATGAAGATGGGAATTCTATTCCACGAATCAGATGGACGGCTGACCAAAAGGAGAGGACACAGCTGAACTCAAAAGCGAAGTTCTTTTTGACCTGTGCCCTAAGCAGGAGCGAGTATGACAAAGTCCACGGATGCGACACTGCGAAGGAAATGTGGGACACATTGTCCATTGCTCACGAAGGCACAAGCCAAGTTAAAGAATCCAAGATAAGCATTCTTGTGCACCAGTACGAGCTTTTCAGGATGAAAGATGAAGAATCTATTGATCAAATGTTTGGAAGATTTCAAACAATTGTCAATGGATTGAAAGCTCTTGGAAGAACGTATAACAATCAAGATCATGTTCGAAAGATCTCAAGAAGTCTTTCGAAGAGGTGGAGACCTAAAGTTACTGCGGTGCAGGAAGCCAAAGATTTGAGCGTGCTAAAGCTTGACGAGTTGCTTGGATCCTTGAAGATTCTTGAAGTTAAACTCGATGCTGAAGATAAGCCCAAACGGGACAATTTGATAGCGTTGAAGGCCTGACAAAAGAATCACAAGACTCAAAGAAGGAGGAAGTCATCAAAAGCGTTAAAGATTAAAGAATCAAAGAATGACGACTCCATCCAATCAGAACAAGAGTCAAGTGATGAAGATGACGAATTATCTTTCATCTCTAGAAAGATAAGACGCATATGGAAGAAGAAGTCCAAAGGAAATCAGACTTTCAAGAAGAATAGCAAAGATGAAGCTAAACCAGAGAAGTCATCTGTCATTTGCTACGAGTGCAATCAGCCTGGACACTACAAGTCCGAATGTCCTACTCTAAAGAAGAAACCAAAGAAGAGTAGAGAAGGCAAGAAAAGCATGATGGCAACGTGGGAGGACCTAAATTCATCATAATTAGATACAGGTTCCGAGTCGTCTGAACATGCAAACATCTGCCTGGTAGCCGAGGAAGAAAGTGATAAAGAGGTAAAATCTGATTACGATAACTTGCATGATGCCTACTCAGAATTGTTAGAAGATTCTCATGCTATTCTGAAACAGTACAAACTGTTAAAGAAAAAGTATGTAGAAAATATTAGACATACGGAAGTAATAGAGAGAGAAAATAGTTGTCTAAAGAAGCAATTAGAGGAGAAAAAGAAAGTTGTAGACAGATCAGAAGAGATCAATTAGCTGAAACTGAGAATTAAGAATCTGTCAGCTAATTTAGCTACTTTCACCGAGAGCACAAAGAAAATGAATGAGATGCTTGGAAAATGTAGACATCCGAGTGATAAAACCAGATTAGGGTTTATAGGCAATAAGACTCATCCTCATAAGAACCCTTTCTCTCAAAAGAGAAACTATAATAAATCTCGTGTTAATCAACGTACTAGTAATATGCATCAAAGAACTCATTATGTGCATACTACTAACCATAAAGGACCCAAGAAAATATGGATACTAAAAAATAAAATAGTTTCTCCTGCAGATATCCTTCCTTGGAAGATGTGGCAAGCACCATTGGTATTTAGACAGTGGATGCTCGCGACATATGATGGGAAGAAGGTCTATGTTCCTAGACCTTCAATATAAGAAGAGAGGATCGATAACTTTCGGAGACAACCAGCAAGGCAAGATTATTGAAATCGGCAAAATAGGTAAAGATTTCTTTGCATGTATAAATAATGTACTGCTTGTTGATGGTCTGAAACATAATTTGATCAGCGTCAGTCAATTGTGTGATTCTGGTTTCACAGTCACATTCAATCAAAATCTTTGTGAAGTCAGAAATAAAGATGGGTCTATACTTTTCTCTACCAAGAGAAGAAATAATCTTTACAAAATTGATTTAAAAGATTTTCAAAGTCAAAATATTTCATGCTTTCTATCTTCCGAAGAAGAAAGACTAGTCTGGCATAAAAAGCTAGGTCATGTCTCTTTTAAACACATTTCAAAGTTGGCAAAACATGATTTGGTAAGAGGATTACCAAATATAAGTTTTGTCAAAGAATTTTTCTGTGAAAATTGTTTGAAAGGAAAACAAGTTAAAACTTCACTTTATTCTAAAAATTTTGTAACATCGTCTAGACCTTTAGAGTCGTTACATATGGATTTATTTGGTCCAATAAGGACAATAAGTCTTGGCGGAAAGAAATATGGACTTGTTATTGTTGATGACTTTACTCGATTTTGTTGGATATTATTTTTATCACACAAAGATGAATCTTTTAAGTGTTTTAGGACCTTATCCAGAAAGTTACAGAATGAAAAAGGAATGTCTATAGCTAGTATCAGGAGTGACCATGGTGGAGATTTTGAGAATGAAAAGTTTAGATTATTCTGTGAGGAGAATGGAAATTTCCACAATTTCTCTGCTCCCAGGACTCCACAATAGAATGGAGTTGTTGAAGGAAAGAACAGGACAATTCAAGAAATGGCTAGGACTATGCTTTGTGAGATGAATCTTCCTAAGTACTTCTGGGCAGAAGTTGTGAATACAGCATGCTATATTCAGAATAGAATTCTGTTGCGACCCATGTTGAAGAAGACTCCTTATGAGTTATGGAATGGAAAAAGACCAAACATATCTTACTTTCATCCATTTGGGTGCAAATGCTCTATTCTGAATACAAAGGACCTGTTGGATAAATTCGATTCAAAGACCTATCCAGGAATCTTTCTAGGCTACTCATTATCGTCTAAGGCATTCCAGGTGTACAACCTTATTTCAAAGACAGTTGAGGAGACCATCCATGTCAAGTTTGATGATAGTTTCCAACCCCATAAGAAAGATGACATGGAGAGTGAAGGTCCTTCAAAGAACTTAGATGACACAACAGAAACTCCAGCACCAGGTACTCAAGAAGACAAAGTTGAAGATATTCCAGAAACTATTTGACTGAAAAGAGACTGGAAATATAAAAGTTTTCATCCAGAAGAGTTGATTATCGGAGAGACCACAGAAGGAGTTAGGACAAGGTCCAGATTCAGAAGAGAAGCTAATGTGACTTTTATTTCTGAAATAGGGCCTAAGAAGGTTGAGGAAGCTCTTCGAGACGAAGCTTGGGTGTTAGCCATGCAAGAGGAGCTGAATCAATTTACTAGGAATAATGTTTGGTCCTTAGTTCCGAAACCCCCTAAGAAATCCATTATAGGAACCAGATGGGTCTTTAAGAATAAGTTAGACGAATCAGGAAAAGTGAGTCGAAATAAGGCTAGATTAGTAGCACAAGGCTATAATCAGCAAGAAGGAATAGACTACAATGAGACATATGCTCCAGTAGCAAGACTTGAAGCTATTAGGATATTGCTGGCATATGCGGTCTGTCATAATATAAAGCTGTTTCAGATGGATATGAAGAGTGCCTTTTTGAATGGTTTTATAGACGAAGAGGTGTATGTTAAGCAACCACCTGGTTTTGAGGATGTTAAGAATCCAGACCATGTCTATAGACTTCATAAAGCCTTATACGGCCTGAAGCAAGCTCCTAGAGCTTGGTATGATCATCTGAGTACTTTTCTCTTAGAGAATGGTTTTAGTAGAGGTCAAGTTGATAAGACGCTCTTTAGGAAGAATTATGAAAATTAATTTATAATAGTACAGATCTATGTTGATGATATTATTTTTGGTGCTACTTCAAAGAAGTTATGCATGAAGTTTGAGAGTCTAATGAAAATTGAATTTGAAATGAGCATGATGGGTGAGTTGAAGTTCTTTCTTGGGTTGCAAGTTAAGCAAACCGAAGAGAAAATCTTTATCCATCAACAAAAAAATGTGAAAGAATTGTTGAATAAGTTTGATATGCAAAATGTGAAGACAATGACTACTCCGATGCATCCTTCAAACCTTTTGTCAAAAGATGAACTTGGTAAGAAGGTGGATCAAGCCTTGTATAGAGGGATGATCGGTTCTTTACTTTATCTTACAGCAAGTAGACTTGATATTCTGTTCAGTGTATGCTTGTGTGCAAGGTTTCAGGCCGATCTTAGAGAGTCTCATTATATTGATGTTAAGAGGATTATGAGGTATCTCGCAGGTACTACTGATCTTTGCTTAATGTTTGAGAAAGGTAAAGATTTTAGGTTAATCGGATCTTGCGAAGTAGACTATGCCGGAGATAGAATCAAAAGGAAGAGCACAAGTGGAGGATGTCACTTTCTTGGCTCAAACTTAGTTTCATGGTCAAGCAAGAGACAAAGCTCAATCGCTCTATCAACTGTCGAAGCAGAATATATGTCTGCCATAAGCTGTTGTTCACAAACGTTGTGGATCAAATATCAACTTGAAGACTATTCAGTTCAAGAAGAGGAGATTCCAATCTATTGCGACAACACAAGTGCAATCAATCTGTCAAAGAATCCGATCCAGCATTCAAGAGTGAAACACATCGAAGTCAGACATCACTTCTTGAGAGACTATGTTCATAGGAAGGTGGTTAAACTACAGTTCATCGAAACAGAGTATCAGTGGGCAAATATCTTCACTAAACCATTAAGTGAAGAACGGTTCCAGAAGATCATACGCAACCTTAACATGGCTATGTTAAGCGATCAGTCAGGCTAAAGTGACATCAAAATTAACGGCATCAGAAATAGTGAGTTACAGCTGGTAACTTCTCTAACAAGGAAGTTTTGGAGGGAAACACTTCACGATCTTTAGAATCCCGACGATTCTAGGGCACGCGTGATAAGACCCTTCAAGTAGCCTAAAGTTGAGATCATTGCAGTTACTCTCATCTATAGACGGTTCATCTTGCTTTCCAAATTCTCTCAATCATCCTACCCTAGAAAAAAAGCTTACTAGAGTCAGTTTTCATTCTGAAACAATGGAGGTAGCTATGATATTCAGAAGGCATGTAGATTTCGAGTCGCTAAGGAAGGATGGTATGGATGTAGAACCTGAGATTGAAAGAGCTGGTTGGAGGAATTTCTTCCAGGTACGAGAACCAGTGTACACCAATAAGGTATTTGACTTTTGGAAGAATGCACAACTTGTAGACAACTGTTGGAACCCCTCCCCGGTGAGTCACGTGCCCGACGTCCTACATGACATCTGGACGCGCATCTCACGAGGGAGGAATTCCTCACCACGAAAGAAACCTCAAATCGAACTTAATTTAACGTCATCCGAACAAATCTTGATAAATTCACCCTAATTATCCTCTAATAAAATTGATTTGCTTAGGGCTCATAATTAGAACCGATTCCTAAGCTAAAATGAAATTCCATATCGCTAGGTCATTTAGAATAAGAAATAAATCGGATCTCTATAGCTCGCAAAATCGCCCGCAAATGGAATTACATTCAAAACCGTTACGTAATTTACTCTCTTTAATATTATCCGTAAAGTCTGACCAAAACCCGACACTCTCATTTTACCAAAAAGGGGTATAAAATTTTTTTAGAAATCCAACACTTCGAAAATTGTGAAAATCAGAGGTCAAACGGAGGAGAAACGAATAAAATAGGAAACGGGGTTTAATTTCTCCAAATTGAAAATTCAACTTTTAAAACTAATGAAAACTTCTCTAACTTTAAACTTTAATAACTTTTCACCCCGAAACCTGAATTCTGAAAATTTGATATCAATAAAAAGGTAAAAAGAAGCTCTAAAATTTCCTAGAAGGATTTAAGAACTAATTTGGTCATTAAGGGGATCAAGAATTGCTTCAAAGTTTCAGCCCAAACTCAAATTTTTCTACACAATGCCAAAAGTTTGTAAATTCATATCTTTTAGCACACAAATCTAAAAAGTCCTATTTTACCTCGTTGGAAAGATAAAGAGATAATTTACAACTTTCTTGAAGAGTGAAAAAGTCATTTTAGTCATTTAAAGAGGTAAAAACACCTCAAAGTTTCTCGCTATAAAATACCAATGGAACGAAGAATTGACCAAATGAAGCGATTACTGTAATCTTTCTAACCTTATAACTTTTTATTCTTAACTCCAATAATTGTAAATGATACCTCTTTGGAAAGGAGAAAATATAATCTACATGTTCTATGAAGGATGGAAAAACCAAAACAAGCTCTAAAGGGGTGAAAAACCCTCCCAAAGGTTCTGTCCAAAATTGCCAAATGAATAGTAATTGAACTAGGTCTAACCCCCATAACCTTTTACTCCTAAGTCCAAATAAGGCATAGTATACATCAATAGAAAGAAGAAAGGATGATATACAAGTTTCATGAAGGGAGAAAAAAATCAATTCAATCATTTAAAGGGTTAAAAACCCTCTCAAAGTTACTGCTTGTATAAATCCAATAAAACAGTAACTCAATTTAAATGAATAGTAACTGTCATCTTCTCAACCTCATAACTTCTTCATCATAAGTATAAATTTGAACAATTATACCTGATTTTAAAGATATAAGAACAATATACATTTTCTCTGAAGAAAGAAAAAATCAAATCTGTCTCTAAGAGGGTGATAAACTCCTTCAAAGGTTCTGCAAAATTTTAGTGGTTAAGAACAGTAGCTGAAACCTTTCAGCTCTCATAACTTTTTCATTTTAAGTCCGAATGGGACAAACTATATATAATTTGAAAGCTCTCAACAAGTACTACACTCTTCAAGAAGGCATCTCACTGAAAATCTCGCTCTAAAATACTCTAAAACCCAAAACAAGTTGCTGTCCAATTTGGGAAAAATTGGATAGCACTTCCCCTAAAAATGCTCTAGCCAAAACTTCAAGTTGCTCTTTAAATGATTGAATTGATTTTTTCTCCCTTCATGAAACTTGTAGATCATCCTTTCCTAAGCAAATCAATTTTATTGGAGGATAATTAGGGTGAATTTATCAAGTTTTGTTCGGATGACGTTAAATTAAGTTCGATTTGAGGTTTCTTTCGTGGTGAGGAATCCCTCCCTCGTGAGATGCGCTTTCAGATGTCACATAGGACGTCGGGCACGCGACTCACCGGGGAGAGGTTCCAACAACAACACTATTGTATCCTCAGTAGACGGTATATCTGTTGTCGTGACAAAGGAGCTGATAAGGATGGTGACTGATTGTCCATTGGTTGGTGAGACTCTGTCAACCAAGGCTAAGTGGATGACAATGGTCAACATGAAGGAAGAAGATGTTAGCAAACAGTTGTATGGAGTGAATGACCCTTCGAAGAGGAAGACTTCGAGTCTGGTCCTGAAAGCTAGGGTTCTTCATGTGATTCTGTTTAATTGCATTTTACCCAGAGCAGGTTCAAGGCATTCTGTGACCACCCTGGATGAACAATGATTGTTCTACCTGCTGAATCGCAATCCTATCGACTTACCCTTCTTAATCTTCCATTATATGATTAAGGGGATGAAGGATACAAACAACTATCCTTACTGCATGCTTCTTACAAGGATTTTTAAGGAATCCGGAGTCCTTCTACACAAAGGAATTAGAAGGATTGTACCTGTGAAGAGTACTATTGACTCAATCACTATACGACGAATGGGTTTGAGGACAGTGAATAAAGAAGAGGCAGACTCTTCAAGGAGAACTAGAACTGAGGGGGAGCGATTTTGAAAGAAATCTCCAACAACAAGTTTTAGATTTCATGGAAGTGTGAGTATGTCAATAGAAGAAAGGAGAAGATTAAATAGAAGGCCTTTGATAAAACAGGAATGTCCTAGAGAAGAGTATAATCTAGCTCGGAGGACAGACTATGGTGCGACAAAAAGGAAAGGAGAGAATCTTTTGGGTGAAATTACTAAGAAAGCAAGGAGATCACCTAGGATTCGAACGTTAAGGCAACAAGAGGAGAGAAGAGCCAGAGAGCAGGAACAAGTAGAAGCCTCTGGATCTAGCGCACCAAAGGTGAAAAGATCTCTCATCTGAATTTTGGAGGAAGAATCAGCCAAACAGAGCAAGGAGACTGAGAAGAAGAGAAAAATGGAGTTTGAGATACAAAAGTCTCAAGTTAAGAAAACTCCGAGAATAAAGACTAAAGTAGTTAGTCGAAGGAGGAGTTTGTCTACTCCTGTGGAAGTTAATCAAGAGAAGAATACTCCCATTGTTGAGCAACCGGAGGAACCAGTGGAGCCTAGCCTGGTTCAGCCTACTCCTATCGATAATCAACAAGAGGTCACAGCAGATTTGAGCTCAGTGCAGGTACCATTGGAGAAATCTGTTGAACCTAGTCTGGTCGTTCACAACTATTCCAAATTTTTAAGAAAGGATAAGTTTGAAGTCAGACTGGTTGAAGTGATGAAAAGGAGGAGTACTGCAATTGCCATCTGCAGTCAACCAAGAAGGCAAATAAAGGTTGTCTTACATCCTATTCTGATAAATAGTGAGACATGACATATATTGAATGAAGACGAAAGGAACTTCTATGATACCTTAAGGTATGATGCTACAAAGCCATACCCTACGAAAATGTCTTCTCGTCCATACACTATTTATCCAGTCACAGAACAATCGATAACAAAGGTTGTACCAGACATTCAACCAAGATATCCTTTGGATATGAATAAAGGGAAAAAGGAGCTATTTCCTGAAGAAATCAGTGATGATCTGTCCGCAGATCAAATTGAAGAAGAAGTGCGTCGAATTGATGCAGCATGCGCTTCAAAAGAGAATACTGATGGAGCTAGTTACAGTTTCACGGATAAGTATGAAGACTGTCCAGTAGGGGGAAGATTAACAATAGGGACGTTTATTGAATCACTTGTCCAGACAGTTTTGCGTATTAGGCCTTTATCTAATACTCTGTCTATACAAGATGAAGGCATACCCTTGCAAGGAAGACAGTTGCTTATGCTACCTGCTCCCTATGACTTGGACATCCCAGAGTCAAAAGTATTCATTCGTCCACCAACTATTGAGATAATTGGGTTAACAATGAATAATTCCATCATTTTGCGTAAAAAAAAGATGATAATCAAGAGGATTCGTGATAATTTTGCTTGTGATTGTGATTTGATTTATTTAGGTAAATAGTCATGAGTTTTGATGAATAAGTTGGTTTTAATTTAGTTCGTTAATTTTGAAAATAGATGTTTGATTTACATTATGACACTTTGTGGATAATTTGTACATGCATTTAAGTTAAATGTGAAATATACACAAATAACAATAACTACTACTAATTTCAATCATAAAGATTGGACATTCTACTTTGGTGAAACATTAAACAAGTGTAGCAACCCAAGGATAGTAAAGGTGCCCAAAATATTATAAGTAAATTATCTATTTCTATATATATATATATACATTGATAAAAGGATAATTATATAGTAGTTTACCTTATCTTACCCTCATTATGTTAGTTTCAATTAGGCTTATTTTATCTTAAATGAAAACCATGAAATTTATATAGATCTCATCAAAGTTTTTTAAGAAAAGAGGTGATAAGACAACGTTATTATTAACCCACCCTTAAGAGAGATGAATAAGAACATATAAATATTGTGAAAAATGCTAACACTATTATCAATATCATCATTAATTAGTAGCAAATTTTTCCCATTATTGGTTATGTTATGTTTTATTCAATGGAGTATGAATATTCTTGGTCCTTTTCCAACCAAATAAGCCAATATAGATTTCTCGTGGTGTTTTAGATTACTTTACTTAAAAGATGTACGATTAGTTACATAAGGATGGTCTTATATATATCACACACGCATATATATAGTTACTATAACTATATTGTTGGGCCTCGAAATTTTTTTTATCTGAATTAATTAGTTATTTATTTATTTATGGATTTATTCGTTAATTATTTTATTTTGCCTTAATTGATTTAATTATGCGTTATATAAATATTTTATGTTGGGCTTGGAAATTAGAAGTTGGGACTTTAAATGAAGGCTTGGACCTAATATTGGAAAGTATGGGCTTTTAAGAAGAGGAGGATTAGAAATTAATGGGTGATGTGTAGTGGGCTTGAGAGGAGGAGGAGAGCCCAAGGCCTTGTAAGTTATAAGAGGGTATCAAAACTATGTAGTTTTGGGAGGAGGTTTTAAGTGAAAGCTAATAAATGATTTAAATGAATTAAAGAAGGAGAAGAAGAGTGTCATAGAGCGAAAGGAAAGGAGAAGAGAAGAGTTAAAACGTGAGCTAGCAAGGAGAGGAGAGGGTTTCGGCCAAGAGAGGAAGAAGAACCCTAGGAGGCTTGAAGGGAAGAAGAAAGAAGGAGAAAAAGAAGAGAAATCAAGTGAGAAAGGTAAGCTTTCATCTTTCTTAAGTTAGGTTCAAGAATGGTGTAGGACGGAAGTTAGGGTTTGTGTAGAGATTTGAGAAAGATGAAGAGAAGGGTAAGATCTATGGATTTTAGGGATTTCTAAGCTAAGGTTATGGTTATTCTAGCTTAAATGTCCAATGGGTAGGTTAGGTTTAAAGTTTATTTTCATCTTTGCTTGATTTATGAGTATTATGGCCTTCTTTGAAAATGTATTTATTGAATGAAGTATGATTTAATTGAAGGAACTCAAGAAAACCCTACTCAAGACAAAGAGGAAGGGCAATCTTGACTTCGGATTCCGACGATAGGTGGGTAACATTTTTATAGTTGTTGTGTAATGGGTAAATGCCCAATGTGTGCTATCTTTGATAATTATGTGCATATTGACATGTATTTTCCTTGGATTTGAAAGTAAAGTGTGAAAATATGATGATTAGAAAGAATGAAAGAAGCGTAGAATGCTAGTCTTGTGCTTGAATATGTGATCATAAATTGGTTGTGATTGGGCGAGAGAGAACCTACTTCGATACGTCACGTGCACGTTGACCCTTTTCCCTTTTCCCGGCGGCCCGCTTGTAGCCCACAAGATCCGAAAATGGATTCGTTGTGTTTACGATAAACTTCGGTTTATTCGTTGTGTTTATGGAACTCTCGAGCCTATTGTGTGCATTCTAGTCTTTAATTGTGTTTATGATGCATAATATGTGTTTGATTGATATAAATTCTCATGTTATGCCTTAGGTGATGATTGTGGGTTATTTGAGCTTTATATGATAAATTTTTGTTGTTTCGGATTGTTAATGATGTGTTGTGTGGTTCATTGCGCGATGTCTATAAACATGTTAGCCACTGAGCCATATTAGCTCACCCCATTCTCTCTCCTCAGGTGCAAATTCAAGTTGAACTCAGAACCTTGCAAGGCATCGGACAAAACTCCAAGAACTCTAGAAACTTTTGTATTAAGTTAGTAACTAGCTTTCGGAATAGTTTTGTAAGCATATTGATCATTGAGCATCTCATCTTTTGTATTTTGTACTTGATCTTGATGAATATGCCCATATGTAACCAAAGCTATGCATGAATCTTTGTTATGATTTGGATTGTGAATGAGAGCTCTAGTACTCTCCATATTGTGAAAATGTTGATTTTCGATCTGTGTATGGCCTTGAAATAGTATGTGTATGATTCTTGTAATTATATGAGTTGCTGTTGAGTTTTTGGCTTTGGGAGAGGTCGCTGGAATATCTGCTATGATTTGTGTTGTTGAAGTTGAGTAGAGTCTTTGCGAAAATTTGGGTGAAGTGTTCATGTGGGCAATTTTGGGGTTGTTGTGTTTTCTGTAAATTTTTTGGTTGATATAGGTCGTATGGGATCTTTAGATTCATGGAGAGTGGTAGGCGAGCTGTAGGACTCTCCCAGGATGATTTATGAGCCATTTATGATGAGTTCAATTGGTAGGTATGAGTTGTTGGATTTAAATGCAGGTGCTGTCCAAGTGACAGATTGTCAGTCAGAGCTTTGAGTCCACTTTTAACCCTTATAGAGTTGGAATATAGGTCGGTGGTCTTCATGAAAGTTGTAGATAAGTCTTTTACCTTTCCATAGACACTAAGTTTGCTCAATTTGGAGTTCTGGGTCAAAGGTTATGGAGGTTGCAAGTTCTGATGCTGTTAGGGAGAGCTAGTCAATCGGCCTTTGTGTTAAATATTTATTTCCCTTAGTGGCCGAGCTAGTCTTTGATTCCTTCTTGAAAAATGTAGATTTTTCTTCTAGCTTTCCAACGCTTCCAACTGTGTCTGATTTGGAGCTCGGAGTCAAAAGTTATTGAGATTAGAAGTCTGATAGGTCGGTTTGCCGAGCAGGTCACTCGGCATATGGGCGCTCGCCCGTGCGCGAACGCTGGCGCTCGGCATGCGCGCTCGGCCATGCCGAGCGCTGGTCGCTCAGCCAGGCCGAGCGCTGGGCCCTCGCCTGTGCGCGAGCGTATGGCCGAGCGCTGGGCGATGGCTCGTCGTTTGGGGGTCGGTTTTGGCCGACCAACCCCTCTCTCTTCTTTTGGCCATAATTTTTTGTACAGACCTCCGATTAAGCTGATTTTCGAAGCGATGGATTCCTAAGAAAATTTTCTATCTTTCTACACTTGATTTATCATTATTTCTTTTAAATTGAAAAAGGTGGTTTGAAACAAAGTGTGGAGGTCGGCTGATTCTTTCTGAATATACTTCACTAATTTTTAAATATCTGGAGCTATAGGGCTCGGATTGAGGAGATTCTTGTTTTAAATGAAACTAGAGACATAAATCTACACTTTTTATGAAGGAGCCGATCAGTAATTCAGCCTCTAAAGTTTTCAAATTTTGACATGAAGTCGGTAGAGGGAGTGTTTTCACTGTTTTCTTTAAGATAGTATTTTTGCCATAACTTTTTCATTTCTAATCCGAATTGAACGATTTCAGTGGCGTTAGAATCGTGAGATCATGAGGAACATTTTTTATTAAAAATCAAATCCCAAATTTTCTATTAAAAAGTTCCTCTACTTGTGGCCAATTGTGTTCGGTTTTGGGTCTTCCATGCTTGTGTAGGTCCGAATGTTGGGCCTCGGAGACGGGGTCCAACATATATGGTATGATATAGATACCTCAATCAAATTGGACTTAAGTCCATAACCATCCATCATGCAAGCCCACACAAAATATGCATATGATTATCCATATGATTGTCTCATAGCAGGTCATCTAATGTACTTACTACTCTTAGCAATCATCCACATGTTAACTCTAAACAACTCATGTTTACATCTTATGAGATTCACTGCTTGATCCAATAAAAGAGTATAACATGTGTTAGTCTATCCGGATTAATAATGTCCTGTTTTTTTAATCCTATAATTAGGGATAATTTAGATACTAATATAATTACACATGATAGGAATCTCATTATCATGATCTCATCATGATTTCCTTCATGTGATGTAATGTATCAAGGATTTCATTAATCCGATTTAAGATCATTATCAATTCATAAAGATAATTGGTAATCAGGCTTCCATAATTAATTTGGATAATAACTTGTTGAATACAAAAGTTAGATTACCTTATTATTCGAGTTGATTTAGAACCGAACTGTTAATTTTAGTAAGACAACTAACCGATCATTTCCCTTAATCATGTATAGGAGATTAAATTAGTGAAATTAATTCTCAAGAGTCTTCCATTTCGATTAATCTATTTGTCTTTGCTTCTGGTTGAATCGTTTACATTTCAGAATAATTTGTGATTTTCTTTTAAAGCCTTCACTCAACAATTAGGTTAGAATGTTTAGGATTGCATTTATTTTTTATTCAAATTAATTTAAGTGTACCAATTTCACTTCTGTGGGAGATGACCCTAGGTAATCATTACAACTACCTCGTATACTTGCGAGTAGGGTGGCCTAGGTAATGTTTAGAACTTTTTGGGCACAACAAGTTTTTGACACCGTTACCGAGGAGGTGTTAGTGTTTTGGATTTGAATTAATTTTGATTGTTTTTATTTGCTTAAGTGATTTTTGATTGTGTTTGTTAGTTCATGTATAGATGTTTTATTGTGTTGTTTTTTTGATTTAGTTTTTGTTATTAATTGATTATGTTGTGTGTGTTTGTTTAATTTTTGTTATTAATTTAGCACTGCCTTTATTTAGTTTAAGCTAGGCAGGAGGACTCTAGGAAGTGCACTTATTTAGTTTATTCTAGGAAGGAGATCTTTATATAGAGAACTTATCCCTTTTGTTGATAATATACTGAAGTGAATCACACGTTAATACAGCACTTAGAAAACGATATTAGAATGCACGAGAAGGGGGGGTTGAATTGTGTATTCCCTTATTATAAATCTTTTCGAACTATTTGTTTGAAATAAAATTCTTTACATAATTTTATAAATTCCGATTGATCAAACTTTTCAATCTTGTATGTATAAAAACTAAGTAATGATAAAATTTGAAACTGAAATAGAGATAGAGAGTAAGAGTGGTAGACACGAAGATTTATCTGGTTCACCCCAAACCGTAGGCTACGTCCGATCCTCGAGTTTCTTACGAGATTTCACTATCTCTTGATCGTTACAAGTATTCTTTCACGAGCCTCTTCAGGTCTCTACAATTAGTATTCTTTCACACTTAGCTTCTGCAGGCTATCTGTACAACTTTTCTTCTCGAAAAATATTTGAACACTTGTTACAGAAAAATAGCACTTAGCTAAATCACTTTTTCTCACGTAGTAATTTTTCTCGCTATTTCGTATAAGTATCTGTAAGCTTTTTGTGAAACTGTTTTGTGTAACTTTCCGTAACTTTGCAATCTTCGACTTCGACTTTGACTTGTATTTATAGCCTTCGTCTCCAACTGATTCTTGATTCTTGAATCTTGAATCTTAAAAAAAACGGTTAATCAGTTGAGTTCTGTAACTAACTCGAACTGACTCTTGCGTCTTCTTCTTTTCTGCGTCTACGTCTGCTTTTGTATTTGCGTTTGCGTCTGCTTTTGTATTTGCGTTTGCGTCTGCTTTTGTATTTGCGTCTGCGTCTGCTTTGCATTTGCGTCTGTATTTGCGTCTGCATCTTTCCTGCATATTTCATTGTCTGTGTCGACTTCGTCTGTGTTGACTTTTAACTGTTTCAACTTAAATGCAGTGTTCATACGTATGCGAGTTCGCGTATGCAGGTTAAATGCGTATGCAATGCTCAGATCCGACTTAAATCATTTTGTTTTCTTTTATTTGATCTCTTTTGTTATACATCAAAATCATATTTATGTAAAGTCATTTTGACTTAACAATCTCCCCCTTTTTGAGTATAACAAATTATATACAAGAAAAGAAAACAAATTTTTTTTACAGATGTTGCAAAAGTAAAACAAACTTATCTTCTTCCTTTCTTCGTCTGCTGTGGTCACACCTTCTTTGTCTGAACATCCTCTCCTCTTTTGTTCATTTTCTTCTTTTCCTGCTCTCCCCCTATTTGTTATAATAAAAAATGATTAACGATTTTGGCTCTTTAGCAGTTCTGCTATCATCTTTTTCAGATCATTCACCGTCTCCTTCATATTGTTGAGTTCACCACGTAATCTACTGACTTCATCTTGTGGATCAACTGTCCAGGAGGCTTGAGCAACTTCTGCTGATGGAGGAGTGAAGGGAATTGAAGTAGTGTAAGCATCAGAGGATGGAATGTAGTCTTCATTGATCTCAAAGGTAGGTGGAGGAATGAACGCTTCAGCTTCAGGAAGATCTAAGTCAAAAGGAACAGGCAGCATCAGTAACTGTCTTCCTTGCAAGGGTAGCGCTTATGATTGTATAGACAGTGTATTAGACAAAGGGCTAATACGTAGTACTGTCTAAACCAGGGACTCAATAAATATTCCTGTTCTTAGTCTTCCCCCTACTGGACAATCTTCCTCCTTATTAGTATAACTGCAACTTGCTTTATCTGGATTCTGTGCAGAATCGCATGCTTCATCAATTCTTTGCACTTCTTCTGCAATTTGATCTGCGGACAGATCATCTCTGGCATCATCTTCAGGATATAATTTTGATTTCCCCCTGGTAAAATCTTTTGGATATCTTGGCTGTATATCCGGTGCAACCATTATCTTTGTGTTTTCTGTGATTGGGAAAATAGTATACGGATGGCAGGGACGTTTTGAAGGATATGGCATAGTAGCAGCAAATCCCAAAGTATTGTAGAAGATCTTTTCGTCTTCTTTGAGTAACTGCCATGTGTTACTATTAATCTCCATAGGTTGTACCACAACTTCTATCTTCTTCACTGGTTGAACACCGATTGCAATAGCAGTCCTCCGACTGGTAACTACTTCCACCATTTTGATCTTCAACTTCTGTTTCCTCAAAAACTTATGGTAGTTGTATACCATCGGACACGGTTTATCATCATCCAGAATCATCGCTGTTGCTTCTTGATGTACTTGATAGGAGTCATCTGAACCGGCTTTCATCTCGGCTCCTCTGTTGAGCAATAGGTGTTTCTGAACGTGCTTTCTTCCTTGGTTCCTCTGTTGAACAATAGGGGTTTCTGAATCTATATCTCGCATAGTTTCCGTTCCTTCTCGAACAGCATCAATAGTTTCTTTCTGTTGACTAACTTCCTCAGCAGTTGAAGTGGTCTTCTTTCGACTAACCTTCTTAGTCTTTCCCTCTGCTTCAGTCAGTCTTACCAATTTCTTCGCTGGAGATTTTCCTCTCTTAGACTTTTATTTTCTCTTCCTCTCAGTCTCTTTGGCTTTTCTGGCCGTATCTTCTTCCAGAATAGAGACTAAGGATCTTGTGGCTCTGGGTGCACAAGATTTAGAAGTTTCTTCTCGACTCTGTTCTCTGGCAATCTTTTCTTCTCATTGCCTCAGAGTCCTAATCCTCGGAGATCTTTTTGCTTTCTTCACAACTTCGCTCAAAAGACTTTCTCCTCGTCTTTTTGACGCACTATGTTCTGACCTCTGGGATTGGCTTTCGTTGAGATGAGGACTTGCCTGTTTCATGAGAGGTCTTCCTAGCACTCTCCTTAGTTCATTAGTAGGCGATTTGATACTCACTGGAGATTGAGAACTTGAAACGGGAGTCTTCTTCAATGCACGCTCCCCCTCAGTTCTTGACTTCCTTGAAGAGTCGGCTTGGTCTTTTTCTACTGTGCTCAGACCCATTCGCCGTATCGTGTGTGCATCGATCTTGCTCTTCACAAGAACAATTCTTCTAATTCCTTGGTGCAGACGAATACCTGATTCCTTAAAAATCTTCGTCAAAAGCATACCATAAGGATAACTAGTTGAATCCTTTATCCCCTTAATCATATAATGAAGGATCAAGAAGGGTAAATCTATGGGGTTTCGATTCAGTAGGTAGAACAGACATTGTTCATCCAAAGTGGTCACCAAATTTCTTGAACCAACTCTGGGTAGAATACAATTAAACAAAATTGCGTGAAGAACCCTAGCCTTTGGAATCAAATTGGATGTCTTCCTCTCCCTTGAATCATTCGTGCCATATAGTTGCCTCTTGATATCTTCTTCCTTCATACCAACTTGGGACATCCATCCGGCCTTGGTAGACAGTTTCTCACCAATCGATGGACACTCGATCACCTTCTTTATGAGCTCCTTTGTCACAACAACAGATATTCTATCTACAGAAGATACAATGGTGTTGTCTATTAGTTGATCGTTCTTCCAGAAATCATATACCTCATTCATGTACACAGGTTCTTGCGTCTGGAAGAAGTTCCTCCAACCAGCTCTTATGATTTCTGGTTCTACATCCATGCCGTCTCTTCTTAGTGACTCAAAGTTCACAAGTCTTCCAAAAATCATAGCTGCTTCCATTGTGTAGAGCAAAAACTGTCTTCTGGAGAACTTTTTGAGTGAGATGTTCTGAGAGAATTGGTAAAGTCGAAATGAACCATCAGGAGATGATGAAAAGACTGCAATAATTTCACCTTCAGTCTACTTGTAGGATTACAGTCTGGTGAGTTCTAGAATCATTAAGAACCTCGATATTATCAGATTTTTCCCTCCAAAAATCTTCCTTGTAAGAGAAGTTACCAGCTGTAACTCACTATAACTAACGTCGTTAGTTTTGATGTTACTTTAGTCCTGACCGTTCACTTAACATGACCATGTTAAGGTTGCGTCTTATCTTCTGGAACCGTTCTTCACTCAGTGGTTTAGTGAAGATATCTGCCCACTAAAGTTCTGTTTCAATGAACTGAAGAAGCACCACTTTTCTCTGAACATAGTCTCTCAGGAAGTGATGTCTGACTTCAATATGCTTCACTCTGGAATGCTGAATTGGATTCTTTGACAGATTGATTGCACTGGTGTTGTCGCAATAGATTGGAATCTCTTCTTCTTGAACTGAATAGTCTTCAAGCTGATACTTGATCCACAGCGTCTGTGAGCAGCAACTTGTGGCAGACATATATTTTGCTTCAACGGTTGATAGAGCAATTGAGCTTTGTCTCTTGCTTGACCAGGAGACTAGATTTCCTCCAAGAAAGTGACATCCTCCACTTGTGCTCTTCCTTTCGATTCTATCTCCGGCATAGTCCACATCACAATATCCGATTAACCTGAAATCTTTACCTTTCTCAAACATTAAGCAAAGATCAGTAGTACTTGCGAGATATCTCAAAATTCTTTTAACAGCAATAAAATGAGACTCTCTAGGATCGGCTTGAAATCTTGCACACAAGCATACTTGAACAAAATATCAGGTCTACTTTCAGAAGATACGATGAAAGAACCGATCATCCTCTATATAGGGTTTGATCCACCTTCTTACCAAGTTCGTCTTTCGACAAAAGGTTTGAAGGATGCATCGGAGTTGCCATAGGCTTCACATTATTCATGTCAAATTTATTCAACAACTCTTTCACATACTTTTGTTGATGAATGAAAATCTTCTCTTCGGTTTGCTTAACTTGCAACCTAAGAAAGAACTTTAACTCACCCATCATACTCATTTCAAATTCTTTCTTTATTAGCCTCTCAAACTTCAAGCACAACTCTTTTGAGGTAGCACCAAAAATGATATCATCAACGTAGATCTGTACTAAGATAAAATCATTCTAAAAATTCTTCCTAAAGAGCGTCTTATCGACTTGACCTCTACTGAAACCATTTTCTATTAAAAAGGTACTCAGACGATCATACCAAGTTCTAGGAGCTTGCTTCAGGCCGTATAAGGCTTTGTGAAGTCTATAGACATAGTCTGGGTTTTTAACATCTTCGACGCCAGGTGGTTGTTTCACATACACCTCTTCATCTATAAAGCCATTCAGAAATGCACTTTTTACATCCATCTGAAACAACTTTATATCATGGCAGATTGCATATGCCAACAGAATCCTTATAGCTTCAAGTCTCGCTACTGGAGCATATGTTTCATTGTAGTCTATTCCTTCTTGCTGATTATAGCCTTGTGCTACTAATCTAGCCTTATTACGACTCACTCTGCCTGATTCATCTAACTTATTCTTAAAAAACCATCTGGTTCCTATAATGGATTTCTTACGAGGTTTTGGAACTAAGGACCAGACGTTATTCCTAGTAAATTGATTCAGCTCCTCTTGCATGGCTAACACCCAAGCTTCGTCTTGAAGAGCTTCCTCAACCTTCTTAGGCTCTGCTTCAGAGATAAAAGCTACATTAGCTTCTCTTCTGAATCGGGACCTTGTTCTAACTCCTTCTGAGGTCTCTCTGATAATTAACTCTTCTGGATGAGAACTTTTATACTTCCAGTCTCTTCTTAATTCAATAGTTTCTGGAATATCTTCAATTTTGTTCTCATGAGTGTCTGATAAAGGAGTTTCTGTGGTATCATCTAAGTTCTTTGAAGGACCTTCATTCTCCATGTCATCTTCCTTATGGGGTTGAGAACTATCATCAAACTTGACATGGATCGTCTCTTGATAGTCTTTGAAGTAAGGTTGTAAACTTCGAAATGCCTTGAGCGATGATGAGTAGCCTAAAAGATTCTGGATAGGTCTTGAATCGAATTTATCCAACAGACTCTTTTGTATTCAAAATGGAACATTTGCACCGAATGGATGAAAGTAAGATATGCTTGGTCTTCTTCCATTCCATAACTCATAAGGAGTTTTCTTCAACATGGGTGCATATGAATTCTATTACGAATATAGCATCTTGTATTCACGACACCTTAAAATACTTAGGAAGATTCATCTCACATAGCATGGTTCTTGCCATCTCTTGAATCGTCCTATTCTTCCTTTCAACAACTCCATTACATTGTGGAGTTCTAAGGCGAAGAAGTTGTGGGAAATTCTATTCTCCTCACGAATACTCGAACTTCTCATTTTCAAACTCTCCACCATGGTCACTCCCCGATCTTGGCTATGGACATTCCTTTTCATTACGTAACTTTACGGATAAGGTTCTAAAGCACTTAAAAGACTCATCTTTGTGTGATAAGAATAATATCCAACAAAATCGAGTAAAGTCATCAACAATAACAAGTCCATATTTCTTTCTGCCAAGACTTATTATCCTTGTTGGACCAAATAAATCCATATGTAACAATTCTAAAGGTCTAGATGAGGTTACAAAACTTTTAGAAGAAAAAGAGGTTTTAACTTGTTTTCCTTTCAAACAATTTTCACAGAAAAATTCTTTGTCAAAGCTTATTTTTGGCAAACCTCTTACTAAATCATGTTTTGCTAATTTTGAAATATGTTTCAAAGAGACATGACCTAACTTTTTATGCCAGATTAGTCTTTCTTCTTAATAAGATAGAAAACATGAAATATTTTGACTTTGAAAATCTTCTAAATTGATTTTGTAAAGATTGTTTCTTCTCTTGGCGAGAGAAAAGTATAAACCCATCTTTGTTTCGACTTCAAAGATTTTGATTGAATGTAGCTGTGAAACAGAATCACTGACAATTGACCGACGCTAATCAAGTTATGCTTGAGACAATCAACAAGCGATACATTATTTATGCATGCAAAGGAATCTTTACCTATTTTCCGATTCAATAATTTTGCCTCTTTGGTTGTCTCGAAAGTTCTTGATCCTCCTTCTTATCTTTGAAGGTCTAGGAACATAGACCTTCTTCCCGTCATAATGTCGCGAGCATCCTTTGTCTAAATACCAATGGTTCTTGCCGTATCTTCCAAGGAAGGATATCTGCAGGAGAAACTATTTTATTTTTTGGTACCCAAATTTTCTTGGGTCCTTTACGGTTAGTAGTATGCATGTGATGTGATTTTTGATGCATGTAACTATGACGTTGATTAAAATGAAATATCTTATAATTTCCTTTTTGAAAGACAGATTTTTACGTGGTGAATCTTGTTTCTGTAAACCCTAATCCAATCTTATCCCTCGGATGTCTACATTTTCCAAGCATTTCATTCATTTTCTTTGTACTTTCTGTGAAAGTAGCTAAATCAGCTGATAAGTTCTTAATCCTAAGTTTAAGCTGATTGATCTCTTCTGATCTGTCTACAACTTTCTTTTTATCTTCTAATTGTTTCTTTAGATAGATATTTTCTCTCTCTATTACCTCAGTATGTCTAATATTCTCTGCATACTTTTTCTTCAACATCTTGTACTGTTTTAGAATAGCATGAGAATCTTCTAATAGTTCTGAGTAAGCATCATGCAAATTATCGTAGTCAGATTTTACCTCCTCATCACTATCTTCCTCGGCCATCAGGCAGATGTTCGCATGTTCTGATGACTCGGAACACATGATCGATTGAGATGAATCTAGGTCCTCCAAGTTGCCATCATGCTTTTCATGCCTTCTACTCTTCTTTGGTTTCTTTTTGAGAGTAGGACATTCGGACTTATAGTGTCGGCTGATTGCACTCGTAGCAGATAATAGAAGACTTCTCCGGTTTAGCTTCATCTTTCCCATTCTTTACGAATGTCCGGTTCCCTCGGACTTCTTCTTCCACGTCGTCTTATCTTTACGGAGATGAAAGATAATTCTTCATCTTCATCACTTGACTCGATTACGATTGGTGGAGTTGTCATCCTTTGATTCTTCAATTTTCAACGCTTTTGATGACTTCCTCCTTCTCTCGAGTCTTATGATTCTTCCGTCCGGCCTTGATGCTATTGACTTGTCCGCTTAGGCTTGTCTTGCGTTGAGTTCAACTTCATGAATCTTGAGGATCCCAAAGAACTCATCCGGCTTTAACACGCTTTCAAGTCTTTGGCTTCTTGCACCACAAGTAACTTTAGGTCTCCATCTCTTAGGAAGACTTCTTAGAATCTTTCGAACATGATCTTGATTGTTATGCGTCCTTCAAGAGCTTTCAATCCATTGACAATTGTTTGAAATCTTCGAACATTTGATCAATAGATTCTTCATCTTCCATCCTGAAAAGTTCATATTGATGCACAAGAATACTTATCTTGGATTCTTTAACTTGGCTTGTGTCTTTGTGAGCAATGGATAGTGTGTCCCACATCTCTTTTGCAGTGTCGCAACCGTGGACTTTGTCGTACTCGCTCCTGCTTAGGGTACACGTCAAGAAAAATTTCTCTTTTGAATTTATTTGTATTCTTGTTTTCTGATCAGCCGTCCTTCTGTTCCGTGGAATAGAATTGCCTTCTTCATCTACAGGTGTATAAGGTCCGTTCCCTATTACGTCCCAAAGGTCGACATGTGTAGATTCGATGAATAACGCATCCTATCTTTCCGGTGGTGATAGTCTTCTCCGTTGAATCTTTGGAGGTCTAGTGGTGAGGCTCCTTCAAATGATGTATACATGTGACTCGCCATTATCTTTAATCCACACTTCGCCAAAGTGATTCTTGGATACCTTCCTCGATACCAATTGAAGTGAATCACATGTTAATCTGACTTAGAAAGCGATATTAGAATGCGAGAAGGGGGTTGAATTGTGTATTCCCCTTATTATAAATCTTTTCAGAACTATTTGTTTGAAATAAAATTCTTTACAGAATTTTTATAAATTCCGATTGATCAAACTTTTCAATACTGTATGTATAAAAACTAAGTAATGATAAAATTTGAAACTGAAATAGAGATAGAGAGTAAGAGTGGTAGACACGAAGATTTATCCTGGTTCACCCCAAACCGTGGGCTACGTCCAGTCCTCAGAGTTTCTTCTGAGATTTCACTATCTCTTCAATCGTTACAAGTATTCTTTCACGAGCCTTTTCAGGTCTCTACAATCAGTATTCTCACACTTAGCCTCTACAGGCTATCTGTACAACTTTTCTTCTCGAAAAATATTTGAACACTTGTTACAGAAAAATAGCACTTAGCTAAATCACTTTTTCTCACGTAGTAATTTTTCTCGCTATTTCGTATAAGTATCTATAAGCTCTTTGTGAAACTGTTTTGTGTAACTTTTCGTAACTTTCAGTAACTTTGCAATCTTCGACTTTGACTTGTATTTATAGCCTTCGTCTCCAACTGCTTCTTGAATCTTGAATCTTGAATCTTGAATCTTTAAAAAGCAGTTAATCGGTTGAGTTACATAACTTCTTTCGAAGCCGACTCTTGCGTCTTCTTCTTTTCTGCATTTACGTCTGCTTTTGTATTTGCGTCTGCGTCTGCTTTTGTATTTGCGTCTGCGTCTGCTTTTGTATTTGCGTCTGCGTCTGCTTTGCATTTGCGTCTGCGTCTACGTCTGCTTTGCATTTACGTCTGCGTCTGCTTTGCATTTGCGTCTGTATTTGCATCTGCGTCTTTCCCGCATATTTCATTATGTCGTATCGACTTAAATGCGTGTTGAATTTTAAGCTGTTTCAACTTAAATGCATGTTCATACGTATGCGAGTTAAATGCGTATGCGAGGTTAAATGCGTAATAAATCGTATCCGACTTCGTCTGTTTTGTTTTTCTTTTTATTTGATCTCTTTTTGTTATACATCAAAATCATATTTATGTAAAGTCATTTTGACTTAACATATACATTATATATGACGATTTCAAGGAGACTTTGAAGACAATCACGAGGAACCCAAGAGTGAAGATCAAATTAATAACCAAAAGATAGGTGAAAGGCAGTTAGTGATGAAGGAGTATGTTAGACGGGTGATTGATACTACCACTTAGTGCATATGTTTAGGAGATGCAGTTGGGAACTATAAATTGAAGAGCATCCATTATAATATGCTGCCATCGTTCTATAGGGTTCCTAATGAAGACTCTTTAAACTTCATTCAGAAATTCTATACCACTCTCTAAACCTTTCCGTTGGATGGATTAAATGAAGATTAACTCAGAATGAGGTGCTTCCCCTACACATTGAAGGATTAGCCTAAGGCATGGTTGATGACTCTTCCTTCCGAGTCTTTAACTACATGGGAGGAGGTGTGCAACAAATTCATGGGAAAAATTCTATTCCCATCAAAAGACTTTTGAGTTATGCACTAAGATAGCTACCTTTACTTAGATAGAGGGAAAGCCATTCCATGAGGCATAGGAGCACTTCAAACTTTTGTTAATCCAATGTCCACACCATCATTTCTTGCTTCACATGCTAAACCAATTCTTTTATGATGGGTTGAACTAACAGTGCCAGTACACGGTGGACAATGCAGCAGGAGGAGATGTAGGAGAGAGGATGGTCGAAGAAACATATGAAATCTTTGAATTATTGGGGGCTAATTCTCAATAAAAAAAGTGTGAGGGGAAGAAGAGTTGGAGTTCATAAAGTGAACTCGAATCAAGAATTAGCTATGCAGTTAGTTAAGTTAATGAGGCATGTAAAGGCGCTAACTAGGAGACTACCCCAAAATGTTTCAAATCAAGAATTGTGTGGTACATATGGAACTTATGGTCATGGAACTAATGTTTGTTCATATTCTTACGACCTTTGGCATATGGGGAAGAACAAGTCAACTCAGTTAACGGTTTTCAACCAAGGAAGTCAAATGATCCATATTCGAACACCCACAACCCTGGTTGGAGAAACCACGTTAATTTCTCTTAGAAGATGTAGAGCTCGACCTCTACCGCCATCACTCCAGGTATTGTCCTCTTTGATACTTGGGTGAGCCACTGCTCAAACCCAAGACCTCAAGGTTTTGTGGCGTCTACTTAAAGTGGAACAAAAGCTTGAGGTCTTGGGTTCACGATGGCACCAATATCAAAAGAATCCTCCTGAGTGATGACGACAGAAAATCGAGCTCACATAAAAGGTGCCTTTTAATGTAGAACCCGGCCTCTACCGCCATCACTCCAGGTATTGTCCTCTTTGGCGCTTGGGTGAGCCCACGACTCGAAACCAAGACCTCAAGGTTTTGTTCCACTTTAAGTGGACGCCTCTTACCATTGAGCCACGCCTTTTTAATGTAGAGGCCGGCCTCTACCGCCATCACTCCAGGTATTGTCCTCTTTGGTCAAGGGTGAGTCCACGACTCGAACCCAAGACCTCAAGGTTTTGTTGCACTTTAAGTGGACACCTCTTACGGCTCAATGGTAGGCGCCCACTTAAAGTGCAACAAAACTCGAGGTCTGGGTTCAGTCGTGAACTCACTGACTGACTAAAGAGGACAATACCTGAAGTGATGGCGGTAGAGGCCGGGCTCTACAAAAGACCAACAATCCACCGATGTAACCCTAACCACAATACCAAAATTTTAGAGGCCAAACTTTTTTCAAGGACAATCCTCAAATGAAAACCTACCAAGAAAGCCATCTTTGGAGGAAAGCTTGAATGCATTCCTTTAGGCCTCAACTCAGAATCAAGAAATGAATAACAAGAGATTTGACTCCTTAGAAGCATCTGTCAAGAGGATTGAGATTTAAGTGGGGCAACTTATAGCTCAAATGCATAACAATTAAAAGGAAAGGTTACCCAGTCAACCTGAGAAAGCCCAAGCAATTACCATCATGAGAAGTGGAAAAATGAATGAGGTTAAGGTGATGCTTGATCTTGGAGTAGGGGTAAATCTTATGCCTCACTCTATTTATGAGAAATTGGATTTGGGATAGTTAAGACCTACAAACATGTGTTAGCAATTAGTTGATAGGTCAAATCGTTATTCGAAAGGAATAATGGGAGACGTCTTGGTGAAAGTTGGAGGATTGATTGTGCCTATAGACTTTGTTGTCCTAGACATGGAGGAAGTGAAGGAGAAAGAAAAGGAGCACTTCATAAGCCTAAAGAGGAATTTTATGGCCACTACCAACACTATGCTTGATGTGAAGAATAGGAAATTGACATGACAATCTTAGGAGATAGTAGAATTTTCAATCTTTAATGTTGAACCTATTCTTACTTCTATTATTTCTGAATAATGTTCTTTTATTGATCAAGTTAATGCTGTCAATGTTTGATTTCACCTTGTAGATGTTAGAATAGTGCCCTAAAAGCAATCGCCTTTAGCACGTTTTGTACAAAGTTATGTACAGACTTTATTTTCAATAATAAAGAAAGGCATATTTCATTAATTTGGTGTTCATTATTTATGAATTAATAGTGATTTATAAGCAAATTAATGAAGTCCATGATATATGACATAGCATGAAGGAAATTATGATGAGATCATACTATTGAGATTCCTATCATGTGCAATTATGTCAGTATCTAAATTATCCCTAGTCATAGGATTAATGAAACTGGACATCGTTAATCTGGATAGACTAGCACATATCAAACTCCTTGATTTGATCAAGCAGTGGATCTCAGAAACTGTAGACATGAGATGTTTAGAGTTGAGATGTGAATGCTTATACTAGAGGTAGTAAGTACATTGGATGACCTACCCTGAGATCATCATATGGATGTCCTATTCTAATGTCAGTGACAATCTCATCATAGCAATGATGCAAGTATCTTTAGACTTGAGGTACTCAAGGATATCTTGGATACTGATTCTGTGCTTTTACTCCATTCCTTTTTGCCTTACACAAGTCGGTTATAGGATGGTGATTGGGTACAGTGTTGGGCACTGTTTTCAGAGCCCAACTCTAAAACGGATACCCTATGACGTGATCGTACTCCGATGAAATTTCCTTAACCTTCATCGATTCATCTTCTTTCTCTGATACCACTAATGTTGGGACCCGTTTCCGGAGCCCAACCCTTGGAATCATAAAGCGTATGTGCAGAATTTCTTGTCAAACAAACGTGGGCAAAAACCAAAGAAATCAAAAAGCTTAAGGTCAAAACTGGTAACACTGACATCCGAAAACGCATACTTTTAAAACAAAACAAACGTTCAACGTTGGAAAACTATAAAGACACTTGGTCTAAACCAATTCAAATCGGTATTTTTTTTTCAATATCATTCAAAGCAATTTCAATTTCCAAATGGACTTTATCAATCCCACTCAAGCCTCAATTTATATGATTCCTCCAATTCAATCATATCGCATACCTCATCTTAAAAAAAAACTTATCTTTCTTTTTCCATAAAAATCTCCCACACACGTATATATACCCACAATTCATATACAAAGAGCACTTCAATAATTCAGATCAATCATCACAATCATCGGATCTCCTGTCTGGAATCCAAGCACAATCAATCATATTCATATCATTTGATCCATATACAATTTACATGCCATATCCATACACAATTCCATAACTCATTACCATCATGAATTAATATGCTTACAAAACATTAATGCTATTCCAAGCCATAATACAATGTCAATACTAAAATCCAAAATACACGAGATAATACAACTCCAAAATTCTCAACAAAAGTCGAAGGACTTATCTTCCAACAATCTAACTTAAAAACACATCATATGCACAAACAGACGGATGTCTTGACTTTCTTTCATCCGATCTCTTCTCGTTACCTGGAGATGGGAATGAAAGGGGGGTGAGCTTTATAGCTCGTGGGTATCATGCTTATAACAAAAAAACAAGCAAAACTATTTTCAAAACTTGTTGCAATTTTATAGCAATGTCACAATAGAAATCATCACATGCTTATTTCTCAAAAATTCTCAATTTCACAAATAATTCATAAGAAAATTCAAATCATGTATACATCAAACTTAAAAACACACATGAGCACATAACACATCAAAATGGTTTGGGTTGGTCCAGAAACAGAACGTACTACACATATCCGCATATCGGTCCTGTGTAGTCATGAACTTATGGGAGTCCTTACGGAACTCCATGCCATTAGCAGGCAGGCTGAAGAAGCCTATTGACAAGTGAACTTGACATAAATTATGGGACCTAACCAAACTCACATAACATACATTTCACACTTGAAATCGGATTGCCCAAAGGCACATTTCGAAAACTTACTTTTCATAAGCATGTCATATCAAACACAATTCCATTCGCAATTTCAACCAAAATTCACATAACAATTTTTCAATCATTCAAACACAAGGAATGCAACAATCGTAGTAATTTCTTAAATCATTTAAAATACAATGAATGTAACAATTGTAACAATTTATTAAAACATTCAAAACAATGAATTTGAAATCATTTTATCTTCTTGATTTTTCGAAAACATATTAGTGGCTCATAATTCAAATTATAAATATGGTACCCACCTTATTTCCTTGCTTGAAACTTGTCCAAAGCCTCTACTCTTTCTCCCATAACTTCTCTAATTTCCTTCATCAATTGCAAAAAATCCTAACCAATAGGAATTCAAATTGAACATCATGTAAGGCATAATCACCAAAATTAATCTTAGAAAACTTAAACCCATACATTTCTTAAACTATATGAACCAAAACTATCTCAAAAATCCAAAGATCAAAATCCACCCTTACCTTGAATCTTCTCCAAAAGAAGAGTTTCTTGGCTCATATGAAAGCCCTCATGCTCCTCTTTCTTTTTCCTTCTTGAATCAATTTCAAAATATCTCTTAAAAACTTAGAAAAATCAAACCCTAACCTTTTTTTTTCTTCTTTTCTCTTTATCTCCACCGAAACCTCCTTCTTCTCTCTTCTCTCTTCTTTCTTTTCTTTTAATTTCGTGCTTCTCCTTTCCTTATACGAAAGTACAGTCTTCTTATTTACAAAAAAGCCATTAATGAATGAGTAATGACCTTAATACCCTTCCTTATAAGCCTTGTAATTTAAAAACTTAAGTGTTCTTCCAATTTTGCCCCTCATGCATTCTTAACACTTTAATTCAATTTAATCCATGTCATATGATCTTACTTACATTAACATGCTAATTACTCACATTAACATGCTAATTAATTGTAACATCCCGTCCCTATATTAGGGTTGTGACCCTAAATTTCAGTTCATGCGAGCTCAAAGAGAAATTGAGACTAAGGAATGCATTTTTCTTGCTCATGCATCATGTTAGCATATATGTACAAAAATATGGAATGTTTTCACATAAAAAGTGGTACATGCATTCATTGACAACTTCCGGGTATAATTGATATTAGATGTGATTTTATTGAAAATAAGGAGTAGAAAGAGTAGAAAGAGTGATCTTGGTATGAGTTGTGATAAGGAAGATTTAGAGACAAGATTGGTAGTGATCGAAAATGTTCACTTGAATATGCTTGATCTTTTAGCCAAAGCGTTTTCTCTAGTAATCCAAACGAGATGATTCTTAATTTGGATTAAACTAAAGATATATGGCTACATTTTGTAAGAAGACATCGAATTTCAATTCTGTGTCTAAGAGTCCCAAATATTGTGATGAAGTGAAGCATTAGGTGCAGTGTTGGTGTATGAATGAAAATTTTGTCTTCGGACTTTAGGGGCAAATTTGGGATCGATAAAGATGGATTTTGGCAAAATTTCCCTCTGGAACGTTGTAGATAATTCTTTTTATCTTTCCAACAGTATAAAGTTTGTAAAGTTTGGATATCAGAGTTGAAAGATACAAGAATTACAAGTTATGATGTTTTTTTGTCTGCTGTTCATCGTCTCAGTTGACTTTTTGGGTCTCAGTTTGACCGTCTGAGTTACTGTTCATCGTCTCAGTTGACTTTTTGTGTCTCAGTTTGACCGTCTGAGTTACTGTTCATCGTCTCAGTTGACTTTTTGCGTCTCAGTTTGACCGACTTCGTCTTAGTTTGACCAAACATCTTCTGGTCTAAATTTGACTCTTCAGATGAACGAATTAGCCTTTGAGTTATTCATAAGAGTTGTAGATCTTGAAATTATCTTTCCATCCATATAAAGAAATCCTTAATTCGATATCTGTAGGGAAAGTTATAGAAATTTTCCCAATCTGTATCATCTGATGATGTCATCATCGTCTTAAAATGACATCCTCATCGTCTGCTTTTATTTTTGACCCCACAAATGAAAGATTTTTTTGGGCCCCGAAATTTTTATTTTATTTTATTTGAATTAATTATTTATTGATTTATGGATTTATTCGTTTAAATTATTTTTATTTTGCCTTAATTGATTTAATTATGTGTTTATATAAATATTTTTATGTTGGGCTTGGGATTAGAAGTTAGAAATTAATTGAAGACTTGGATTTAATGTTGGAAAGAATGGGCCTTATGGAATAAGTGGAATGAGGAGGAGGATTAGAAATTAATGGGTGAGGTGTAGTGGGCTTGAGAGGAGGAGGAGAGCCCAAAGGAACTTAAGTGAGAAGCCAAAACTACATAGTTTTGGTGTAGGATGAGTTAAATGAATTAAAGAAGAGGGAAAGGAGAGGAGAGCAACGAAAACTCTAGAAGAGAGGAGAGAAAACGTGAGCTAGAGGAAGAAAGGAAGAGTGGTCGGCCAAGGAAGAAAGGAAGAGAGAAAAATCGTGGGAGGCTTATGGAGAAGAAGAAAGAAGGAGAAAAAGAAGAGAAATCAAATGAGAAAGGTAAGCTTTCATCTTTTCTTAGGTTGGGTTCAAGTATGGGAAGAAATGGAAGTTAGGGTTGTGTAGAGATTTGAGATAGATGAAGAGAAGGGTAAGATATATGGATTTTAGGGATTTCTAAACTAAGGTTATGGTTATTCTAGCTTAAATGAGCCATGGGTAGGTTAATGTTAGTTTTCCTTTAATTTCTGAATATTATGACCTTTCCTATGAATTTAGAAATTGATTGGAGATGTGTTTTGTTTGAAGGAACTCAAGAAAACCCTACTCAAGACAAAGAGGAAGGGCAATCTTAACTTCGGATTCCGACGATAGGTGGGTAACATGTTTATAGTTGTTGTGTAGTGGGCAAATGCCCTATGTGTGCTATCTTTGTTATATTATGAGCATATTGAAAGTGTATTCATATGATTTGAAAGAAAAGAATGTAACTTTGATGATTCGAAAGAATGAAAGAAGCATAAAATGCTACTTTTATGTATGAATATGTGAACATAATTTGTTTGTGTTTGGGCGAGAGAGAACCTCTATCATAAAGTCACGTGCGTTGACCCTTTTGCCTTCTCCGGCAGCCGCTTGTGCCCACGAGATCCGAAAATGGATTAGTTGTGTTTCGATAAACTTGGTTTATTCGTTGTGTTTATGGAACTCTCGAGCCTATTTGTGTGCACTATTCTTTAATTGTGTTTATGATGCATAATATGTGTTTAATTGATATAAATTCTCATGTTATGCCTTAGGTGATGATTGTGGGTTATTTGAGCTTTATATGATAAATTGTTGTTGTTTCGGATTGTTAATGATGTGTTGTGTGGCTCATTGCGCGATGGCTATAAACTTGTTAGCCACTGAGTCGTGTTAGCTCACCCCATTCTCCCTCCTCAGGTGCAAATCAAAGTTGAGAGCTGAACCTTGCAACAAGCTTCGGGCATCACTCCAAGAAACTTAGGAACTTTTGTATTAAGTTAGTAACTAGCTTTTGGAATAGCTTTGTAAGCATATTGACCATTGAGCACCTCATCTTTTGTCTTTTGCACTTGTTTTTGATGATTATGCCATTTTGTAACCGAAACTATGCGTGAATCTTTGTTATGATTTGGAATGTGAATGAGAGCTCTAGTACTCTCTAACTTGTGAGAATGTTGATTTCCGATTTGTGTCTGGCCTTGAATTATTATGTGTATGAGCATTTTTTATTTTTGAGTGGTTGTTGGTTTTTGGCTTTGGGAGAGGCCGCTGGAATATCTGCTATGGTCTATGTGTTGTTGAAGTTGAGAAGAGTACTGCAGAAGGACTGGGGTGAAGTGTTCATGTGGGAAATTTTGGGGTTGTTGTGTTTCTGCAGATTTCTGGGTTGATATGGGTCGTATGGGATCATTTAGATCTCTTGAGAATGGTAGGCGAGCTGTAGGACTCTCCCAGGATGATTTATGAGTCATTTATGATGAGTTAAATTGGTAGGTATGAGTCGGTGGCTTTAAATCAGAGTCTTGTCAAGTGATGATTGTCAGCAGATCTTTGAGTCCACTTTTGACCCTCATAGAGTTGGAATATAGGTCGGTGGTCTTCATGAAAGTTGTATATAATTCTTTTACCTTTCCATAAACACTAATTTTGTTAAATTCGGAGTTCTGGGTCGAAAGTTATGGAGGTTACAAGTTCTGGAGCTGTTTGTGGAGAGCTAGTCGATCGGCCTTTGAGTAAAATTTGGATTTCCTTAATGGCCGATCTTGTCTTTAATTCCTTCTTGAAAAATGTAGATTTTTCTTCTAGCTTTTCAACGCTTACGTAGTATCGATTTGGAGTTGAGTCAAAAGTTATTGAGATTAGAAGTCGATAAGTCGGATCGCTTGAGCAGGTCGCTTTCGGCTCGACGCTATGGCGCGCCAAGGCGCTCGGCAGGCCAGCGAGCGGCCTTGACTAATCCTTCGCCCGTCTTGGCGGCGATGCCTGCTTCAGCGTGACCGAGGGACGAGCGACCGACCCCTCTCCCTTCTTTTGGCCATAACTTTTTGCACAGACCTCCGATTGACCCCATTTTCGAAGCGATGGATTCCTAAGAAAATTTTCTATCTTTCTACACCTGATTTATCAGTATTTCTTCTAAATTGAAAAAGGTGGTTTGAAACAAAGTGTGGAGGTCGGCTGATTAAGTCTGAATATACTTCACTAATTTTTAAATATCTGGAGGTATAGGGCTCGGATCGAGGCGATTCTTGTTTTAAATGAAACTAAAGACATAAATCTACACTTTTTATGAAGGAGCCAATCAGTAATTTTGCCTCTAAAGTTTTCAAATTTTTACATGAATTCGGTAGAGGGACTGTTTTCTTTATGATAATATTTTTTCCATAACTTTTTCATTTCTAATCCGAATTGAACGATTTCAGTGGCGTTAGAATCGTGAGATCATGAGGAAAAATTTTATTAACAATAAAATCCCAAAAATTTTCTATTAAAAGTTCCTCTACTTGTGGTCAGTTGTGTTCGGTTTTGGGTCTTCCGTGCTTATATGGGTCCGAATGTTGGGCCTCGGAGACGGGATCCAACATTGTTTGGTATCAGAGCTTAGGTTTCACTCCTAGGCTTTTGTTGTGATATATATGATCAAATGTTTGCATTATGAATTGATGGTTTGCATTAAGTGACATGCATCTCATGCATACATATAGGAACTAAGTTAAAAAGAATTGTAGCTAATCAGTAAATGTTTTCATTGAAGGAGTAAGATGCCACCTCGTAGAAGGACACGAGGAATTCTGCAAGGTTCTATTGCACCTGACTCTCGACAGAGAGAAGAGAGCACGGATGAGTCCGTAGCCCCGGGAGTGACTGCAGCTGAGACTTCTCTAGGGCAAAGTAGTGAGCCCCTTCGAACTCAGACTCAGCAGACGCCTAGTCAGTCTGAGCAAGTGCCTGCGTTAGATCCGAGATTGTTCCAGGCATTTACCCAAGCTTTTGTTCAGGCTATGGGTCAAATGCCTAGGCTTCTGGTTCGGCCCCAGCTAAGAGGGGGAGACAGTTTGATAAGCTGAGGAAGTATGGAGCGGTGGATTTCCACGGGACCACTGACCCCGAGGAAGCTGAGACCTGGTTGAGGAAGACCGAGAGGATCTTAGATCAGATGGAGTGCGAAGATGATGAGAGGGTGGTTTATGCTGCCAGTCTGCTTTAGGGTGATGCCTTGCATTGGTGGGAGACTGTGTCAGGGAGTCAGACGAGACCAGTAGGGTTGACATGGGAGGTTTCTGTTGTGTACAGGAAGAAATGTCTGTCTGAAGTGTACATTCATGACGAGAGGAGTTCTGAGTCTCACCCAGAGGAGATGGTATTGTTGAGTATGAGCGCCGGTTTACTCAGTTGTCGAGGTATGCTTCGGAGCTGATGTTCAGTGAGGCTGCCAAGTGCCTCCGATTTGAGTCGGGTTTGCATCTCGCCATCAGAGAGAAGGTAGTGGTGCAGAACTTTGGCAATTTTCAGCAGCTGGTTGAAGCGGCTCTGAGAGTTGAGAACATCGAGAATATTAAGGCGCAGATTAGCGAAGAGGAAGGAAGAGCGATTCGGGAGGGAGGTGGTACTTCTATTCCTGAGAGAAGTGCCAGAACCTTCCCTGTGCAGTCGAAGGAGAGGAGCACCGGTGAGAGTCGGCCTAGACCGATGAGGAATCCTACTGTTTCTCACCAAGCCTCAACGGTGGGCGGTAGTAGGAGAGGAGATGGGGAGAGGCCACCTCTTCCTAAGTGTGAGCCTTGTGGGTATCACCATAGAGGAGAATGTTTGAATGTGAGGGCATACTTGATTGTGGGCGAAAGGACACATGGCAGACGGTGTCTAAGCGGGATAGAAGAGGGGTGAGATGCAAGCTTCGGAAGGGTAGAGCAGTGGGGAAGGTGTGGCTGAAGTGGGTAGTTACAGGGTACTAGGAGAGCTCATCCTCAGGAGACAGATCGAGGGGCAAGCACCGGCTAGAGTGTTTGCTATGACTCGAGAGGAAGCGAGACGACTCAGGAAGTGGTAGCAGGTATGATTAAATTGTTTGATGATTGTGTGCTTGCTTTGATTGATCCGGGTTCTACCCGTTCCTTTGTGTCGTTGGGTAGAAGCTGTATGTGGTGAAGTCTTGAGCCCATTGGATACTCGTGATGGTGAGTACTCCGTCGGCGGTTATTATTATCGATCAAGTGTATAGAGGCGTGAGATAGAGATTAGTGGAGGAAGTTTGTGGTGGATTTGATGCCTTTAAAGATGGGAGGATTGGATGTGATCCTAGGTATGGATACCTTAGAAGTATCATGCCAATTTAGGCTAAGCGAAGATAGTGGAATTGAGTTAGAGGATGGCAGCAGAGTGGTGTTTATGGGAGATGGGAAAGCCGGTCCTCCTCGGATTGTTCGGCGATAATGAGAGAGGCGATGAGTAAGGGTGTGAAGCATTTTGGCCTATGTGTTGACACGAAGGCGGATAGAGGAGGTTGGAGGATATTTTTGTAGTCGAGGGAATTCCGGACGTCTTTCGAGGAATTGCAGGACTACCTCCTCAGAGAAATTGAGTTTCCGTTGAGCTTCTTCCGAGCCTTCTGCCGATTTCGATTCCGCCTTATCGGATGACTCCGGCGGAATTGAAGGAGCTTAAGGTGCATTTGGAGGATCTTTTAGAGAAGGGTTACTGTTGGGTCCGGGATTTGGTACCAGGATTTGGTACCGAGGCAAACGGACCCCGCATACCCCCGCGGCCCACACAATTGGTACTGTCCTCTTTGGTCAGGGGAATCCCTCTCCAGGGTTTGAACACAAGACCTCAAGGTTTTATAGCTTCCACATGCTCGCCTCTTACCATTTGGCAGCCAAATCCCGGACCCAACATAAAAGGCGCTTTTTATGTTGGGTGCAGGATTAATCTCAAGCTAAGCAGGCCCCCATACCCCATGACCCACACAATTAGTCTTGTCCTCTTTGATCGGGGAATCCTCTCCAGGATTCGAATAAGAAGGAGGATTAGAAATTAATGGGTGAGGTGTAGTGGGCTTGTAAGTTAGAGGTGAGCCCATTATAGTTGCTTGTAAGAGGATAAGAGAGGCCAATATCAAAACTATGTAGTTTTGAGGTAGGGATTTAAAGATGAGAATAGAAGAGTTAATGAATTAAAGGAAGAGGAGAAGAGTAGCAAGTGTCGTAGACTAAGGAAAGAAGAGAAGAAAGCGTGAGCTAGAGGAGAAAGGAAGAGTGGTCGACCAAGGAAGAAAGGAAGGGAGAAAAATCGTGGGAGGCTTGTGGAGAAGAAGAAAGAAGGAGAAAAAGAAGAGAAATCAAGTGAGAAAGGTAAGCTTTCATCTTTTCTTAAGTTAGGTTCATGAATGGTGTAAGATGGAGGTTAGGGTTGAGTGAGATTTCTGAAAGATAGGAAAGGAAGGTGGGATTAAGTGGATTTTGTGTTTTCTAAGCTAGGGTTTGATTATTCTAGCTTATATGAGTCATAGGTAGGTTAGGTTAAGGTTAATGTTAGTCTTCCTTTAATTTCTGAATATCATGACCTTTCCTATGAATTTAGAAATTGATTAGAGATGTGTTTTGTTTGAAGGAACTCGAAAACCCCACTCAAGACAAGGAGGAAGGGCAATCTTGAATTCGGTTTCTCGATAGGTGGGTAACATGTTTATAGCTGTTGTGTAGTGGGCAAATGCCTATGTGTGCTATCTTTGTTATATTATGAGCATATTGAAAGTGTATTTATATGATTTGAAAGAAAAGAATGGAACTTTGATGATTCGAAAGAATGAAAGAAGCATAAAATGCTACTTTTACGTATGAATATGTGAACATAATTTGTTTTTGTTTGGCGAGAGAGAACCTCTATCGTAAAGTCACACGCGTTGACCCTTTTGCCTTCTCCAAACTGGCCAGGGCTTGTGGCCCGAGATCAAAAAATGGACTCGTCGTGTTTCTGATAAACTTCGGTTTCCGTCGTGTTTATGGAACTCTCGAGCCAAATGTGTGCATTTCATCATTTATTTGTGTTTATGATGCATAATATGTGTTTCAATTGCAAGAGGATTCCATATTTTGCTTTATGTGATGAGTTGAGTAAACTGTGATTTATGTGACAAAGTTGAGTATTTGACATATTATGTAGCGCTAATGTTTCGGATTGTAAATGATGTGTTGTGTGGCTCATTGCACGACGGCTATAAGCATGTTAGCCACTGAGTCGTGTTAGCTCACCCCATTCTCCCTCCTCAGGTGCAAATTCAAGTTGAACTCGGAACCTTGCAAGGCATCGGACATAACTCCAAGGAATTTTAGAAACTTTGTATTAAGTTAGTAACTAGCTTTTGGAATAGCTTTGTAAGCATATTGACCATTGAGCATCTCATGTTCTGTATTTTGCACTTGTTCTTGATGATTATGTCATTTTGTAACCGAAGCTATGCATGGATCTGTTATGCTTGGAAGGGAACTGGAGTGCTTCAGTACACTCTTTTCATGTGTTAGTATTGATTTTGTAGTTTGGGTATGGTCTGGAAAAATGTGTGTATGAGCCTTCTTTTGTTGAGTTACTGTTGATGTTGTGCTTTGGAAGAGCTCCTGGAACGTTTGCCATGATGTTTATGAGCTATTTATGGTGTGTAAAATGGTAGGTGTGAGTCGTTGGAGTTAAATCGAGTCTTTGTCAAAATAACAGATTACCGAGGCAGATTTTTAATCCACTTTTGACCCTCTTGGAGTTGGAATATAGGTCGGTAGTCTGCATAAAAGTTGTAGATAATTCTTTTACCTTTCCATGAACCTAAGTTTGCTAAATTTGGAGTTACGGGTCAAAAGTTATGGAGGTGCATGAGTTACAGTGCTTGTTTGTGGAGAGCTAGCCGACCTGTCTTAGTAAGAACTTTGATTCCCTTAGAGTCCGAGCTTGCTTGTGAGCCCTTCTTGAAAAATATATATTTTCTCCTAGCTTTCAACGCTTAGGCAGTGTCTAATTTGGAGCTCGAGTCAAAAGTTATGAGGTTAGAAATCGGATAGGTCGATTTGTGGGGCGGTCGCCCAGGCTTTCATGGTGACGGCGCCTACACTCGCCCATGCAGGCGGCGCCCCTTCGCCTATCTTGGTGGCCAAGAGCCAGTGGTAGGACTCTTCTGCAGCAATGGGGTCGGTCTCTAGCCGACCGACCCCTCCCCCTTCTTTTGGTCATAACTTTTTGCACAGACCTCCGATTGAGTTGATTTTCGAAGCGATAGATTTCTAAGAACTTTTTATATCTATATAAACTTGATTTGTTAGTTTTTATTTTAAATTAAAAAATGTGGTTTGAAACAAAGTGTGGAGGTCGGCTGATTCTTTCAGAATATATGTCACTAATTTTTAAATATCTAGAGCTGTAGGACTTGGATCGAGGCAATTCTTGTTTTAAATGAAATTAGAGGCATAAATCTACTCTTTTTATGAAGGAGCCGATCAGTAATTCCGCCTCTAAAGATTTCAAATTTTGACATGAAGTCGGTAGAGGAACTGTTTTCACTGTTTTCTTTAGGATAGTATTTTTGCCATAACTTTTTAATTTCTAATCCGAACTGAACGATTTCAGTGGCGTTAGAATCGTGATATCATGAGGAACAATTTTCTGAAAAATCAAATCCCAAATTCTTTCTATTAAAAGTTTCTCTATTTGTGGTCGGTATGTGTTCGGTTTGGGTCTTCCATGCTTATATGAGTCCGAGTGAATTATGGGTCTTCTATACGTATGTGTGCTTGTGTGTTCTGAATGTTGGGCCTCGGAGATGGGGTCTAACATTTTTTGGTATCAGAGCTTAGGTTTCACTCCTAGGCTTATGTTGTGATATATGATTAAATGTTTGCATTATGAATTGATGGTTTGCATTAAGTGACATGCATCTCATGCATACATATAGGAACTAAGATTAAAAAGAAATGTAGCTAATCAGTAAATGTTTTCATTGAAGGAGTAAGATGCCACCTCGTAGAAGGACACGAGGAGTTTTCTGAGCTCTGTGCACTGACTCTCCAGAGAGAGGAGAGCATGGATGAGTCCATGGCCAAGAGTGGCCTTGGTGAGGCTTGTCTAGGCGAGTAGGGAGCCCTTGATCCAGACTCAGCAGTTGCTTAGTCGATCTGAGCAAGTGCACTCTGGACAGAGACTCTTCGAGCATTTACCCAAGCATTCGTTCGGGCTATGGGTCAAATGCCCCGAGCTTCAGTTGACCCAGGCTAAGAGGGGAGCAGTTTGACAAGCTAAGGAAGTATGGGTGGTGGATTTCCACGGGACGTGACCACGAGGAAGCTGAGACTGGTTGAGGAAGGCAGAGGTCTTAGATCGAGATGGAGTGTGAGGATGATGAGAGGGTGGTTTATCTTGCCGATCTGCTTGGTGATGCCTTGCATTGGTGGGAGGCTGTGTGCGAAGTCGACGAGACGATGGGGTTGACATGGGAGGTTTCTGTTGTGTATGGGAAGAAATGTCTGTCTGAAGTGTACATTCAGTGAGGCGGAGGAGTTCTGAGTCTCACCCGGAGGAGATGGCGGTTCTTGAGTATAATGCCGATTTACTCGGTTGTCGAGTATCTTGGTGATGTTGATGAGGCTGCCAAGTGTCGCCGATTTGAGTCGGGTTTGCATCTCACCATCAGAGAGAAGGTAGTGGTGCAGAACTTTGGCGACTTTCAGCAGCTGGTTGAAGCGGCTCTGAGGGTGGAGAACATTGAAAACATCAAGAATGCGAGTTAGCGAAGAGAAGGGAAGAAGCGATTCGGGAGGAGGTGGTACTTATGCGAGAGAAGTGTCGAGAACTTTTCTGTACAATCGAGGAGAGGAGCACCGGTGGGGCCGGCTGGAACCGATGAGGACTTCTGTGTCTCACCAAGCCTCAGCGGTGGCGGCGGTAGAAGAGGAGATGGGGAGACCACCTCTTCCTAAATGTGGGCATTGTGGGAATCTCCATAGAGGGAATGTCATGATTTTAGGAGCATGCTTGATTGTGGGCGAGAAAGGACACATGGCAGACGATTTCCTAAGCGGATAGAAGAGAGGGGTCACAGATGCAAGCTTCGAAGAGGCGAGAGGCAGTGGGACGAAGGCATGGTGAAGTGGGTAGTTACAGGGTACTAGGAGAGCTTATCCTCCAGACAGATCCGAGGGGCAAGCACTAGCTAGAGTGTTTGCTATGACTCGAAGAGGCGAGACCGCTCGAAGTGGTAGCAGGTATGATTAAATTGTTTGATGATTGTGTGCTTGCTTTGATTGATCCGGGTTCTACCACTCTTTTGTGTCGTCGGGTAGAAGCTGTATGTGGTAAGTCTTGAGCCCATTGGATACTCTGCGATGGTGAGTACTCCGTCGGCGGTTATTGTTATCGATCAGCGTATAGAGGCGTGAGATAGAGATTAGTGGAGGGAAGTTTGTGGTGGATTTGATGCCTTTGAAGATGGGAGGATTGGATGTGATCCTAGGTATGGATACTTTAGAAGTATCATACCAACTTAAGCTGCAAGCGAAGATAGTGAAATTGAGTGAGCATGGCAAAAAGTGGTATTTGTGGGAGATAGAAGAGCGGTCCGCCTCGGATTGTTTGACTATGTTAGCGAGAGAGATTGATGAGTAAGGGGTGTGAAGCGTATTTGGCCTATGTGTTGAACACGGAGGCGGATAGAGGAGGTTGGAGGATATTCACGTAGTCGGGGAATTCCGGACGTCTTTCTCGAGGAATTGCGGGACTACCTCCTCAGAGAAATTGAGTTTCCGTTGAGCTTCTTCCGGTACTACACGATTTCGATTACGCCTTACGGATGGCTCCGTGAATTGAGGAGCTTAAGGAGCAATTGGGGGATCTTTTAAAGAAGGGCTACATTAGGTCGAGCTCTTCGCCTTGGGGAGCTCCGGTGCTATTTGTGAAGAAGAAGGATGGGTCGTTGCGGATGTGTGTGGATTATAGAAAGTTGAATCATGCCACCATTAAGAACAGATATCCGCTCCCGCACAATTTGTTTGATCAGTTGCAAGGGGCGAGAGTCTTTTCTAAGATAGATCTGAGATCGGGTTATCATCAGTTGAGGATTAAGGAGACGGATGTGTCCAAAACTGCTTTTAGGATGTGGTATGGCCACTTTGAGTTTTTGGTTATGCCTTTCTGGTTAACGAATGCTCCTGCAGTCTTTATGGATTTGATGAATAGAGTCTTCAAGTCTTTCCTAGACCGATTTGTCTTTTATTGATGATATATTGGTCTATTCTAAGAGTGATGAGGAGCACGAGGATCACTTGAGGGTTGCTTTGGAGACCTTGAGAAAGAACGAGTTGTATGCCAAGTTCGACAAGTGCGAATTTTGGCTAAGAGAAGTAGTATTTCTCGGGCATGTGATTTGAGCATGGTGTGCATGTGGATCAAGTAAAGATAGAGGCTGTGGTTAAATGGGAAGCACTAAGAATGTGGGTGAGGTAAGGAGTTTCTTGGGACTAATTTGGATATTCTGAGGAGGTTAGTGGAGGGCTTTTCTTTGATAATTGCTCCGCTTTCCAAATTAACGAGAAAGAATCGAAGTTTGAGTGGGTGAGGAGTGCGAGTAGTTTGAGGAATTAAAGAATAGGTGACTACAACACCAATTTTGACATTACCTATGGTGATGATGGATACATTGTATCTGATGGCCTTCGGGAAGGGTTTAGGATGTGTATTGATGCAAGGAGAGAAAGTGATTGCTTATGCTTCTAAGCGATTGAAGCCTTATGAGATGAACTACCTATTCATGATTTGGGTTGGCTGCTATTATTTTCGCATTGAAAATTTGGAACACTACTTGTATGGAGTTACTACTAGGTATTCTGGACCATAAGAGCCTTAAGTACTTGTTGACTCGAAAGAAGCTGAATTTGAGGGAGGCGATGGTTGGAGTTATTAAAGATTATGATTTGGTGATAGACTACCATCGGGAAAGCTAATGTTGTGGTGATGCATTGAGTAGGAAGTCCACTATGGCATATGTGGAGATAGTGTACCTTCCACTTCTTTGAAGGAATTAGCCAGACTTGATGTGTCATTGAGTCAAGTTGAGCTGTTGTATTTTGGCTAATTTGAGTGAGACTAGTGTTGAGGGAAGATCAAAGAATTGCGAGGAGCAGGATGAGTACTTGAGTAAGCTTAGGCGAGAGATAAAAGATGGCAAGCCTTCGATGTAGAGGTAAGGAAGATGGATTGATGGTTATGGGTGACAGTTGTGTGTTCGGATGTGTTAGAGTGAAGGATGAGATCCTTGATGTAGCGTAATGCTCCTTATGCAATGCAACCGGGGAGTTCTAAGATGTATCGGGATTTGAAAGACCATTTACGGTGGAAGGAATGAGGAAAGATGTGGCGAGTATGCTAAAAGATGTTTAGTGTGTCGTGAGTTAAATCGAACACCAAGCACCTTGAGGCAAGCAATCCTTTGCGATTCGAGAATGGAAATGGGAGAAAATTACCATGGATTTTACGATGGGATTATCGAGGACTAGCGAAGCATGGCGCTATTTGGGTGATTGTGGATAGGTGACCAAGTCGACACACTTCTTGCCAATTCGACAGACATGATTCTTTGAATGTTTTGGCCAAGAAGTATGTGGATGAGGTAATTAGACTTCATGGGATTCGAGTTCGATAGTGTCGATAGGGATCTAGGTTTACCTCAGATTTTGGGAAAGTTTGCAGGAGGCTCAGGGGACTCGATTGGATTTGATCTGACTTTCCATCCATGGTGATGGGCGATCGGAGAGGACGATCTGGACTTTGGAGGCTATGTTGAGAGCTTGGCGTTGGATTTCAAGGTTAGTGGGATGACCACTACCTTTCATTGAGTTTGCTTACAATAATTCCTATCACTCGGGAATTCGGATGGCACCTTATGAGGCTTTATATGGTAGGAGATGCAAGACTCCTTTATGTTGGGATGAGGAAGGTGAGAGGAAGCTTGTGGGACTGAGTTAGTGCGAGTTCTTGTGGATAAGGTGAAGTTAGTGAAGCGAAACTTAAATGACTTAAGATAGGATGAAGAGCTACGAGATGCCCATGGGAAAGAGATGGAGTTTGAAGTGGGTGAGAAGGTGTTTCTTAGAGCTTCTCCATGGAAAGGTGTTTTGAGGTTTGGCAAGAAGGGCAAGCTTAGCCCAAGGTATATAGGTCCATATGAGATCATTGAGAGGATTGGGCCTTTGGCTTATAAGTTAGATTTGCCATTGGAGTTGTCTAAGATTCACAATGTGTTCCATGTGTCGATGTTGAGGAGGTACAGATCGGATCCTTCGTATATAGTTCAACCTTCAGAGGTTCAGTTGAGAGAGGATTTGACTTATGAGGAGCAACCAGTGGAGATCTTGGATTCCAAGGAAAAAGTGTTAAGGAATAAGAGTGTGAAGTTGGTTAAGGTCTTATGGAGGAACCATTCAACCGAGGAAGCGACTTGGGAACCTTTGGAAGCCATAAGGGAGAAGTATCCCTACCTCTTCATGGGATCAGGTAAGGATTTCGAGGACGAAATTCTTTTAGGAGGGGAGAATTGTTGGGCCCCGAAATTTTTATTTTATTTTATTTGAATTAATTATTTATTTATTTATGGATTTATTCGTTAATTATTTTATTTTGCCTTAATTGATTTAATTATGTGTTTATATAAATATTTTTATGTTGGGCTTGGGATTTGAAGTTAGAAATTAATTGAAGGCTTGGATTTAATGTTGGAAGGAATGGGCTTAGAGAATAAGTGGAATAAGAAGGAGGATTAGAAATTAATGGGTGAGGTGTAGTGGGCTTGTAAGTTAGAGGTGAGCCCATTATAGTTGCTTGTAAGAGGATAAGGGAGAGCCCAATATCAAAACTATGTAGTTTTGAGGTAGGGATTTAAAGATGAGAATAGAAGAGTTAATGAATTAAAGGAAGAGGAGAAGAGTAGCAAGTGTCGTAGACTAAGGAAAAGAAGAGAAGAGAAAACGTGAGCTAGAGGAGAAAGGAAGAGTGGTCGGCCAAGGAAGAAAGGAAGGGAGAAAAATCGTGGGAGGCTTGTGGAGAAGAAGAAAGAAGGAGAAATCAAGTGATAAAGGTAAGCTTTCATCTTTTCTTAAGTTAGGTTCATGAATGGTGTAAGATGGAGGTTAGGGTTGAGTGAGATTTCTGAAAGATAGGAAAGGAAGGTGGGATTAAGTGGATTTTGTGTTTTCTAAGCTAGGGTTTGATTATTCTAGCTTATATGAGTCATGGGTAGGTTAGGTTAAGGTTAATGTTAGTCTTCCTTTAATTTCTGAATATTATGACCTTTCTATGAATTTAGAAATTGATTAGAGATGTATTTTGTTTGAAGGAACTCGAAAACCCCACTCGAGAGAAGGAGGAAGGGCAATCTTGAATTGGTTTCTCGATAGGTGGGTAACATGTTTATAGTTGTTGTGTAGTGGGCAAATGCCTATGTGTGCTATCTTTGTTATATTATGAGCATATTGAAAGTGTATTTATATGATTTGAAAGAAAAGAATGGAACTTTGATGATTGAAAGAATGAAAGAAGCATAAAATGCTACTTTTACGTCTGAATATGTGAACATAATTTGTTTGTGTTTGGGCTAGAGAACCTCTGTCGTAAAGTCATGTGCGTTGACCCTTTTGCCTTCTCCCGACGGCCCGCTTGTGCCCCGAGATCGAAAAATGGACTCGTCGTGTTCTGATAAACTTGGTTTACATGTCGTGTTTATGGAACTCTCGAGCCAAATGTGTGCATTTCATCATTTATTTGTATTTATGATGCATAATATGTGTTTCAATTGCAAGAGGATTCCATATTATGCTTTATGTGATGAGTTGAGTAAACTGTGATTTATGTGACAAAGTTGAGTATTTCAGCATATTATGTAACTGCTAATGTTTCAGATTGTAAATGATGTGTTGTGTGGCTCATTGCGCGATGGCTATAAGCATGTTAGCTACTGAGCCGTATTAGCTCACCCCATTCTCCCTCCTCAGGTGCAAATTCAAGTTGAACTCGGAACCTTGCAAGGCATCGGACATAACTCCAAGGAATTTGAGAAACTTTGTATTAAGTTAGTAACTAGCTTTTGGAATAGCTTTGTAAGCATATTGACCATTGAGCATCTCATGTTCTGTATTTTGCACTTGTTCTTGATGATTATGCCATTTTGTAACCGAAGCTATGCATGGATCATTATCTTGGAAGGGGCTGGAGTGCTTCAGTGCACTCTTTTCATGTGTTAGTATTGATTTTGTAGTTTGGGTATGGTCTGGAAAAATGTGTGTATGAGCCTTCTTTTGTTGAGTTACAGTTGATATTGTGCTTTGGAAGAGCTCCTGGAACGTTTGCCATGATGTTTATGAGCTATTTATGGTGTGTAAAATGGTAGGTGTGAGTCGTTGGAGTTAAATGCAGGTGCTGTCAAAATAACAGATTACCAGGCAGATTTTTTAATCCACTTTTGACCCTCTTGGAGTTGGAATATAGGTCGGTAGTCTGCATGAAAGTTGTAGATAATTCTTTTACCTTTTCAAAGACACTAAATTTGCTAAATTTGGAGTTACGGGTCAAAAGTTATGGAGGTGCAAGTTACAGTGCTTGTTTGTGGAGAGCTAGCCGACCTGTTTTAGTAGAACTTTGATTCCCTTAGAGTCTAGCTTGCTTGTGAGCCCTTCTTGAAAAATATAGATTTTTCTCCTAGCTTTCAACGCTTCCAACCATGTCTAATTTGGGCTGGAGTCAAAGTTATGAGGTTAGAAGTCGGATAGGTGGAATTTGTAGGCAGGTCGCCAGGCTCATGACTGACGCAGCGCTCACTCGCCCATGCCAGGCGGCGCCGCTTCGCCTATCTGACGGCGCCAGTCTTCGCCATGGCGGCGTGATAGCCTTGATGGTAGGGCTCTTCTGCAACAATTGGGGTCGGTCTCGGCCGACCAGGCCCTCCCTCTTCTTTTGGTCATAACTTTTTGCACAAACCTCCGATTGAGCTGATTTTCAAAGCGATGGATTTCTAAGAAATTTTTATATCTATCTAAACCTGATTTGTTAGTTTTTATTTTAAATTGAAAAATGTGGTTTGAAACAAAATGTGGAGGTCGGCTGATTCTTTCTGAATATACGTCACTAATTTTTAAATATCTGGAGCTGTAGGGCTCGGATCGAGGCGATTCTTGTTTTAAATGAAACTAGAGGCATAAATCTACACTTTTTATGAAGGAGCCGATCAGTAATTCAGCTTCTAAAGATTTCAAATTTTGACATGAAGTCGGTAGAGGGAGTGTTTTCACTGTTTTCGTTAAGATAGTATTTTTGCCATAACTTTTTCATTTATAATCCGAACTGAACGATTTCAGTGGCGTTAGAATCGTGAGATCATGAGGAACAATTTTCTGAAAAAGTAAATCCCAAATTCTTTCTATTAAAAGTTTCTCTATTTGTGGTCGGTATGTGTTCGGTTTAGGTCTTCCATGCTTATATGAGTCCGAGTGAATTATGGGTCTTCTATACGTATGTGTGCTTGTGTGTTCCGAATGTTGGGCCTCGGAGACAGGGTCCAACAGTTACATTAGGCCGAGCTCTTCGCCTTGGGAAGCTTCGGTTCTCTTTGTGAAGAAGAAAGATGGATCGTTGCGGATGTGTGTGGATTATAGGAAGTTGAATCATGCCACCATTAAGAACCGATATCCACTCCCGCGCATAGATGATTTGTTTGATCAGTGGCAAGGGGCGAGAGTCTTTTCCAAGATAGATTTGAGATCGGGTTATCAGCAGTTGAGGATTAAGGAGACCGATGTGTGAAGGCGCTTTTAGGGCGAGTATGGCCACTTTGAGTTTTGGTTATGCCTTTCGGGTTAACGAATGCTCCTGCGGTCTTTATGGATTTGATGAATAGAGTTTTCAAGTCTTTCTTAGATCAATTTATCATTGTCTTTATTGATGATATATTGGTCTATTCTAAAGTGATGAGAACACGAGAATCATTTGAGGTTGCTTTGGAGACATTGAGAAAGAATGAAGCTGTATGCAAGTTCGACAAATGCAATTTTGGCTAAGAGAAGTAGTATTTCTCGGGCATGTGATTTAAGGCGTGGAGTGCATGTGGATCCACAAAGATAGAAATTTGTGGTTAAATGGGAAGCACCTAAGAATGTGGCTGAAGTGAGAAGTTTCTTGGGACTATTTGGATATTACTGGGGAGGTTTACGGAGGGCTTTTCATGATAGTGCTCCACTTTCCAAATTGTGAGAAAGAATCGAGAAGTTTGAGTGGTGCGAGGAGTGCGGAGTAGTTTTGAGGAATTAAAAATAGGGTGACTCTGACCGATTTTGACATTACCTATGGTGATGATGGATACATTGTGTCTGATGGCGCTTCGGGAAGGGTTTAGGATGTGTATTGATGCAAGGAGAGAAAGTGATATCTTATGCTTCAAGCGATTGAAGCCTTATGAGATGAACTACCTATTCATGATTTGGGTTGGTGCTATTATTTTGCATTGAAAATTTGGAACCTGACTTGTATGGAGTTACTACTAGAGTATTCTGGACCATAAGAGCCTTAAGTACTTGTTGACTCGAAAGAAGCTGAATTGAGGCGAGGCGATGGTTGGAGTTATTAAAAGATTATGATTTGGTGATAGACTACCATCCGGGAAAGCTAATGTTGTGGTGATGCATTAAGTAGAAAGTCCTCTATGGCACATGTGGAGCGATGTACCTTCCCTTCTTTGAAGGAATTAGCGGACTTAATGTGACATTGAGGTAAGTTGAGTCATTGTATTACAGCAAATTCAGTGAGACCGGTGTTGAGGGGAAGATCAAAGAATTGCGGAAAGGGATGAGTACTTAAGTAAGCTTAGAAGCGAGAGATAAAAGATGGCAAGCCCTACGATGTAGAGGTAAAGAGGATGGATTGATGGTTATGGGTGACAGATTGTGTGTTCCAGATGTGTTAGAGCTGAAGGATGAGATCCTTGATGAAGCGCATAATGCTCCTTATGCAATGCACCCAGGGAGTTCTAAGATGTATCGAGATTTGAAAGAGTATTTCTGGTAGAAAGAAATGAGGAAAGATGTGGCAGAGTATGCTAGAAGATGTTTAGTGTGTCAACAAGTGAAAGCTGAACACCAAGCACCTTCAGGCAAGCTTAATCCCTTGCCGATTCCGGAATGGAAATGGGAGAAGATTACCATGGATTTTCTGATGGGTTTACCGAGGACTAGCAAAAAGCATGATACTATTTGGGTGATTGTTGATAGGCTGACTAAGTCAGTGCACTTTTTGCCAATTCGATGAACAGATTCTTTGAATGTTTTGGCCAAGAAGTATGTGGATGAGGTAATTAGACTTCATGGGATTCAGAGTTCGATTGTGTCTGATAGAGATCTAGGTTTACCTCAGATTTTGGGAAAGTTTGCGAGGAGGCTCTGGGGACTCGGTTGCATTTAATCTGACTTTCCATCCATGGTGATGGGCGATCGAGAGGACGATTCGGACTTTGGAGTCAATGTTGAGAGCTTGTGCTTTGGATTTCAAAGGTTCGTGGGATGATCACTTACCTTTGATTGAGTTTGCTTACAATAATTCCTATCATTCGGGAATTGAGATGGCCCTTATGAAGCTTTGTATGGTAGGAGATGCAAGACTCCTTTATGTTGGGATGAGGAAGGTGAGAGGAAGCTTGTGGGACTGAATTGAGTACAGGTTATAGTGGATAAAGTTAAGTTAGTGAAGCAGAGGCTTAAAGCAGCTCAAGATAGGATGAAGAGTTACACAGATGTCCATAGGAAAGAGATGGAGTTTGAAGTGGGTGAGAAGGTGTTTCTTAAATCATCTCCATGGAAAGGTGTTTTGAGGTTTGGCAAGAAGGGCAAGCTTAGCCCGAGGTACATAGGCCCATATGAGATCATTGAGAGGATCGGGCCTTTGGCTTAAAAGTTAGATTTGCCATTGGAGTTGTCTAAGATTCACAATGTGTTCCATGTATCGATGTTGAGGAGGTACAGATCGAATCCTTCGCATATAGTTCAACCTTCAGAGGTTCAGTTGAGAGAGGATTTGACTTATGAGGAGCAACCAGTGGAGATCTTGGATTCCAAGGAAAAAGTGTTAAGGAATAAGAGTGTGAAGCTGGTTAAGGTCTTATGGAGGAACCATTAACCGAGGAAGCGACAGGAACCTTTGGAAGCCATGAGGAGAAGTATCCCTACCTCTTCATGGACTCGGTCGAGGATTTCGAGGACGAAATTCTTTTAGGAGGGGAGAATTGTTGGGCCCTGAAATTTTTATTTTATTTTATTTGAATTAATTATTTATTGATTTATGGATTTATTCGTTTAAATTATTTTTATTTTGCCTTAATTGATTTAATTATGTGTTTATATAAATATTTTTATGTTGGGCTTGGGATTAGAAGTTAGAAATTAATTTAAGACTTAGATTTAATGTTGGAAAGAATTGGCCTTATGGAATAAGTGGAATGAGGAGGAGGATTAGAAATTAATGGGTGAGGTGTAGTGGGCTTGAGAGGAGGAGGAGAGCCTAAAGGAACTTAAGTGAGAAGCCAAAACTACATAGTTTTGGTGTAGGATGAGTTAAATGAATTAAAGAAGAGGGAAAGGAGAGGAGAGCAACGAAAACTCTAGAAGAGAGGAGAGAAAACGTGAGCTAGAGGAAGAAAGGAAGAGTGGTCGGCCAAGGAAGAAAGGAAGAGAGAAAAATCATGGGAGGCTTGTGGAGAAGAAGAAAGAAGGAGAAAAAGAAGAGAAATCAAGTGAGAAAGGTAAGCTTTCATCTTTTCTTAGGTTGGGTTCAAGTATGGGAAGAAATGGAAGTTAGGGTTGTGTAGAGATTTGAGAAAGATGAAGAGAAGGGTAAGATATATGGATTTTAGGGATTTCTAAACTAAGGTTATGGTTATTCTAGCTTAAATGAGCCATGGGTAGGTTAATGTTAGTTTTCCTTTAATTTCTGAATATTATGACCTTTCCTATGAATTTAGAAATTGATTGGAGATGTGTTTTGTTTGAAGGAACTCAAGAAAACCTTACTCGAAGACAAAGAGGAAGGCAATCTTGACTTGGATTCGGCGATAGGTGGGTAACATGTTTATAGTTGTTGTGTAGTGGGCAAATGCCTATGTGTGCTATCTTTGTTATATTATAAGCATATTGAAAGTGTATTCATATGATTTGAAAGAAAAGAATGGAACTTTGATGATTGAAGAATGAAAGAAGCATAAAATGCTACTTTTATGTATGAATATGTGAACATAATTTGTTTGTGTTTGGTGAGAGAGAGAACCTCTATCGTAAAGTCACGTGCGTTGACCCTTTGCCTTCTCCGGCAGCCGCTTGTGGCCCCGAGATCAGAAAATGAATTCGTTGTGTTTCGATAAACTTCGATTTATTCGTTGTGTTTATGGAACTCTCGAGCCTATTTGTGTGCACTATTCTTTAATTGTGTTTATGATGCATAATATGTGTTTAATTGATATAAATTCTCATGTTATGCCTTAGGTGATGATTGTGGGTTATTTGAGCTTTATATGATAAATTGTTGGTCTTTCGGATTGTTAATGATGTGTTGTGTGGCTCATTGCGCGATGGCTATAAACTTGTTAGCCACTGAGCCGTGTTAGCTCACCCCATTCTCCCTCCTTAGGTGCAAATCAAAGTTGAGAGCTGAACCTTGCAACAAGCTTCGGGCATCACTCCAAGAAACTTAGGAACTTTTGTATTAAGTTAGTAACTAGCATTTGGAATAGCTTTGTAAGCATATTGACCATTGAGCACCTCATCTTTTGTCTTTTGCACTTGTTCTTAATGATTATGCCATTTTGTAACCGAAACTATGCGTGAATCTTTGTTATGATTTGGAATGTGAATGAGAGCTCTAGTACTCTCTAACTTGTGATAATGTTGATTTTCGATTTGTGCCTGGCCTTGAATTAGTATGTGTATGAGCATTTTTATTTTTGAGTGGTTGCTGGTTTTTGGCTTTGGGAGAGGCCGCTGGAATATCTACTATGGTCTATGTGTTGTTGAAGTTGAGAAGAGTACTGCAGAAGGACTGGGCTGAAGTGTTCATGTGGGAAATTTTGGGGTTGTTGTGTTTCTGCAGATTTCTGGGTTGATATGGGTCGTATGGGATCATTTAGATCTCTTGAGAATGGTAGATGAGCTGTAGGACTCTCGAGGTTGATTTATGAGTCATTTATGATGAGTTAAATTGGTAGGTATGAGTCGTTGGATTTAAATCGAGTCTTGTCAAGTGACAGATTGTCCGACAGATCTTTGAGTCCACTTTTGACCCTCATAGAGTTGGAATATAGGTCGGTGGTCTTCATGAAAGTTGTATATAATTCTTTTACCTTTCCATAGACACTAATTTTGTTAAATTGAAGTTACGGGTCAAAAGTTATGGAGGTGCAAGTTACAGGTTGTTTGTGGAGAGCTAGTCGATCGGTATTTGAGCAAAATTTGGATTTCCTTAATGGCCGATCTTGTCTTTAATTCCTTCTTGAAAATTGTAGATTTTCTTCAGCTTTCAACGCTTACGGTGTGTACGATTTGGAGTTAGTCAAAAGTTATTGAGGTTAGAAGTCGATAGGTCGGATCGTAGAAGCGGCGAAGCCTTGGTGATCGTTCGCCCATCTTGGTGGCGATGCCCACTCGCTTCGCCGATCGCTCATTTATCTTGCAGCGATGCCGCTCGGCATGGTCGAGGGACGAGCGACCAGCGAGAGTTTGGGGGTCGGTTTTGGCCGACCGACCCCTCTCCCTTCTTTTGGCCGTAATTTTTTGCACAGACCTCCGATTGACCACATTTTCAAAGCGATGGATTCCTAAGAAAATTTTCTATCTTTCTACACCTGATTTATCAGTATTTCTTCTAAATTGCAAAAAGGTGGTTTGAAACAAAGTGTGGAGGTCGACTGATTAAGTCTGAATATACTTCACTAATTTTTAAATATCTGGAGCTATAGGGCTCGGATCGAGGCAATTCTTGTTTTAAATGAAACTAAAGACATAAATCTACACTTTTTATGAAGGATCCAATCAGTAATTTTGCCTCTAAAGTTTTCAAATTTTTACATGAATTCGGTAGAGGGACTGTTTTCACTGTTTTCTTTAAGATAGTATTTTTGCCATAACTTTTTCATTTCTAATCCGAATCGAACGATTTCAGTGGCGTTAGAATCGTGAGATCATGAGGAACAATTTTATTAACAATAAAATCCCAAAAAAATTCTATTAAAAGTTCCTCTACTTGTGGTCAGTTGTGTTCGGTTTTGGGTCTTCCGTGCTTATATGGGTCCGAATGTTGGGCCTCGGAGACGGGGTCCAACATTGTTTGGTATCAGAGCTTAGGTTTCACTCCTAGGCTTTTGTTGTGATATATATGATCAAATGTTTGCATTATGAATTGATGGTTTGCATTAAGTGACATGCATCTCATGCATACATATAGGAACTAAGTTAAAAAGAATTGTAGCTAATCAGTAAATGTTTTCATTGAAGGAGTAAGATGCCACCACGTAGAAGGACACGAGGAGTTCTGCAAGGTTCTATTGCACCTGACTCTCGACAGAGAGAGTAGAGCACGGATGAGTCCGTAGCCCCGGGAGTGGCTGCAGTTGAGACTTCTCTAGGGCAGAGTAGTGAGCCCTTGAACTCGAGACTCGTGAGCGCCTAGTCGATCTGAGCAAGTGCCTGCGTTAGATCCGAGATTGTTCCAGGCATTTACCCAAGCTTTATTCAGGCTATGGGTCAAATGCCCCGAGCTTCTGGTTGACCCACTAAGAGGGGAGCAGTTTGACAAAGTGAGGAAGTATGGGCGGTGGATTTCCAGGACCATGACCCCAGGAAGTGAGACTGGTTGAGGAAGACCGAGAGGATCTTAGATCGGATGGAGTGCAAGGATGATGAGAGGGTGGTTTATCTTGCCGATCTGCTTGTGGTGATGCCTTGCATTGGTGGGAGGCTGCACTGCGGAGTCGAGCGAGACGATGGGGTTGACATGGGAGGTTTCGACTTTGTGCAGGAAGAAGTATCTGTCTGAAGTGTACATTCAGTGAAGCGAGAGGAGTTCTGAGTCTCACCAGAGGAGATGGTATTGTTGAGTATGATGACGGTTTACTCGGTTGTCGGTATGCTTGGTGATGTTCGATGAGGCTGCCAAGTCTGCCGATTTGAGTGGGTTGCATCTCGCCATCGAGAGAAGGTAGTGGTGCGAGAACTTTGGCAATTTTCAGCGGTGGTTGAGCGGCTCGAGAGTTGAGAACATCGAGAATATTAAAGCGCGATTAGCGAGAAGAGGAAGGAAGAAGCGATTCGGAGGGAGGTGGTACTTATTCACGAGAGAAGTGCAGAACCTTCCCTGTGCAGTCGGAGGAGAGGAGCACCGGTGAGAGCCGGCCTAGACCGATGAGGAATGCTACTGTTTCTCACCAAGCCTCAACGGTGGGCGGCAGTAGGAGAGGAGATGGGGAGAGGCCACCTCTTCCTAAGTGTGAGCACTGTGGGTATCACCATAGAGGAGAATGTTTGAGATGTGAGGCATGCTTCAATTGTGGGCAGAAAGGACACATAGCCAGACAGTGTCCTAAGCCGGATAGAAGAGAGGGGTCACAGATGCAAGTTTCCATAAGGGCAGAGACAGTGGGACAGAAGACAATGACTGAAGTGGGTAGTTCTGGGGTACCTAGGAGAGCTCATCCTCCAAACAGATCCAGGGGCCAAGCAACAGCTAGAGTGTTTGCTATGACTCGAGAGGAGGCAGAGACAGCTCCGGAAGCGGTAACGGGTATGATTAAATTGTTTGATGATTGTGTGCTTGCTTTGATTGATCCGGGTTCTACCCATTCCTTTGTGTCGTCGAGTAGAACTGTATGTGGTAGAGTCTTGAGCCCATTGGATACTCCGCTGATGGTGAGTACTCTGATCGGCCAGTTTATTGTTGTCAGTCAAGTGTATAGAGGCTGTGAGATAAAGATTAGTGGAGGGAAGTTTGTGGTGGATTTGATGCCTTTAAAGATGGGAGGATTGGATGTGATCCTAGGTATGGATACCTTAGAAGTATCATGCCAACTTAGGCGCAAGCGAAGACGGTGGAATTGAGTTAGAGGATGGCGGAGTGGTGTTTATGGGAGATGGGAAAGCCGGTCCTCCTCGGATTGTTTGGCGATGATGAGAGAGCGATGAGTAAGGGGTGTGAAGCATTTTTGGCCTATGTGTTGAACGAAGGCGAGATAGAGGAGGTTGGAGGATATTTTGTAGTCGGGGAATTCCGGACGTCTTTCGAGGAATTGCGGGACTACCTCCTCGAGAGAAATTGAGTTTCCGTTGAGCTTCTTCCGAACCTTCTGCCGATTTCGATTCCGCCTTTATCGGATGACTCGCGGAATTGAAGGAGCTTAAGTGCATTGGAGGATCTTTTAGAGAAGGGTTCTTGTTGGGTCGGGATTTGGTACAGGATTTGATGCGAGGCAAGCGGACCCCGCATACCCCCATGACCCTGATTAGTCTTGTCCTCTTTGGTCGGGAATCCCTCTCGGGGTTTGAACACAAGACCTCGAGGTTTATAGCTTCCACATGCTCGCCTCTTACCATTTAGCGGCCAAATCCGGACCCAACATAAAGGCGCTTTTATGTTGGGTGCAGGATAATCTTCAGCTAAGCAGACGGCCCCCATACCCCGCATACCCCCGCGGCCCACACAATTGGTACTGTCCTCTTTGATCAGGGGAATCCCTCTCCAGGATTCGAATAAGAAGGAGGATTAGAAATTAATGGGTGAGGTGTAGTGGGCTTGTAAGTTAGAGGTGAGCCCATTATAGTTGCTTGTAAGAGGATAAGGGAGAGCCCAATATCAAAACTATGTAGTTTTGAGGTAGGGATTTAAAGATGAGAATAGAAGAGTTCATGAATTAAAGGAAGAGGAGAAGAGTAGCAAGTGTCGTAGACTAAGGAAAAGAAGAGAAGAGAAAACGTGAGCTAGAGGAGAAAGGAAGAGTGGTCGACCAAGGAAGAAAGGAAGGGAGAAAAATCGTGGGAGGCTTGTGGAGAAGAAGAAAGAAGGAGAAAAAGAAGAGAAATCAAGTGAGAAAGGTAAGCTTTCATCTTTTCTTAAGTTAGGTTCATGAATGGTGTAAGATGGAGGTTAGGGTTGAGTAGAGATTTACGAAAGATAGGAAAGGTGTTGGATCCGTTCAGGAACCCGACTACATATACGAGCGGAAAGCGAAGCAAAGCGAAGCGAAGGAAGCGGAAATTTCGGATCGAAATTTCAAATCGGAAACAAAATCATGGGACCCAATCGAATAAACCTACGAATCGGATAACAAATTACGAATAACAAAATCGAGGCGAGGCGAAATCAAGTAGAAACAGATCAGACATCCGAGCACAATAATCAAAGAAAGCGATCGGATGAACATAATCACGTTGGAATTCCTTAGACTAATCCGATCACGAAAATCCGATATATTTTTTTCTTTCTTTCTTTTCTTATTCTCATTTCTTTTCTCGTTACTCCAACACATACAGAATCATCTTCAATCCATACGGTCATACACAATCTTATATAAATCCGTACCAATCTCAAATTACATTTTAACCCAGATTTTATCGAAATTTGACAGCATACTTGGTGTATTTTGACAACCCAAAATTTAAAACAAAGCAACGCACTTCTAATATAGTAATCCATCCAATAACACAAGGCAACATCGGACCTCCGTCCAAGCATCCAAACACTAGCAGAACACAATCTTAATTCTAAACACTTCATAAATTCAATCCATAACCATCTCGACTCAAAATTTCAACCAATCCAACCACATTCAAAATCCAATCTCATACATAAAGTATAATCATACTTATAACTCATTAGAACACAATACAATCTTATACATTTCACGTACAAGCAAAACCATTCATATACAATCGGACTAAAATACACTTTACTAGCTTTCTAACTATCCATAAAGATCTAATACCACATCAAACTTTAAACATAATACGAACATGCACAAGTGGATTTGTGATCATACTCGTCTTCCATCCGATCTCTGCGTAAAAACACGGAGATTTGGGGATGAAAGGGGGTGAGCTCGGAAGCTCGTGGATAATACATTTATAAACCGAACAATAAGCGAAAAATATTTTCTTTTAAACTTTTCAAACTTTTCAAAATTTCCTATTTAAGCATTTATCAAAATCTCATTTTCAAACTTTTCAAAACTTACATAAACCTTAGAAATTTCATGATTATAAATTCTTGTCTTATTTCTCAAAATCTGAACCTTTTTCAAATCATGCACGACTTTAAATATGAATGCATCACATTATAAACAAATCAAAACACATAACACATCGAAATTGGTTTGGTTAGGTCTAACGAGACGTCTTGCACATTCATAGCGGTCATTTCTGCATAGTGAATGAGGAGAGTCCAAATCGAACTCCTTTGCCTATTGCGAGCAATTTGGCGAAGGCTTAAGCAGTAGAGGCAATGACGACTCACAAAGGACTGACCAAACCCACTTAACTCATAACGAAAACAAATTGATTGCTCGAAGGTACCTTTTAAAATCTCTTGATTTTCATATTTTCAACTCATAATATCAAATTGTGTCATAATGACACAAGCATATATCCACAAAATTCACATAATCATCTAATGCAATTCATAGCATCAAATAAATCACATAATAATCACATTCATGACAAAATATGCACTAATTTCTTTAACTCTTTAAATCATAAATCAAATAATTTGAAAACCATGAATTTCATAAATCTTGTATTTTCTAAAACTCATTTTACTCCTTTGAAATCATAATTTCAAACATTTACATCCTTTTCAAACATTTTATCGGTAATAATTTATCAAAACCAAACTTTGCTTTCTTTAATTTTCAAAATTCACATTTAGCTTATAATTTAATAAATAAATATACTACCCTTTCAATTATTGTCGAAACTTGATTTCAAGCTCAATTGCTCTTCTTGCTTTCCTTCTTTCAATTAAAATTTACCTAAACCATAATATCTAAATTTCACATCACAAAGTGCATAATTCTCACAATTAACTATCGGAAAATCATAATCATCACTTTTCCAAGCTTTCTAAAACCAAAATTTTAAAATTCCCAATTTCAAAATTGACCTAAACCGAATTAGTCAAATTCAATCTCATAAATCCTTACTTACTCAAATTAAACTTAGAAAACACCAATTCCATATAAATTCAAGCTATTTCAATCTCTAATTTTGAAAATCCCAATTTTCAAAATTGGCCTAAACTCAATTATCCAAATTCCATGTCATAAATCATAATTTCTTCAAAATTGATTTCATATTTCATCAATTCCTACTCTTAATTATGATTCTACACCATTAATTCACAAAAACCCCAATAATTCACAAAATCCCAAATTTCTAATTTGGCCTAAACTCTAAATTTACCATTTTCAAATTAAACTTCACTAAAGCATAAACATCAAAATTAACTACGATATCTCAAATTCATCATTAATTCAAGCTATCTAAATCATCAATTTCACAAAACCCCAATTTTCAAATTTGACATAAACTCCAATTTTCAATTAATCCAAAATTAAACATAATCATAGTCTAATCTCTTGATTAATCATAGATAAACTCGATTCATAACTATTCCAAGCTTAATCAACCAACAAACTCTTCAAAATATCAAAATCACAACTTTCTCTCTCTTACCTTTTTTTCCTCCATTTTCGTTATTTATGGAGCTCCAAGGCAAGCTTCCTTCTTCTTCCATGTCTTCCCCTTGAAAACCCACGAAATCTTACTTAAAAACTCTTGGAAAAACCAACTTGCTTCATCCTTCTTCTACTCTCCTTCTTCTCCACGTTTCTTCTCTCTTCTTTTCTCTTCATTTTCTTTCTTATTCTTTTCTGTAAAAATCATGACTTCCAGATGCTATGGGCTGTGTTTCATGCCAGGTCATTTAAAATGGGAGGAAAAGACCATAATGCCCCTCATTTATTTGCCTATTTCCAAAATTGCCCCTGCAGGAACTTGAAAAACTGATAACTTGCGTCCTAATTTCCAGCATCTAAACGAAATAATTTGGACAAACTTTCTTCATTAAAATTGTTCCTCTCGATCTTACGAATCCAACACCACTGACGGAGCTCAATTCGGATCTAAAACGAAGAAGTTATGGCCGAATTACTAACTGACCTGCACAAAATCCGAAACTGAACTTTAACATAACTTCAGTCCAGAATTTGACAATCTTATGAATGAAATTAAATTTCGATCCCTTCACATGATTTGTAGCCCTATATCTTAACTTTATTTTCCCGCAAGAATCACCTCAATAGGAGTTGTATAACTCCCTAAAATTGCAAAATACTGAACCATGTTCAGAAAATTATCCAACTTACAACCTATAACCCATCTCTTACTTTAGTTCAATCAATCTCTTTTCATTTAATCTCCTAAAATCATATTTCTTCATAAAATGAACGTAATTGTCTTAGGAATCAACGCTTCAAGAATCAAATCATTCGGATGTCGGACGAAAGATTTATAACAAAAGATTGAAAAAATTGGAGTTGACAAAATTTACAAAACCTTAAATACCCACTTATAACTGAATTTTTCAAAATCATATCTCTTAATTCGAACTCGAATTTGACGAATTTGGTGTCTATGGAAAGGTAAAAGGCTCTACAACGTCCCTGAAGAACAGAAAAATCCAATTGGCTTCCAAAGAAGTCAAATTTTCACTCAAAGATTACATCTTAATCGACTTTTCTAACCAACTTCCAATTTTAATCGCTCATAATTCCTATTCCTGATATCGAAAAATTACAAACTTTATGGCGTCGGAAAGATCGAAATACAAGCTCCAACTTTCATTAAGACCACTTATTCCAATTCAGACTAAATCTATACGATGAGTGGCCTCGAAGTATAGCACATGCAAATCTATACTTAATAACATTTTCAAAACAAAGTATATCTTCCGAAATTCATATCTCTCAATCCCGACATCAAAAAATAGCAAACTTTATGTCCACGAAAAGCTCTCGACAGAGGCTACAAGTTTCACGTTGATCATTTTCTCGAATTTGACCTAAATCAAATAGTCAACTTTTTACCCTAAAAGTCAAACTTCCAAGCCAACTTTGACTGATCATAACTCTCACTCCCGATATCGAAAGATGTCAAACTTTATAGCTACAGAAAGCTCTTAACATAACCTATAAGTTTCATGTAGCATATTTTCTCAAATTTTGCCTAAATCAAGAGTCAACTCTCCAAGGCCAAAAAGTCAACTATTTCACAATTTTCATATTTTCACTCTTTCTTTTTTTATTTCATGATCTTCAACTTAATTTCAATCAACTCATTCACTTTTGAAAACTTCTTATTTTCACTCAAAGATCGGGGTCCAACATTTCTCCCCTCTTAAAAGAATTTAGTCCTCGAAATTCACACTTACTTACACTCCAAGTAACTCGTTTTGCATAAATTTCTTTTAAACAAAATCATCAAACAACATCTTACTAATTTCTTTCCAAAACTCATAATCACATCACTTTCTCTTATCTAATTTTCTCATCATATATGTATCTCATACCACTCATATCATATTAACTTACTATATCTATAACTCATTATTTCTTGAGATATGGACCAAATCAATGGTCCATTCTTTAAAGAATCTAATATGGTTCAATGATCATTTAGCAACTCGTCATCCTTTCATCTTACGGAGTATAGTCTATATCAATTTCTCCCAATTCATCACAAAATTCAAATCTTAAGTTCCACAAACACATGTTTCTAATCACTCGCATTCAGTATCACCCAAATCAAACCAATCACTTGAATTTGGCGTCGAATAGTCATGCACATCAATTTGAAATTCCTAACGACAATCATACTTCTTTTATCAAAATCAAATGATCACTTAGCATATTCTCACAAATTCACTCTTATCTTTACAAACTCGTATCAATTCCTTATTCATACTCATACGCCAAGTAAGATCATATCCTTGGGCTCGATACCATACATGTTGGATCCGTTACGGAACTCGACTACATACGAGCGGAAAGCGAAGCAAACGGAAGCGAAGGAAGCGGAAATTTGGATCGAAATTTCAAATTGGAAACAAAATGCGACGCCAATCGAATAAACCTACGAATCGGATAACAAATTACGAATAACAAAATCGAGGCGAGGCGAAATCAAGTAGAAACAGATCCGACATCCGAGCACGATAATCAAAGAAAGCGATCGGATGAACATAATCGCGTTGGAATTCCTTAGACTAATCCGATCGAAAATCCGATATATTTTTTTCTTTCTTTCTTTTCTTATTCTCATTTCTTTTCTCGTTACTCCAACACATACGAGAATCATCTTCAATCCATACAGTCATACACAATCTTATATAAATCCGTACCAATCTCAAATTACATTTTAACCCAGATTTTATCGAAATTTGGCGAACATAACGGCTGTATTTTGACAGCCCAAAATTTAAAACAAAGCAAGCGCACTTCTAATATCGTAATCCATCCAATAACACAAGCAACATCGGACCTCCGTCAAGCATCCAAACACCAATGAGAACACAATCTTAATTCTAAACACTTCATAAATTCAATCCATAACCATCTCGACTCAAAATTTCAACCAATCCCAACCACATTCAAAATCCAATCTCATACATAAAGTATAATCATACTTATAACTCATTAGAACACAATACAATCTTATACATTTCTCGCCACAAGCAAAACCATTCATATACAATCGGACTAAAATACACTTTACTAGCTTTCTAACTATCCATAAAGATCTAATACCACATCAAACTTTAAACATAATACGAACATGCACAAGTCGGATTTGTGATCATACTAAATCTTCCATCCGATCTCTGTGTAAAAACATGGAGATTTGGGGATGAAAGGGGGTGAGCTCGGAAGCTCGTGGATAATACATTTATAAACCGAACAATAAGCGAAAAATATTTTCTTTTTAAACTTTTCAAACTTTTCAAAAATTTCCTATTTAAGCATTTATCCAAAATCTCATTTTCAAACTTTTCAAAACTTACATAAACCTTCCGAAATTTCATGATTATAAATTTACTTGTCTTATTTCTCAAAATCTCGAACCTTTTTCAAATCATGCACAGCTTTAAATATGAATGCATCACATTATAAACAAATCAAAAACACATAACACATCAGAATTGGTTTGGTTCGGTCCTAACAGGACGTACTGCACATTCCCGCATAGCGGTCATGTGCAGCCGTGAACAGAGGGGAGTCCGAAATCGGAACTCCTTTGCCTATTGCAGGCAGCCGGGCGAAGGCTTAAACAGGTAGAGACAGCGCTGACTCACAAAGGACCTGACCAAACCCACTTAACACATAACGAAAACGGAATTCAGATTGCCCGAAGGCACCTTTTTAAAATCTCTTGATTTTTCATATTTTTCAACTCATAATATCAAATTGTGTCATAATGACACAAGCATATATCCACAAAAATTCACATAATCATCTAATGCAATTCATAGCATCAAATAAATCACATAATAATCACATTCATGACAAAATATGCACTAATTTCTTTAACTCTTTAAATCATAAATCAAATAATTTGAAAACCATGAATTTCATAAATCTTGTATTTTCTAAAACTCATTTTACTCCTTTGAAATCATAATTTCAAACATTTACATCCTTTTTCAAACATTTTTATCAGTAATAATTTATCAAAAACCAAACTTTGCTTTCTTTAATTTTCAAAAATTCACATTTAGCTTATAATTCAATAAATAAATATCTACCCTTTCAATTATTGTCGAAACTTGATTTCAAGCTCCAATTGCTCCTTGCTTCTTTCCTTCTTTCAATTAAAATTTAACTAAACCATAATATCCAAATTTCACATCACAAAGTGCATAATTCTCACAATTAACTATCGAAAAATCATAATCATCGCTTTTCCAAGCTTTCTAAAACCAGAATTTTTAAAATTCCCAAATTCCAAAATTGACCTAAACCGAATTAGTCAAATTCAATCTCATAAATCACTTACTTACTCAAATTAAACTTAGAAAACACCAATTCCATATAAATTCAAGCTATTTCAATCTCCAATTTTGAAAATCCCCAATTTTCAAAATTGACCTAAACCAATTTATCCAAATTCCATGTCATAAATCATAATTTCTTCAAAATTGATTTCATATTTCATCAATTCCTACTCTTAATTATGATTATACACCATTAATTCACAAAAACCCCAATAATTCACAAAAATCCCAAATTTCTAATTTGGCCTAAACTCTAAATTTACCATTTTTCAAATTAAACTTCACCTAAAGCATAAACATCAAAATTAACTTACGATATCTCAAATTCATCACTAATTCAAGCTATCTAAATCATCAATTTCACAAAACCCCAATTTTCAAATTTGACATAAACTCCAATTTTTAATTAATCCAAAATTAAACATAATCATAGTCTAATCTCTTCAATTAATCATAGATAAACTCAATTCATAACTATTCCAAGCTTAATCAACCAACAAACTCTTCAAAATATCAAAATCACAACTTTCTCTCTCTTACCTTTTTTTCCTCCATTTTCGTTATTTATGGAGCTCCAAGGCAAGCTTCCTTCTTCTTCCATGTCTTCCCCTTGAAAACCCACAAAATCTTACTTAAAAACTCTTGGAAAAACCAACTTGCTTCATCCTTCTTCTACTCTCCTTCTTCTCCACGTTTCTTCTCTCTTCTTTTCTCTTCATTTTCTTTCTTATTCTTTTCTGTAAAAATCGTGACTTCCAGATGCTATGGGCTGTGTTTCATGCCAGGTCATTTAAAATGGGAGGAAAAGACCATAATGCCCCTCATTTATTTGCCTATTTCCAAAATTGCCCCTGCAGGAACTTGAAAAACTGATAACTTGCGTCCTGATTTCCAGCATCTAAACGAAATAATTTGGACAAACTTTCTTCATGAAAATTGTTCCTCTCGATCTTACGAATCCAACACCACTGACAGAGCTCAATTCGGATCTAAAACGAAGAAGTTATGGCCGAATTACTAACTGACCTGCACAAAATCCGAAACTGAACTTTAACATAACTTCAGTCCAGAATTTGACAATCTTATGAATGAAATTAAATTTCGATCCCTTCACATGATTTGTAGCCCTATATCTTAACTTTATTTTCCCACAAGAATCACCACAATCGGAGTTGTATAACTCCCGAAAAGCGCAAAATACTGAACCATGTTCAGAAAATTATCCAACTTACAACCTATAACCCATCTCTTACTTTAGTTCAATCAATCTCTTTTCATTTAATCTCCTAAAAATCATATTTCTTCATAAAAATGAACGTAATTGTCTTAGAAATCCAACGCTTCAAGAATCAAATCATTCGGATGTCGGACGAAAGATTTATAACAAAAGATTGAAAAAGGGTTGGAGTTCAAGCAAAATTTACAAAACCTTAAATACCCACTTATAACTGAATTTTCAAAATCATATCTCTTAATTCGAACTCGAATTTGACGAATTTGGTGTCTATGGAAAGGTAAAAGGGCTCTACAACTTCCTGAAGAACAGAAAAATCAATTGGCTTCCAAAGAAGTCAAATTTCCACTCAAAGATTCTGTCTTAATCAGCTTTTCCTAACCAACTTCCAATTTTTAATCGCTCATAATTCCTATTCCCGATATCGAAAAATTACAAACTTTATGGCGTCGGAAAGATAGAAATACAAGCTCCAACTTTCATTAAGACCACTTATTCCAATTCAGACTAAATCTATACGATGAGTGGCCTCGAAGTATAGCACATGCAAATCTATACTTAATAACATTTTCAAAACAAAGTATATCTTCCGAAATTCATATCTCTCAATCCCGACATCGAAAAATAGCTAACTTTATATCCACGAAAAGCTCTCGACAGAGGCTACAAGTTTCACGTTGTTCATTTTCTCGAATTTGACCTAAATCAAATAGTCAACTTTTTACCCTAAAAGTCAAACTTCCAAGCCAACTTTGACTGATCATAACTCTCACTCCCGATATCGAAAGATGTCAAACATTATGGCTACAGAAAGCTCTCAACATAACCTACAAGTTTCATGTAGCATATTTTCTCAAATTTTGCCTAAATCAAGAGTCAACTCTCCAAGACCAAAAAGTCAACTATTTCACAATTTTCATATTTTCACTCTTTCTTTTTTTATTTCATGATCTTCAACTTAATTTCAATCAACTCATTCACTTTTGAAAACTTCTTATTTTCACTCAAAGATCGGGGTCCAACAAAAGGAAGGTGGGATTAAGTGGATTTTGTGTTTTCTAAGCTAGGGTTTGATTATTCTAGCTTATATGAGTCATGGGTAGGTTAGGTTAAGGTTAATGTTAGTCTTCCTTTAATTTCTGAATATTATGACCTTTCCTATGAATTTAGAAATTGATTAGAGATGTGTTTTGTTTGAAGGAACTCAAGAAAACCCCACTCAAGACAAGGAGGAAGGGCAATCTTGAATTCGGATTTCTACGATAGGTGGGTAACATGTTTATAGCTGTTGTGTAGTGGGCAAATGCCTTATGTGTGCTATCTTTGTTATATTATGAGCATATTGAAAGTGTATTTATATGATTTGAAAGAAAAGAATGGAACTTTGATGATTCGAAAGAATGAAAGAAGCATAAAATGCTACTTTTACGTATGAATATGTGAACATAATTTGTTTGTGTTTGGGCGAGAGAGAACCTCTATCGTAAAGTCACGTGCACGTTGACCCCTTTTGCCTTCTCCCGGCAGCCCGCTTGTGGCCCACGAGATCCAAAAATGGACTCGTCGTGTTTACGGTAAACTTCGGTTTCCGTCGTGTTTATGGAACTCTCGAGCCAAATGTGTGCATTTCATCATTTATTTGTGTTTATGATGCATAATATGTGTTTCAATTGTAAGAGGATTCCATATTATGCTTTATGTGATGAGTTGAGTAAACTGTGATTTATGTGACAAAGTTGAGTATTTCAGCATATTATGTAACTGCTAATGTTTCGGATTGTAAATGATGTGTTGTGTGGCTCATTGCGCGATGGCTATAAGCATGTTAGCCACTGAGCCGTGTTAGCTCACCCCATTCTCCCTCCTCAGGTGCAAATTCAAGTTGAACTCGGAACCTTGCAAGGCATCGGACATAACTCCAAGGAATTTTAGAAACTTTGTATTAAGTTAGTAACTAGCTTTTGGAATAGCTTTGTAAGCATATTGACCATTGAGCATCTCATGTTCTGTATTTTGCACTTGTTCTTGATGATTATGCCATTTTGTAACCGAAGCTATGCATGGATCTGTTATGCTTGGAAGGGAACTGGAGTGCTTCAGTACACTCTTTTCATGTGTTAGTATTGATTTTGTAGTTTGGGTATGGTCTGGAAAAATGTGTGTATGAGCCTTCTTTTGTTGAGTTACTGTTGATGTTGTGCTTTGGAAGAGCTCCTGGAACGTTTTCCATGATGTTTATGAGCTATTTATGGTGTGTAAAATGGTAGGTGTGAGTCGTTGGAGTTAAATGCAGGTGCTGTCAAAATAACAGATTACCAGGCAGATTTTTTAATCAACTTTTGACCCTCTTGGAGTTGGAATATAGGTCGGTAGTCTGCATGAAAGTTGTAGATAATTCTTTTACCTTTCCATAGACACTAAGTTTGCTAAATTTGGAGTTCTGGGTCAAAAGTTATGGAGGTGCATAAGTTAAGTGCTTGTTTGTGGAGAGCTAGCCGACCTGTCTTAGTAGGAACTTTTGATTCCCTTAGAGTCCGAGCTTGCTTGTGAGCCCTTCTTGAAAGATATAGATTTTTCTCCTAGCTTTCCAATGCTTCCGACCGTGTCTAATTTAGAGCTCAGAGTCAAAAGTTATGAGGGTTAGAAGTCGGATAGGTGGGGTGTAGGCAGGTCGCCCAGCGCTCAGGCTAGCCCACTTTTCGCCCATGCAGGCGGCGCCCGCTTCGCCTATCTTGGCGGCGCCCAGATCTTCGCCCGCTGGCGAAGCGGCCGGCTCTTCTGAGCAATTGGGGTCGGTCTCGCCGGCGACCCTCCCTTTTTTGGTCATAACTTTTTGCACAGACCTCCGATTGAGCTGATTTTCGAAGCGATGGATTTCTAAGAAATTTTTCTATCTATCTAAAATGATTTATTAGTTTTTATTTTAAATTGAAAAATGTGGTTTGAAACAAAGTGTGGAGGTCGGCTGATTCTTTCTGAATATACGTCACTAATTTTTAAATATCTGGAGCTGTAGGGCTCGGATCGAGGCGATTCTTGTTTTAAATGAAACTAGAGGCATAAATCTACACTGTTTATGAAGGAGTCGATCAGTAATTCACCCTCTAAAGATTTCAAATTTTGACATGAAGTCGGTAGAGGGACTGTTTTCACTGTTTTCTTTAAGATAGTATTTTTGCCATAACTTTTTCATTTCTAATCCGAACTGAACGATTTCAGTGGCGTTAGAATCGTGAGATCATGAGGAACAATTTTCTGAAAAATCAAATCCCAAATTCTTTCTATTAAAAGTTTCTCTATTTGTGGTCGGTATGTTTTCGGTTTGGGTCTTCCATGCTTATATGAGTCCGAGTGAATTATGGGTCTTCTATACGTATGTGTGCTTGTGTGTTCTGAATGTTGGGCCTCGAAGACGGGGTCCAACATTGTTTGGTATCAGAGCTTAGGTTTCACTCCTAGGCTTATGTTGTGATATATGATTAAATGTTTGCATTATGAATTGATGGTTTGCATTAAGTGACATGCATCTCATGCATACATATAGGAACTAAGATTAAAAAGAAATGTAGCTAATCAGTAAATGTTTTCATTGAAGGAGTAAGATGCCACCTCGTAGAAGGACACGAGAAGTTTTGCAAGGCTCTATTGCACCTGACTCTCCACAGAGAGAGGAGAGCATGGATGAGTCCGTAGCCCCGAGAGTGGCCGTAGCTGAGGCTTCTCTAGGGCAGAGTAGGGAGCCCCTTCGATCCCAGACTCAACAGTTGCTTAGTCAGTCTGAGCAAGTGCCTGCTCTAGACCCGAGACTCTTCCAGGCATTTACCCAAGCATTCGTTCAGGCTATGGGTCAAATGCCCCGAGCTTCAGTTGACCCAGCCAAGAGGGGAGACAGTTTGACAAGCTAAGGAAGTATGGAGCGGTGGATTTCCACGGGACCGTGACCCGAGGAAGCTGAGACACAGTTGAGGAAGGCGAGAGGGTCTTAGATCGATGGAGTGTGAGGATGATGAGAGGGTGGTTTATCTTGCCACCGCTGCTTGGTGATGCCTTGCATTGGTGGGAGACTGTGCCAGGGAGTCAGACGAGACCAGTAGGGTTGACATGGGGAGGTTTCCTGACTGTGTACAGGAAGAAGTATCTGTCTGAAGTGTACATTCAGCAGAGGCAGAGGGAGTTTCTGAGTCTCACCCAGAGGGAGATGACGGTTGCTGAGTATGAGCGCCGATTTACTCAGTTGTCGAGGTATGCTTCGGAGCTGATGTTCAGTGAGGCTGCCAAGTCTGCCGATTTGAGTCGGGTTTGCATCTCACCATCAGAGAGAAGATAGTGGTGCAGAACTTTGGCGACTTTCAGCAGCTGGTTGAAGCGGCTCTGAGGGTGGAGAACATTGAAAACATCAAGAATGCAGTTAGCAGAAAGAGGAAGGAAGAGATTCGGGAGGGAGGTGGTACTTATGCCCGAGAGAAGTGCGAACTTTTCTGTATAATCGAGGAGAGGAGCACCGGTGGGAGCCGGCCTAGATCGATGAGGACTTCTACTGTGTCTCACCAAACCTCAACGGTGGGCGGCGGTAGAAGAGGAGATGGGGAGAGACCACCTCTTCCTAAATGTGAGCATTGTGGGAATCTCCATAGAGGGGAATGTCGCAGATTTTCAGGAGCATGCTTCAATTGTGGGCAGAAAGGACACATAGCCAGACAGTTTCCTAAGCCGAATAGAAGAGAGGGGTCACAGATGCAAGCTTCCAAAAGGGCAGAGACAGTGGGACAGAAGACTATGACTGAAGTGGGTAGTTCTGGTGTACCTAGGAGAGCTTATCCTCCAGACAGATCCAGGGGGCAAGCACCAGCTAGAGTGTTTGCTATGACTCGAGAGGAGGCAGAGACCGCTCCAGAAGTGGTAACGGGTATGATTAAATTGTTTGATGATTGTGTGCTTGCTTTGATTGATCCGGGTTCTACCCACTCTTTTGTGTTGTCGGGTATAACTGTATGTGGTAGAGTCTTGAGCCCATTGGATACTCCGCTGATGGTGAGTACTCCGATCGGCCAATTTATTGTTATCAGTTAAGTGTATAGAGACTGTGAGATAGAGATTAGTGGAGGGAAGTTTGTGGAGGATTTGATGCCTTTGAAGATGGGAGGATTGGATGTGATCCTAGGTATGGATACTTTAGAGAAGTATCATGCCAACTTAGACTGCAAGCAGAAGATAGTGAAATTCGAGTCAGAGCATGGCAGAAAAGTGGTATTTGTGGGAGATAGAAGAGCCAGTCCGCCTCGGATTGTTTCAGCTATGTTAGCAGAGAGATTGATGAGTAAGGGGTGTGAAGCGTATTTGGCCTATGTGTTAGACACGGAGGCAGATAGAGGGAGGTTGGAGGATATTCCTGTAGTCAGGGAATTCCCGGACGTCTTTCTCGAGGAATTGCCAGGACTACCTCCTCCGAGGGAAATTGAGTTTCCCGTTGAGCTTCTTCCAGGTACTACACCGATTTCGATTCTGCCTTACCGGATGGCTCCGGCGGAATTGAGGGAGCTTAAGGAGCAATTGGGGGATCTTTTAGAGAAGGGCTACATTAGGTCGAGCTCTTAGCACTGGGAGCTCGGTCTTATTTGTGAAGAAGAAGGATGGGTCGTTGCGGATGTGTGTGGATTATAGGAAGTTGAATCATGCCACCATTAAGAACAGATATCCGCTCCCGGCCATAGATGATTTGTTTGATCAGTTTCAAGGGGCGAGAGTCTTTTCCAAGATAGATCTGAGATCGGGTTATCATCAGTTGAGGATTAAGGAGACTGATGTGTCCAAGATCGCTTTGGGGCGGCGGTATGGCCACTTTGAGTTTTTGGTTATGCCTTTCGGGTTAACGAATGCTCCTGCAGTCTTTATGGATTTGATGATTGTGGATAGGCTGATTGTGGATAGGCAAGAAGCATGACGCTATTTGGGTGATTGTGGATAGGCTGACCAAGTCAGCGCACTTTTTGCCAATTCGACAAACGGATTCTTTGAATGTTTTGGCCAAGAAGTATGTGGATGAGGTAATTAGACTTCATGGGATTCCGAGTTCGATTGTGTCTAATAGAGATCCTAGGTTTACCTCCAGATTTTGGGAAAGTTTGCAGGAGGCTCTGGGGACTCGGTTGCATTTTAGTACAGCTTTCTATCCGCAGACTGATGGACAGTCTGAGAGGACGATTCGGACTTTGGAGTCAATGTTGAGAGCTTGTGCTTTGGATTTCAAAGGTTCGTGGGATGATCACTTACCTTTGATTGAGTTTGCTTACAATAATTCCTATCATTCGGGAATTCAGATGGCCCCTTATGAAGCTTTGTATGGTAGGAGATGCAAGACTCCTTTATGTTGGGATGAGGAAGGTGAGAGGAAGCTTGTAGGACCTGAATTGGTACAGGTTATAGTGGATAAAGTTAAGTTAGTGAAGCAGAGGCTTAAAGCAGCTCAAGATAGGATGAAGAGCTACACAGATGTCCATAGGAAAGAGATGGAGTTTGAAGTGGGTGAGAAGGTGTTTCTTAAAGCATCTCCATGGAAAGGTGTTTTAAGGTTTGGCAAGAAGGGCAAGCTTAGCCCGAGGTACATAGGCCCATATGAGATCATTGAGAGGATCGGGCCTTTGGCTTATAAGTTAGATTTGCCATTGGAGTTGTCTAAGATTCACAATGTGTTCCATGTATCGATGTTGAGGAGGTACAGATCGGATCCTTCGCATATAGTTCAACCTTCAGAGGTTCAGTTGAGAGAGGATTTGACTTATGAGGAGCAACCAGTGGAGATCTTGGATTCCAAGGAAAAAGTGTTAAGGAATAAGAGTGTGAAGCTGGTTAAGGTCTTATGGAGGAACCATTCGACTGAGGAAGCGACTTGGGAACCTTTGGAAGCCATGAGGGAGAAGTATCCCTACCTCTTCATGGACTCAGGTAAGGATTTCGAGGACGAAATTCTTTTAGGAGGGGAGAATTGTTGGGCCCCGAAATTTTTATTTTATTTTATTTGAATTAATTATTTATTGATTTATGGATTTATTCGTTTAAATTATTTTTATTTTGCCTTAATTGATTTAATTATGTGTTTATATAAATATTTTTATGTTGGGCTTGGGATTAGAAGTTAGAAATTAATTGAAGACTTGGATTTAATGTTGGAAAGAATGGGCCTTATGGAATAAGTGGAATGAGGAGGAGGATTAGAAATTAATGGGTGAGGTGTAGTGGGCTTGAGAGGAGGAGGAGAGCCCAAAGGAACTTAAGTGAGAAGCCAAAACTACATAGTTTTGGTGTAGGATGAGTTAAATAAATTAAAGAAGAGGGAAAGGAGAGGAGAGCAACGAAAACTCTAGAAGAGAGGAGAGAAAACGTGAGCTAGAGGAAGAAAGGAAGAGTGGTCGGCCAAGGAAGAAAGGAAGAGAGAAAAATCGTGGGAGGCTTGTGGAGAAGAAGAAAGAAGGAGAAAAAGAAGAGAAATCAAGTGAGAAAGGTAAGCTTTCATCTTTTCTTAGGTTGGGTTCAAGTATGGGAAGAAATGGAAGTTAGGGTTGTGTAGAGATTTGAGAAAGATGAAGAGAAGGGTAAGATATATGGATTTTAGGGATTTCTAAACTAAGGTTATGGTTATTCTAGCTTAAATGAGCCATGGGTAGGTTAATGTTAGTTTTCCTTTAATTTCTGAATATTATGACCTTTCCTATGAATTTAGAAATTGATTGGAGATGTGTTTTGTTTGAAGGAACTCAAGAAAACCCTACTCAAGACAAAGAGGAAGGGCAATCTTGACTTCGGATTCCGACGATAGGTGGGTAACATGTTTATAGTTGTTGTGTAGTGGGCAAATGCCCTATGTGTGCTATCTTTGTTATATTATGAGAATATTGAAAGTGTATTCATATGATTTGAAAGAAAAGAATGGAACTTTGATTATTCGAAAGAATGAAAGAAGCATAAAATGCTACTTTTATGTATGAATATGTGAACATAATTTGTTTGTGTTTGGGCGAGAGAGAACCTCTATCGTAAAGTCACGTGCACGTTGACCCCTTTTGCCTTCTCCCGGCAGCCCGCTTGTGGCCCACGAGATCCGAAAATGGATTCGTTGTGTTTACGATAAACTTCGGTTTATTCGTTGTGTTTATGGAACTCTCGAGCCTATTTGTGTGCACTATTCTTTAATTGTGTTTATGATGCATAATATGTGTTTAATTGATATAAATTCTCATGTTATGCCTTAGGTGATGATTGTGGATTATTTGAGCTTTATATGATAAATTGTTGTTGTTTCGGATTGTTAATGATGTGTTGTGTGGCTCATTGCGTGATGGCTAAAAACTTGTTAGCCACTGAGCCGTGTTAGCTCACCCCATTCTCCCTCCTCAGGTGCAAATCAAAGTTGAGAGCTGAACCTTGCAACAAGCTTCGGGCATCACTCCAAGAAACTTAGGAACTTTTGTATTAAGTTAGTAACTAGCTTTTGGAATAGCTTTGTAAGCATATTGACCATTGAGCACCCCATCTTTTGTCTTTTGCACTTGTTCTTGATGATTATTCCATTTTGTAACCGAAACTATGCGTGAATCTTTGTTATGATTTGGAATGTGAATGAGAGCTCTAGTACTCTCTAACTTATGAGAATGTTGATTTTCGATTTGTGCCTGGCCTTGAATTAGTATGTGTATGAGCATTTTTATTTTTGAGTGGTTGCTGGTTTTTGGCTTTGGGAGAGGCCGCTGGAATATCTACTATGGTCTATGTGTGGTTGAAGTTGAGAAGAGTACTGCAGAAGGACTGGGCTGAAGTGTTCATGTGGGAAATTTTGGGATTGTTGTGTTTCTGCAGATTTCTGGGTTGATATGGGTCGTATGGGATCATTTAGATCTCTTGAGAATGGTAGGCGAGCTGTAGGACTCTCCCAGGTTGATTTATGAGTCATTTATGATGAGTTAAATTGGTAGGTATGAGTCGTTGGATTTAAATGCAGGTGCTGTCCAAGTGACAGATTATCAAGCAGATCTTTGAGTCTACTTTTGACCCTCATAGAGTTGGAATATAGGTCGGTGGTCTTCATAAAAGTTGTATATAATTCTTTTACCTTTCCATAGACACTAATTTTGTTAAATTCGGAGTTCTGGGTCAAAAGTTATGGAGGTCGCAAGTTCTGGAGCTGTTTGTGGAGAGCTAGTCGATCGGCCTTTGAGTAAAATTTGGATTTCCTTAATGGCCGATCTTGTCTTTAGTTCCTTCTTAAAAAATGTAGATTTTTCTTCTAGCTTTCCAACGCTTCTGACTGTGTCTGATTTGGAGTTCGGAGTCAAAAGTTATTGAAGTTAGAAGTCTGATAGATCTGATTGCCGAGCGCCTCATGAGCTTCATGTGAGCTGGTCGCTTTCAGCAAGGCCGCCCACGCTTGGCGGCGATGCCCTTCGGCATGGCCGAGGGACGAGCGACCAGCCAGCGTTTGGGGGTCGGTTTTGGCCGACCGACCCCTCTCCCTTCTTTTGGCCATAACTTTTTGCACAGACCTCCGATTGACCCCATTTTCAAAGCGATGGATTTCTAAGAAAATTTTCTATCTTTATACACCTGATTTATTAGTATTTATTCTAAATTGAAAAAGGTGGTTTGAAACAAAGTGTGGAGGTCGGCTGATCAAGTCTGAATATACTTCACTAATTTTTAAATATCTGGAGCTATATAGCTCAGATCGAGGCGATTCTTGTTTTAAATGAAACTAAAGACATAAATCGACACTTTTTATGAAGGAGCCGATCAGTAATTTTGCCTCTAAAGTTTTCAAATTTTTACATGAAGTCGGTAGAGGGACTGTTTTCACTGTTTTCTTTAAGATAGTATTTTTGCCATAACTTTTTCATTTCTAATCCGAATTAAACGATTTCAGTGGCTTTAGAATCGTGAGATCATGAGGAACAATTTTATTAACAATAAAATCCCAAAAATTTTCTATTAAAAGTTCCTCTACTTGTGGTCAGTTGTGTTCGGTTTTGGGTCTTCCGTGCTTATATGGGTCCGAATGTTGGGCCTCGGAGACGGGGTGCAACAGATTTGGCCTTTTAGACCTTTATGATAGTTATAGCTCTTCATGTCCTCTTTCGAACCATTCAAATAACACCTCAATCAGACATTTATACTGAAAGTTATAGCTGTTTTCCCGAAACAGGTACAGTACGATTGAGGACTTAAACATGGTTGCTTCTTTTCACCATAACTTCTTCTCTAGACCTCCGAATGACTTGATTCTTGAACCATTGGATTCATAACACCTTTCTGTTCATCTCCACTAAAAATTGAAGCTATCTAAAATGAAGTGAGAGATGTTCTTAGAGGATATGAGCTGGTGTTTCCCACTGAACATATTTCAGTATTTTTTAGATATTTTGAGATATAGAGCTCCTATCGATCTGATTCTTGAAGCGATGGATTTATAAGACATAGAGGAATATCTCTCTAGAAGAAAATTTTGTTAAAGTACTTCATTTACCAGATCGAAATAAGAAGACAAGATGTCAATTTTTAAGGGCAATTTCGGAAGTTTGCTTAAGTGTTAAGCTTTAAAGGCATGCAAGCAAGGGCTTTAAGGTCTTTTATCAATCAATAATGACCTGGCAATAAGAGTTGTCATTTAAGAAGAGTGGAGCACGACCCTTACAAGGAAAAAGAACAAAAGAATAAAAGAAGATGAGATGAGAGAGAGAAAGAGAGTCGTAGAGAAAGAAGAGAAGAGGGAAAGAAGAAGAGAGAAGGAAGAAGAAAGAAGAAGAAAAAAAAAGAGAGAAACCAAGGCTTTCAAGGTAAGTTCATCTTCTTCATACGTTGGTAAAGAAATAGGTTGTGGTTTGTGAATGAAGAAGTTCTAGAGAGAGAAAGGGGTTTGTGTAGAAGAAGAAGATTTGAGAGAACCCATTTGACTTTGGGGTTTCTAAGCTAGGTTTTAAGTTTTCTAACCTAGATGGACTATGGGTAGGTTAAGATTGTGCTTGATTTATGTTGATTTCATTGATTGTGATTTTTGAAGTTTTAGGGTTTTAGTGAATTGGAATTGAAAAGGGGAAATTGGTTTGTCTCAAGAAACTAAAAGAATCCTACCTAAGAATGTGTTTAAGTATGAAGTGCTAAACTATAAATAGAATTTGGATATTATGAGATCATATGAGGATGGATAAGAGATGATGAGAAATTGAGTTATGATATAGAGTAACCAAGTGTTCTTGAAGTGTAAGCTTCTGAATAAGCTAGACTTATAAAAAAGGGTAAAGATTGAAAGGAGAAGTTAGAACGATCATATACTAATGAAGTATATGAAACGTATATAAATTATGAAATGGAAATGAGCATAAAGTGCAAATTAGAGCATATACCCGGGATTGTCATTAAGCATGGATTTTACATAGTCCATTACTACAATTGTGCATAAATGAATGTGTTAAGTGTGCAATTATTGATGAGTGTGCAATTGTGTCTTGCATAAATAGGTTGTGCAGGTCAAGTGCCGCATTCATGCGTTCCCAGAAATTGAAAGCAAATGCTAATCTGGAGCGTACTGTGAGTAACCTAGTCGGTTCCTCAATCTTTATGTGTAAAATGCTCTATGAATGTGTGAATTGCCTGCCAATATGAGTGCTTACGATTGTGAAATAAATGTGCTGAATCAGGAGTAGATGTCCGAATGCGAGCAGTAGAATTGATCGAATTATCTACTATTGATTGTGCAAGTGTGAGTGCATGCTAGGCATGATTTAAAGTCGGTAATTAACAGTTGTGACTGGAGCAATTAATGATCAGAGCTTTAAGCTCGATTATCTGTGAAAGGGCCTAAGGCCGAAAGGAAATAGTGCATACCCAAAAGGCTCTCCTATCCCTAATGTGAGCGGACAGTAATGCATACCTTAAGGGCTCTCCTACTTGCCTAAAATGCGATTACTGTGTAATGTGCCCGAATCGGGACAGTATTGACGCCCAGTCACAACACTGACATAAAATGAGAGTTGGCATGCATGATGCATCTGACTGTAATGTGAAAATTGAGAATGCATGTATTATGTGACGATTGTGCAGTGACATGTCTGATTTATGTTACGGTGAAAAGGTGTAAATTGTCTTATAGTGTTCCGAATGTGTTATTGTGTGTATATGCATGAATTGAGTGAACCATCGATGATGGTTTCTCATTGAGTTCGCAAAACTCACCCAAAATTTGCAACTATTTTTCAGGATAAGAAGAATACCCCGTTAGGCCAACGGGAGTATGCTGGTAGCATTCAAGTGAAGGATAGAGGTCGGGATCAGTTCGCATCTGCATTGCATGTCTATATTTTTGTATTAAATTGTTTCTTCCGCAAATTTCCGTATGAATCGTATTTTGAAATGACTCAAGTGTTTGCAGTTATGAAAGGGCCCGGATGACTATTGAAAATTGTGTTTAGTGAAAAGTTTTTGAAAAAAAAAAGCCAAATGGCCATATGGGAATTTGTGTGAATGGCATTGTATGATGGGAAAGGGCTTATGCCCCATTTGATTTTTGACTCCCATGTGTGAAAAAATAGATGTATACGGATTTTGATTGATCGAGTGCGTAGCACACCACCTTCGCGGAGCACGGTCTCGGATATCACCATCGATATCGGGTTCGGGTCTTACGGGAGTGGGGTGTTACATTAATTCCTCAAAATCATATCATAACTATCAATGCCTCCTAAATTCATTTAATTCATGCTTTACTCAAGACATTTTTCTAATCATCAAATTGAAGGAATTTGCTAACACTTCCTTCTAGAAAAATGTTCCTCATTGTCTCAATTTTCCAATAACACCAAAATCATTCAATTTGATTCAATACTCCAAAAGTTATACCCCAAACATTTCTGGACTGTTCTTATACTAAAACATTATCATGTGCTTGACTTCTATCCAAAACTTGACACTCTTAGAGACTGAATTAAAATTCAATTCCACAGAACATTTGTAGCCCTATCTCTCTAGTTTAATCCAAATCAAGAATCATCACATTTAGATGACTAGAGCAAAAGTTATGGCCAAAACACTTTCAGCTCTTACTAATCCAAGACTGAACACTAAACCCAATTTCAATTCAGAAATTGAAAGTCTTAAGGACTGAATTGAAATTCAGTTCCTTCAAATAATTTGTATCTCCATGTCTCTAGTTTAATTAGAAATAAAAATCAATTCAATTGGATCTCTACAGATCAAGAAATCACCAAAATACCTAAGCATGTTCAGAAAAATGTCCAACTCAAACTCTTTAATTAATCCTCTCACTTTGATTCAATCAATATTTTTCAAATTAATCTCAAAAATCCACAATTTTCATGGAAGTTCCTAGTGACTTGTGTTTATGGATCCAACAACCTAAACCATAGGAAGTTCCTCTAGAGTGACTTGTCAAACTTTAGCCCATCTATATCCTCTATGCCTTGGATAATTGCAGGGGACTTTAATGCCATCTTATAACCTCATGAGGCTGAACCTAGTAGTCACTCAGCTCTCCAAAGTATGACTGAATTTAGACATTGGGTTGATGGCCATGCACTTTACGACCTTAACTCTAGTGGTCCTTGCTTCACGTGGAACAACAAACAAAGTGGGACTAATTATGTTGTCAGAAAGCTAGATTGGACTCTCATTAATTCTGCTAGGAGCTCCAATTTTCCTCGAGCTTATAGTGTCATTCATTATCTAAACATTTCATATCATTCTCCTCTAGAGGTCAAATTTGGTTTCCCCATTCAGAGAACACACTCCTTTTAGGTTCTCTAACTTTCTTTCCTCTCAACCTAATTTTCTGCAACTAGTGGAGGAAGTTTGGTCATCCCATATAAGCGGGTCTCCCATGTTCTATGTAGTGTCCAAACTTAAGATGGTAAAAAGAGCACTTAAAGCTCTTAACTCAGGACAAGTGGGAGATGTCAATGAAAGAGTTAAGAACTATCAAGATTCTCTTCATATCATTCAAGATAAATTGAGGCATGTACCTCAATTGAAGTCTCCCATGTTCTATGTAGTGTCCAAACTTAAGATGGTAAAAAGAGCCCTTAAAGCTCTTAACTCAGGACAAGTGGGAGATGTCAATGAAAGAGTCAAGAACTATCAAGATTCTCTTCATATCATTCAAGATAAATTGAGGCATGTACCTCAATCGAATGAGTTACTTGCTCAAGAATCAAATGCCATCAATGATCTTATTAGGGCCTTAGATGATCAAGAGTCATTCCTTAAACAGGCTTCCAGGATTAGGTGGTTAAGGGAAGGGGATAGGAACACAAGGCTTTTTCACAACTCCTTAATAGCCAAAAGAAATAGAAACACTATCAATTCTTTAGAAGTAGGTAATGGGAGAAGGATAGTCGGCCTTGAAGAGATTCAAAAACAATTTGTTGACTTCTTTCAATGTTCCATTGGTAGTAGGAAACTCCTTCTTTCTTCCAAGGACTTTGTGCAGTCCCTTTTTCCTCAAGCCACATCTGAAAGCCTCTCTACTCCCCTCATAGATGAAGTTTCAGCTCAAGAAATTATAGAGGTTTTCGACTCATTCAATCCGAATAAGGCACTTGGCCTAGACGGGTTTAATGATTTTTTCTTCAAACAAACTTGGCACATTATTAGGGAGGATATTACTAGGGCTATCCAAGATTTTTTTTCAACATAGGAAACTTCTTAAAGAGCTTAATTATACCTTTATTACTCTAATTCCAAAAAAAGCTCACCCATCCTCTATGGTAGATTATCGGCCTATCTCTTGTTGTAACATGTTGTATAAAATGATAGCTAAGATCATAACCAATCGGATTAGAGTAATTCTCCCCCACATTATTAGTCCTAAAGTGCTTTCATAAAAGATAGGAGAATTGGTGATATCATCTTGCTTGCCCAAGAAATTTTCAAAAACTACCACCTTTCTAATAATCAAAAGAGATGTGCCTTCAACCTCCATAAAGCCTATGACTCCATCCATTGGGATTTCCTCTTTAATTCTTTAGAAGCTCTAGGCCTTCCTCCTAAGTTCATATCTTGGATCCAATAGTGTATTTCTTCCCCTTCATACTCCATTTTGATCAATGGATCTCCAACCAAGTTCTTCAAAGGAAACTTTGGCTTAGACAAGGAGACCCTTTTATCCCCTTTCCTATTTATTATTTGTATGGAAGTTTTTTCTAGGAGCCTGAATGATTGCATAGTTAGAAACCCTTCCTTTAAATATCATTGGCGATGCAAATCTCTTAATCTTACCCATCTTCTGTTTGCGGATGATCTCTTGATGTTCTGTCATGCTGACATCAACTCAGCTCAACTCTTGATAAATTGTCTAAATCCCTTCTCCCGTTTTTCAGGAATGGATATGAATCCTTCCAAAGTCAGTTCTTCCTTTCTCATGATATGCAGCACTTGACAAACCAATCGGCACAAATGTCTGGCCTTAGCAGAGGCTCCCTACCCATTAAGTATCTAGGAATTCCCCTCATTACAGGTAGGTTATCGAGGAGAGAATGTTTACCCTTTTCGAATAAGATTGATGTGAGGGTAAATAAATGGACCCACAAAAACCCCTCTTATACGGGTAGACTTCAACTAGTGAGTTCCGTCCTTTCTTCATTCCAGGTGTATTGAGCCTCTCACTTTATTCTCCCCTCTTCTGTCCTCAAAGATCTAGAAGCTAAACTCAAGAACTTTCTATGGGCTAAGAGTGTAGATAGTTACCATCAATCCAAAGTTAAATGGAGCGAACTTATAAAACTAAAAAAAGGAAGGGGGCTTAGGGATTAAGCATTTGCCAACATGTTAAGAAAGAGGATTTGGTATCTATTCTATGATAGCGATGCCATATGGGTTAAATGGGTGCATACGATCATTTTGAGACAGAAAAATTTTTGGAATGTTCAACCTACCAATAATAGCTCCTGGAGTTGGAGGAAACTCTTGAGTGTGAGGGACAAATTAAGGAATCAATTCAGATTTAGGATAGGTAATGGATAGTCCACTCTATTATGGCAGGATCCTCGGCATCCGAGGGGAATCCTAAGGAATTTCTTATCACCTAGACAGATAAATGGATCGGGGTTACCTATAATAGCAAAGGTTTCTGATATAATTAGTAATAATGTATGGAGGTGGCAGGAATTTCCTATAGAGCTTATCGATGAATTTGACCCTATTCAATACCAACCAAATAGTTCTTTGGATCACTTGGAAGGGCTGCCTAGTTCTTCAAAAATTTACAGCAATGTTTTAGCCTATAACCTCTTGAGACCCTCATCCCAACAAGGGCCTTGGTACTCCTTGGTTTGGTTTAAACAAAACAGCCCAAGATGTTCATTCATTCTTTGGCTAGCCTTCCTAAAAAAACTTCAAACAAGGGATTTCTATATACCCCCAACTATTGTTTCCTTTATATTTCGGACATGGAATCCAATGAATATTTGTTTTTTCATTGTCCTTTCTCAAAATCTGTTTGGACCCATTGCCTCACCCGCTTCCAAATCAACATTCCCAACTACTCAAGCCTTCCTTCTATCCTATCTTGGTTTCACCAACCTCCTCATCGAAGTTCCATCTTCCCTATTTTTTTATCCACTACGGTCTACCACATTTGGACTAAAAGGAACTCAAGAGCTTTCAGGGATGTAGCTATGGAGGTGGAGAGCTTACAAGCCAGGATAATCTTCCAAGTTCTGGAGCTTCTCAGCCTAAACACTTTGAGAGGTAATTAGATCTTTTTATGCATTAACATTGTCATGTAGGTTGCTGTTCAGCTGGGGAGACAAATCCAACTCCTTCAATGCACTAAACTACCTTCCTTCTCACGGTAGTTCAAGCGCGTATCAAACTTTTCACCTACAATTCAGTTCCATTGCCTTCAAGGAAGGTGAGTCAACGGAGGGAGAACCATTTCCTATGGATGATATAGCTTGCAAGGTATGCAAGCGAAGGTATCCATGACAGTGGATAAGGAAAATAGCAGAACTTTCTTACATCCTCATTTTTTAGTTCTGGGGATTGTGGCTTTGGTATTTTGAGTTTGGATTATGTTTGTTGGTCTTTCATGTTGATGGCTTGTTGTTGGTGCACTTGGGTTCTTGGGTAGTAAAAGCTAGCTTTCTACAGCTTCTAGGTAGGAAGTTTGTGGAGGAAAGTAGTTGGTAGTGCTGTTATAAGGTTTGAGCTAGGTTCCTTATGAATTTGTCTTGACTTGTTCCTTTGGTAGGTAAGGGATTTCTTTTTAGCAAATCTCTTATTTTGTACATAACCTCTTCTTATTTTTTATAAAATTTTATTGAATTACCAAAAAAAAGATTTAAGAGTAAACATGAAAAAAAAGAAATAGAAAAAAGAGAACAATTTTGTCAATCAATTACTAAAACCCATAATTTTTGTGTTTTGATAATCTTCAAATAATAATTATAGTTTTATTTAATTTAAAACAAAAATTCTAACCATTTTAAATCAAACAACAATAACAACAACATTATAATAGAAGTTTTCTTGAGATGTAATGTCTATAGAAATCCATAAGTATACAACCCTACCTATAACTAGTTAAAGGGTTGAGTAATAGATCCACTAAAAAAAGAGAAACAAAGACAAAAGAAAAAAGTTTTTAAAGAAATGTTTGTAGGAAGAAAAGGCTAAAATATGTAATAAAAATAAAAATAAAATAATATAGAAAGAAAGGATAATAAAGATACATATTAGAATAATAAAATAATAATAATAAATAAAAATACACATAAAGGATGATAATAATAATAATAATAATAATAGTATAAATAAATACTTACAAATAAAATATAAAGATAATAAAATGAATAATAAACTAAAGATAGAATAAGGTAAAAATAAAATAAAAGATAAAACAAAATTATAAATATAAATAATAAATAACAAAAGATAGATATTAAAAATAATGAAAATACAATAATAATATATAAAATACAAGTACAAATTCAATTAAATAAATACGTATAAATTTAAATATAAAAATAAGTAATGCAATATATATAAAACAAAGTAAATGACAAAATAGAAGATAAATTAAGCAAATAAATACACAAACAAGAAAGAAGACAAATAAATAAATAAAATAAGTCATTGTAAGAAAATATTTAAGCTAGATAAGGAAATATTTAAGTTAAATAACTATGTCGGAATACTACAAATTAAGTATTTAGGCTAAATATATGATACAACACTCAAAGGAAAATGTTTCAAAGACCTATGAAAAGGAAAAAGACCTTTTTATGTGAGGTCTTTTATGCGTATCCTAGTATACTAAAGTTTTCTATTGTGGACGAAGTCCTCCAGTAGAGTCATATCATTCATGCTCATCTCCTTCTATTTCTTCTTAGGCCCTCATTTTTTCCTCTTACATTTTCTAAGCACAAATTATCACATTTTCTGATTGGAGCATTAAGATGTTTTCATAAAAAATTTCTGATACACTTCCTCATTTAAGCCTCATTGAGCTAATATGGTAAAATATATCTTCATCAATTTTTTATTACTTTGAATGATAAATCTTATATACTTAAATCACTCTTTTTATGCTATAACTTCTGAACTAATATTTACCTCCATATCGGAAGCCATCCTATGACCCAAAAAGTTACATTCTAAGTACTTAATTTTAGTCCTACTCAATTTAAAGCCTTTCGACTCTTACTTATCCCTCTAAAGTTCTAGCTTAACATTGACACTCTCTTTTGTCTCATTCACTAAAATAATGTTATCAACAAATAACATACATCAAGACACATCTCTTTGGATACTCTTGGTGAGCTCATCCATCACTATCACAAACAGAAAGGGACTCAACAAGGAGCTTTGGTGTAGCCTGATATCGATAGAGAAATGCTTAGTATATCCTTTTATCATCCTTACTTTAACTTTACACCTTCTTACATATCCCTAATAACTTGTATATAGATCAAACAAACTCTCTTAACTTCTAAACACCTCCACATGATTTCCTTAAATATCCTATCAAAAGCCTACTATAAGTCAATAAAAACCATATATAGGTGATACTGTCTTTCCTTGTAATATTCCATTAATCTTCTAAGGAGATGTATAGTTTATATCGTGAACCTTCTAATAACTTGTATATAGATCATAAGAACTCTCTTAACTTCTAAATACCTCCACATGATTTCCTTAAATATCCAGTCATAAGCCTACTATAAGTCAATAAAAACCATATATAGGTTATACTGTCTTTCCTTGTAATATTCCATTAATCTTCTAAAGAGATGTATAGTTTATATCATGAACCTTCCTAGCATGAAACCAAATTGGTTATTCAAGATAGGTTCACCCTTTCTCACTCTTTTTTCAATCATCTTCTCCCACGACTAAGTAGTTTAATGCCTCTATAGTTGTTACAATTTTGGATTTTCCCTTTGTTCTTATATATATATATTTGCATACTAAGTCTCTACTCATCTGACATTTTAACAGAATGTGATGGCTAGTCGAGTAAGACTCTTTGCCTAGGCTCTTCCACCTCTCTTTTAATTTTTTCCTTTATGATTTGCTAGTTACAAGTAAAATTATGATATCTCTCAGACGTGCTAAGATCATTTAAAGAGATGTTATCCTTTACGTCTTCATTAAAAAGGTTATAGAATTATCTCTGCGATTTTTAGCCACAAACACTTGCCCTACTTCATCTTTTATATAACAAACTTGATCTATGTCTCTTACTTTTTGTTCCCTAGCTCTTGCCAAATTAAATATATCATTTTCTTTATCTTTAGTTTCCAATTGTTGATATAATTTCTCGTAAGTTCTACCTTACTTCATTTTTAAATTTCTCGTAACAATTTTAAATCCAACATGTTTAATAATTCATTTTGTATTTTAACAATTATAATAAAAATTATAGTTTACATTAAAATTAAATAATCCTTTAGAAGATAATCAATTTCCTAACGTTATCAAGAGAAATAAAAGAGCTATCCAAATTCTCAAACTCTAATTTATTTGTCCTTTTAAATTTAAATGATTGTTATTTTTATTAATTTAAATTTTATTAAGAAAACTTAAAAGACATGTCAAGTATTCTGAAAATTTTTAAAAGCAACCAATGCCTTATTATATTGGAAATAATTTAAATTTATGAATTCTTAACTTATTAAGATTAATGATATAAAAATCGGACCAAACCGGCTGATTTGACCGAGTTAGCCACGAACCGAACTGGTTTCTAGTTCGGTTTCTACTTTTAACCATTGGGAATTAAATCATCCGGTTAAATAATCAATCGGTTGGTTTCCTCTGAACCGTTAACCGGATGCATCCTCTTTTCTTATGCTCAAACAACTGATCAATGTAGAAAGATGAGAGTTTTGTGCGATTAACTCTTGAGAATCAATTGATCTCAGTGAAAACTAATTTAGAACCAAGATTGAGCAAATGAGTAGCTGAGAGATTTCTTGAAGCACCAAATGTAATTTTCACTCTAATAGACTATAGAAGAGGGAGGATTGAGTAAGAACAACAACTACAACAACTCAGCTTTCATCACCATCTTCAACAGCACTCTAAAAAATGAGGATTGATGTTAACTAAATCTCAAAACAAAACAAAAAAATAATTAAATCTTGGAACAAAAAGAAAGAAGAACCCAAAATCCAAGTTATCTTCAAGGAAAATAGAGGTGTAATTGTTCTAAAAAATAGAAAATGTTGATGTAAAAACTTTGGATGAAAGCTTAACTTACAAGTCTTTAGAAAAAATTGGAGAATTTGAAACTTTTGAGAATAATGAGACCTAACCTCTTTTAGAAATATAATTTTAATTTTTAAATAATTTTAACTTTTATATTAGCCTTAAATTTAGTTTGAATTATTAAATTTGATTTTTTGTGAGTACATTATATAATAATAGACATTGACGTGTTTTATTTCAATAAAATATTTTATTTTTATTTACTCTTATAATTTTATTTTATATTTATTATCTATCGATTTTATAGCAGTTTAATACAAATAAAATTTTAAACCTTAAATCATCATCATCATCATCATCACACCCAGTCTGAAATTCTGCAATAAAGCGGAGTTTGGAGAGGTTTGATAATACGCAGCCTTACCCCTAAATAGTAAAGAGACTGCTTCCGGTAACCCACATGCAGATGTGATATGCAAATTAATGATGCAGGACACGGAAGAAAAATAAGTAAAAAAACCAACACGGTAAATAGTTAAGTAAATAGAATTATAATAAAAGACGAAGACATACTTGATGCATAACCCGATTTGTCAGTACCTTACATCTTGTAAAGACCAACCCGTTTCATCGTTAGACGCACTGGGTTCTTCATTGAACAACCCTGAGGATAAGACAATTCTACATTTTCGGCATCCATCACGGGAACAGTGGGTTGAACTTCCTATGTGATACGTGTGTCGTTTACCCTTATCCTATCACGCCAGACTTTCCTACTTCTAGCAACTACCTCAGTGAGAGCTAACTCTGACATATCTTTCTTGATCACTTCCCTCTAGGTCTTGTAAGGCCTTCCCCTCCTCCTCTTGCAGCCACTCAGGTTTATTATCTCACCATGCCGTACCGGAGCATCAGAGGATATCCTGCGCACATGTCCAAATCACCTAAGCCTTGTCTCTCTCAACTTGTCTACAATACTTGCTACCTGTAGTCTCTCTCTCACTACCCAATTATGTACCATATCCTTATGGTAATGCCACACATCCACCTAAGCATACGCATTTCTGCGACCACTAATTGTCTCGTGTGTTTACGTTTAGTCGGCCAACATTCTGTCCCATATAGCAAGGTGGGCCGAATCGCCATTTTATATAACTTTCCTTTAAGTTTTACGAGGACCTTTTTATTACATAAAATACATGATGCACTCCTCTATTTGATCCACCCAGAGTTTATGCGTGGTGCAGATCTCAAGTGAGCTCACACATGCGGATCAATGGAAGGAGAAAATCATATGGAGGACCTTCGTTGAAAGAGTTTATGCGTCAAGAAGAAGTTAGGCTTGTTCCGAAGATAACAGAAGGTGGGTCAAAAAGGAAAGCAGAGGACTACATCCAATCTGCCGACGATATGATACTACACTTACGTCTCTGAACTCGTAGCGAGATGATGATCAAGCTTCTTTGCCTTCCGACGCGCATAATGAAGTACAAAGTTTACGTCAAGAAGTCAAAGAACAGAAGGAAATAATGAATCGAATGGAGAAGATGATGACAGACATGCAGGCCAGGATGATAGATATGCAGAAGATGCTGACAGAATTTATGCAGAGTCATCACCGTTAATCGTTTCTTATTATAAGAAATAGGGGAGAAGAAGAAGTTGTTATTGTATTCTCTATGTTTTGTTTTTGTTGTCTAATTTGTTATCATATATATATATATATATGGGTACGACTTATCGGATGTCTTCTATTGATCATTTGAAGCTTCTTCTTCTAGAAGATTCGTCCATCATCTTCATGAAGCTCTCGAAGAACAAGGTAAGAGTCAACTGAATAACTGTTTCTTTCAAGATTCAAGAAGAAAGAATAAATAAGCAGTTACAGACGAAAGTTATACATACAAGTCGAAACTGAAGATTAATTTTATTGTGAGTTACACAGAATAAGCTAAATTACAATTAAAGGAACAAAAAGTTTGTCCGAAAGACGACTGTACGAATTAGCTGACAACTGTTGCTATTTTTACTGTAAAACTGTTCCAAACATTCTTTTTAAGAAAGTTATATGTTCTTTGCTGGTTGAAATAGATGACGTAAGTTTAATTGTTGTTATGTTCTTGCAATGAAGGATATGATGTATATACGTTAAAGAAGAAGAAGACCGAAGAACAGGGTAGGAATTGTTTGATCGAAGTTAAGAGGAGAAAGGTTTGAAAGTTTAGATATAGAGGTATCAGGAGGGCGTGGGGCAGTACTGCAAGATGATAAAGTGAAACAGGAAGGATTTGCGTTGAGATAGGTTTAAAATAGTTTACATGTGTAAAGAATAGTTTCAAAGAAGGATTAGTCAATTCGTATACTCCAAGGAATCGATGGCGAAATTTAAAACGAGTTGGAAATGACATCAAGTGAACTGCTTTAAATAAAGAAGAACAAGAGGAAGTTAAAAGAAGCAAACATAATTTGTGCGAAGAGAAAACCGAGAAGAAAATGAAAGCAAGAGCAAACGGTCGCTGAATCATCAGTCCATATTACGAAGAAGAATGCTGTTATACTGGACAGATAATTTTGTGCAAAATCTTCAACACCTTGGTTGATTGTCATTATTTGGCGAAGGTGTTGAAGACTTTTCAGTAGATCATCTGTCAGGAATGTTTGCAGGACATTCATCTTCATGATGATAGTTGCCAACCCCATAAGGAAGATGACATGGTGAGTGGCAGCGGTTCAAAGAAATTAGATGATATAATAGAAACTCCATCATCAGGAACTGAGTAAGATGACGTTGAGGATTTTCCAGATACCAGTGTATTGAAAAAAGATTGGAAGTATAGGAGTTCTGATCCAGAAGATCTAATTATTGGAGAGACCTGTGAAAGAAGACGAAGCTTGGATTTTATCGATGCAAGAGAAAAACAGAGGGAGTTGAAAAATACATGAAGTTGAAAAAATAGACGAACTCAGAAAAACAGACGAAGTTGAAAAATAGACGAAGTCAGAAAAGCAGACGAAGTATGCGAAGAAATACAAACATAGACGAAGTTGACAGCACACACGAAGCTGAGAACGCAGACGAAGTTAACAACACAGACGAAGTTCACAACACCGACTAAGTTTACAACACAGACGAAGTTAACAACACAGACGAAGTTAACAACACAAATGAACCTGACAAAGCACACGGAAGCATATGCAAGAATGAGTTTGAGTTAGCTACAGACCTCCACTGAATAAGCATTTCTTTCAACATTAAAGAAGAAAGAATGAAGAAGCAGTTAGAGACAAAAGTTTTAAATACAAGTCGAAAGTTATGAGAATCTGGGTTTTTTCCTATTACGACGAGTATCTGTAGCAGATTAGGCGCCCGATTGCGGCGTACATTCATTTTCTTGACAGCTTATCCATTTGTGACGGCAAGTGGTATTCACATCGGAAACCTTTTTGAGACATAGTTTAGGCGATGAAGAAGATTCAGCATTTTTCTGAAAATATCAAAATCAATATATATTAAGCAAGCGATATAAGGGAGATGAATTGAAACTAAATGGCACATCTGAAATAATTAAAGATGATGTTATAGATAAAATCAAGATAAAGTAAGAATAAAAAGCACCTAAGAGTGGTGGCGAGCTCTTGTAGTTCATCGACATCAATTTTCGGCGATAAACAACGAAGAAATCGTTGTACCTGACCTGCAGACCGAGTGTTCACTGGCTTCACGTGGAGAAGAAAGGTATCGCTTTTCAATTGTGCGTAGACTTTCTCCAAGGGAAGATCCATGTTCTTATAACGGAGAAGAAAAAATGTCCATTGTCAGTGAAATAACTAGTTGAAAATATTTCGGGCTGATTAAACTGGAAATGTACATGAAAGAAGGAAGGGAAAATATAACCTCATTGTAATATTTCATTGCTTCAACGGCGGTTAAGTTTAATAGTTTCTCAGCGAGGTCGCCGAAAATAGAAGCCGTTATAGTTCCGGTGTCATCGGTCAAATCCATGTAAATATCGGCATCCTTTCAATAAAGTAAGAATAGTAGGGTAGGCAAAAAAGTAGTGCAAAGCGACATGGAAGTAAAAAGTCATGCTAAAAATATGGAATAGACACGAAAGGAATAAGCAACAAATTGAAGATTGCAAATAGAAGGCGAAACCTTGGCTCTGCATGCGTTTTTTCTCTGATAATTACAAGTAAAGAGAACTCCAGATCAAAGCGGTATGAGACGGAAGCATTTGTTGCATGCCATATACCAAAATTTTGTAAAATGTCTTTGAAAGGAAATTTTGGCTTCAATCCATGATATCTAAGGAAAAGTTGATAACAATGTTCGGAGGAAGAAGTTTCAAATTCAATATGTCTTTGGAATATGCAGATGTGATTACCTTAGGGTAGAATCTAAAGACATGATCTTGGTGATATCTTTGGTGAGATCCGGAAGATATACGGGATTATATGTAAAGTAAGATTTTCCGACGAGGTTTTGATGTGGTTGTTATTTCGTTGTGCCTGTAACATAATATTTATATAGGCGACAAAAGAAAGACATTTTAAAATTCCTATATAATTTGTAACAAAATGTTAGAAAGGTTATGCGTAACATAATGGATTACCAATTTTGAGATCGGCAACTTCTTGTATGGGTGGCTCAGCGAGGATGGTTGAGTCGAACCACGTTGACAATGCAACGACTAACATTTCAAAATGATTTTTTAGATAGAATGAAAAGGGACGAGTAAGATGTGTTATTATGAGCAAGGAACAAATACCGTTAAAGAAATTAACTTTGAGATTCGTGCAAACAATAGCTGGATGAGAGTGAAGTAATTCCATAATCTTCGCCCTCGTTCTCAACAAAACAATTCCAAAGCGATAGTATAACTGCTTGTTCCCTATAAAAAACAAGAGATAACGAGAAGATGTAAAATTTGTTCATCTCTGACACAAAATAGTAACAAAGATACAGAGTGAGAATTACTCTTTATTTATGATAACAAATTTTTGGACAGTTGAAGCTTTTCCGTCTCTGACGACATCTTTTTTTTCCAACACTTCAACGACGACGGCTATAATATCTATCATGTGTTAAACATTAATAATGTAATCACAAAGTGGAAAGTTTTGTAAGTTTGTATGAAAAATATATTAAGCATCTAACCACAGATTTTTGCTTGTCGTCCACATAATCCATAAGACTTTGGAAAGGCGTGAAGTTGAAAATCGAGGATGATTGCATCGTCTTGTGTGACGGAGTTCGATGACCGTGCGACTTGTGAGAATCCATTGTATGTTCAAATTTTCAGTTTGATCTTGAAGGGAATTGATTTGACAATTGCATTAGAAATGATATATTCTTGACACGGCTGTAAGATGTCTCCAATTCTTTGTATATCATTGTTGAATATGATACCCTCAACTTGTGATCCCTGTTAATTATAAAGAAATTATTGATAGGTAAGTTGATAAAATGTGAAAGGAAAAAGTGTAATTGATATACGAGAATCGCAGAAGACAAACTTTTGTCTTTTAGTCGGTGAATTAACCAAGCAACGATTGTTGTTTTTGTTGGACCATCACTGACAAGACCATGATTGCGCTCCAGCAAAATATTCTTCATCAATAAGCGATTATCCATGCTGAAAGAAAATGTTGGATGGTCAAGCGAAGACAAATAATTATGCCTATAAAATCAAATCATGTGAACCGAGACAACAAACAAATAATATACCTTGTCTTGTGAGGAAATTTGATGTTTTATTATTTGACTAATTAAAAATTTCACGGAAAACAATATTCCTTGTCTTTTTTCAAGTCTAAAGATTGAAAAGTTCCAGAATAATAAGAACTTTAAGCGATTCAGAGTTTGCGCCTTGACAGAGCTACATATAATTGTCAGTGTGAGAATACTGAGGACGGAGATAAATTCCAACATGATCAAGTGTTTGACCTTGGGATTTGTTTATAGTCATTGCAAAACACAGATTTAATTGGAAATTGTGTTACGATAAAAGGAATTCCATTTTTTCGTTCTCCGGAGATTGCGAGGAATCTTAGGTATAAAATGATTTTTCCTTTGTGAGGTCCAAAACAATTTCAGCTGAAATTGTATGATCTTTTAGTCATGCGCATATCAACCTTGTTCCATTGCATAATCCTTCCGTTGGATTTAAATTTCTCGAAGCATAATTGGAGAGCCTTCTTTCAAGAAAAGTTTATGAGGAGGTAGTCCTTTAGGGTTCAAAAATTGAGAAAATCTTGATAATCGACTTGATGTCTGCGATCAACCGTCTTGTCAAAACTCACATATGAATGCAAATCTCCGTTAATTTTGAATCATGATGTCATTAATTTCATCAACACAATTATTCGTTGGACATAGCACGATCTGCTTATCATCGACACGGTCGGATGAATATAAGCTTAGGTCGGGAAAACATTTTCCAATAACCTAGTAAGCACAATCAGTATATTAGGAAAGTATAATCGTAATGCAAAAAAGATTAGTATGTAATTTAATGAAAAAGAAGCAACCTATGAAATGATTCATCCTTGTTGTCGTAAGGAATAATGAGTTCATCTGGTAAACATATTTGATCTTGTTCATCCATTGGTTTGAGCCTTCTCCAACCCATGATAAGAAATCACAAAATGTGGATTTGAGATAGCTCTCATATTTGTCGTTAAACGAGTTTAGAGATATCTTGCCAGAGATGTGAATTTAGAAGACTTGAATCAATGAGTTGTTGTTTAGTTGCTTGGTGAATAGCGGCAATGTTTGGCGAAAGTCACCACCAAATACAACAATTTTACCTCCAAAAGGCTGATCGAGTTCATTATATCTTGTAGTAAACCATTAAATGCTTCGATGGCTTCTCGTTTTGCCATGGAAGCCTCGTCCCATAAAATAAATTTGGATTCAAATATCAATTTTGTAACACCGCTTTGTTTGCTCAATCGACAAACTTTTTGCTTTGATAAATCAAGGGGATTTTAAATCTTGAGTGAGTGTCCTACCGCTTGGAAGAATTGACGCGAAGAACGCTGATGTCGCCATCGCTATTGCAATGTGTCTGTGATCGTAAATTTGCAAGAAGAGCTCGATATAAGAAAGTTTTACTGTTCCCCGGGACCATCGATAAAATAACTTGCACTCGTTGAAGTGAGAAGCTGATTTCATTATTAAATCAAATACGTGCTTTTCTTTGGTCTGTTTAGTTTTGATTGTAATAAGAAGTCACATTCATCAATCTCTATATTCATCTCACTTTCTACCTCCTTATTTTGCCGCCGTGATAATCGAAGAAATTCATGTTCGGTGAAATGATAATCACCTAAGCTTTTTCCCATTTGTTCGAGATTTATTGATATCTTGAAGAGCCATTTTGTAATATCATCATATGTATACGTATTAGAGGATGAATAAGCATATAGGTAGTCGAGAAGCGGTGGTCTCGAAAGTTTCCCGAGTTCCCTAGGATTTGCGGTGAACAATAGAACAAGAGTGTAGCAAATAACAATCGAGGGATGTTGGCATTTGAAATATGACAACCGTCAAGTGTTTGTTGTATGTAAGAGTCGATGCTAGCAATCCTAATTGCGATGCGGCATCCACAAGCGATTCACCTTTTCACCATCAACATTAACAAGTTGTCAAACGACGTTGGTCCTCTAACATTTGTGAGCAATAATCTCAAGTAATACCTTTCTCCTTCTCGAGGGTCAACAGTGACTAATCGTCCTATCACTTTTCTCGCTTTCTTTCCGACCACGTCCTTGTTTTTGATTCCAAACAAAATGTTGAGGAAATCCGCATACGACATTTCATTTCGCAGCTTTTGATTTGTTGAATTGGTCCAAAAAATTCCGTAAGCATTGTTTTGGAGAAGTCAAAATTCCTCAATAAATAAGACAAATTAGCATCTTTAGCGAAGGAAGCAGATTGTTGATCGGAAGGTGAACTTGGAGTATATAGATGGATGGATTAATCTACGCAGGCGGAATTCATATATCGCCATAAAGCTTGGGGTGAAATCCAACGGCCTTCTTGAAATTTGTGATTTCGTCAATATCGGACTGGTTTCTTGGTCGTTGGCGCTAAAGTTGACAAGGTCGTGGCCCTTAAATACATATTTGTATAAATATTTAACAAGCTTCACATGGAACATATTTCAACATTAATGTGGCGGTCAAGCAACATCGGAAGGTGCAGGTTATGAGGAACCACCCATCTATTATCAACCTCGTATGTCCGGATATTTTAACTTTTCTTCCATTATCTCTACGCCTATAGCACGGATAATTGTCTTCGCCATGGACGATGAAAGGAGTAAAATCCTTGGGGTAATGACTTTTGCATACACCATTTCTCATGCGAAGGCACCGCTTGTTCATAAAACCACAAGGACCGTGGATCATGTGCTTAATGACAAGAGAATATAATCTGGAATTATCATCGGGATTAGGTATTTTGGTGATATGATTTGATCATAGGAATCTGGATTCAACGACTTAAATTGTGGTTGAAGTATTAGAAGCAAGTGAGCATGAGGAATCCACGCTTTTGAAATTCAATTACGTAAACAAATGCGCAACATCTCCAAATATTCCTTTTTGATCAAGTGATTTTCGAATTTCAAATTTCGCCTGAACACTCGCACTGATAAATCTGGTCTCTCTTGTGCTTTTTCATAGAATTTAAGATTCTCTTGTATTTCCTTCCACATAGGGTTGCAAGTCATAGTGAGAAAAAATCTGGTTTGCCATATTTTGCACGAGCCATTGCATCTAGATAGCGCCGTTTCATGTCCCTTGGTAGCCGATAAATGAAGTGGGAGGACAACTCACGCCAATTGTAGAAGCTTGGTTTGACCAATATTAACGCTATCTAAAACACCACCGCAAAATTTTGATCGATTTAGCTCTTTTTCCTATGGAATTCAAGCCGTGATGTTTCAATCTTTATATAAGAACCAACAACGAATTGTTGTAGTAGTCTTAAGTCGTGGATAAGCATGGATTCATCATAACTTCTCATTTGAAGTCGATGGCGATAATACTCTCTCGCAGATACTACGCCATGTTTGCGATCCGTCCTTGAGTAATTAGTAATAGTAAGAAAAAATGATAAATTAGTTTTGCCCAATTAGACAATATGTCGGAACCAAGGTAATAAGCGCACAACTAACCTATGTTTTCGAGAGCAAATAATTCATTTGCTTGAGTAAAAGTGTTTAAAGGAGCACCGCTTGTTTGATCGTAACCATTGGTCTTTGTTTGTTTGAGAATTTAACCGCTTAATGCGAGGATGCCATCTGATTCACCCGTGGAAGCAGTGGGTATTGAAGCGGGTCGTAGCATGCATAATAAGATTGAATTCTATAGCTCAGACACGAGTGACGATGAGACTTGGATATGAGGAGATTTATCATCTTGTTCATCATCGGTTTGATCCATATAGCAGCCTACTGGGATGCGGTTGGAAGATTGTAAACGCTACCGATCAAGACCGGATAACATCTCGTAACAATCTGGTGATTTTCAAGGAAGGAATATCTTTAAGACGGCGAAAGAACCTAGCATAAGGGTTATCTTGAAGAATTGTCATAATCGACTTCAAGGTACTTTCACGAAGTTTATCACAACCGCCGAGCCTTTGTTGTAGTTCTTCATCGGTATCAAAGAAATAAAGTTGGATTCAGATACTTTATTGCTTGTCGACACTAAACTGTCAAGGAAATGGTAAACTTGTCCTTGAACAAGGAATGTATAAACTCCCATTGTGTTTTTGTCACTCACGATCATATCCGCTCCATAGGAAGTGAAAGCTACATTGTTATTATATGTACGAACATTCTTTTCAAATGTTCGATTCTTCATCGCTATTTAGAAACAAAGACTTTAAAGCATAAGGCATCGAGGAGCAATAATAGAAATTTGTCTGACGAACAACAAAGCGATGGAGGTTCAAGGTAAAATCGTTTTGCGTTACAATATTAACAATCTTCAACAAAAGGGAGCCATTCACTTCAACCGTAAATTTCTGTAACAATGTTAATGTTGTAGGAGATGTGCGATGATTTATCCTTGAAACGTATAAAAGGACATTATAATGATGTGGAGTAATTAGGTTGGAAATAGTTTCGATATATTGTAAAACAGTTACCTTCATTTATGTAAGAGGGTTCATAACTTGAAGTTGGTTGGTGGAAGGTTCGATATTAATGAAAGATTCCTTACATTGAGGAGTAATTCTTTCTTTGAAGTGTAGATGAAGTGGAAGATGTGTTTTTGGCAGCTCGATTTTCTCTACGTCGTCGCAACAATTCTTGTTTTTTTCATTTGGCATTTGAGCATAATTTTGACGTCTTTTAGCATTTCTATCCATATGTAAATACCTGAGGAATCGACATAATATAAACGTCCTTGATCTATCCATTCATGATCTTCGGTGTATCACAGTGAACATTAATAAATAAACATTATGTTTATGACCTAATAAACAATATGTCGAGCAAACATGAATACAAACCATTTAAACAACTAAAGCGAATTTATATAAAAATTATTTAATTTAACTACAAAAATAGAGTATACATGCAGCCACAACGTAGAAAGGAGAATATGCTCTATTCAGTTAATAAATAACAAAAGAGAATTTTGACTCAAAATTTATTTTACCTAAACATATATACCTTAGTACTCCAAGAATGAGAGAATAAGCACTGGGGCGAAAAAATGGAGTATAAATGCAGTTAGAATCTAGAGCGGTGAATTTGATAACTAAAAGAAGAGGGTAGTTGAGAGAAGTAAAGTTTGGGTGGAGAAAATGTTTCATTGGTTGGGATAGATTTGGTTTAAGGATTAAGAGAGGAGAACGGTAAGAAGTTAGAATATAAAGGTGTCGGTGGAGTGGACGACGATCAAATATCGTTCTAAGTTATTTTGATGCCAAAGAAATTGCTCTTGAATGATTGATTGACAAAGGGATACAAAAGGCAAGCTTGGAAGAAAAGGAAATGATTGTAGAAGACCCATCGGGAAGAAACGTAAAGGCAAACAACGATAGTAATTTCCAAGAAGAGAAAATAATTGTAGAAGGTCAACTTGTCCGAGTAGCACGTGTATAATAATTTTATCACCTATGAATTGAAACGTCGATCTCTCTGTGGTGCTCTTCTTCTCTAATTCGCTCATGTTTGCTTACTTCTACAATATGTTTTTGGCAGAATCGACATTATTATACTAGTTAGAAGATTATTCCGCATAAGAAAAGCACGTCTTCTCGATTCAAACATTTTGGGCGTACTGTGTCTTTCCTTACCACAAGTAAAAATTATGACGGTCGACCTATGAATTAAAACGTTAATCTACGTTACGGCGTTTACTTCGCAATACTGGCGGCAAAGTGTTTGACATTATACGTATTAATTGAAGCGTCAATCCGGTGACACAAGAAACTTGCGGTTTAAAAGGAAGAGATTGTTAAGTCAAAACAACTTGACATCAATGATTTCGATGAAGTACAAATAATGATGAAAAGGAGACGATGAAAACAAGACGGAAGTTCAAAAGCAAACACAAGTTGAAAAGCGGATGGAAGCAAAACCAGGCGGAAGCAAAAGGCATTTAAAGTTGTGCAAAAGTAGACCGGAAAAGCGACGGTCAAAAGCGCATAAAAGCAAACCACGTGTGAATTACGAATCGGTTTATGACCTATGAATTGAAACGTCAATCTGTTATGGTCCTCTTCTTGTCTTTGTAGTCCTCATTTTGCTTATTTTCGAATAGGTTATTGGCATTTGTTGGAATCGAGATTATCATAGCAGTTAGAAGATTATTGGATACAAGACAAAGAGATGTGAAAATGATTCATACATTTTGGGAGTAAGCGTGTGCGTGCGACAGATAAAATTTCGTTCTAAGTTATTTTGATGCCAAAGAAATGGCCCTTGAATGATTGATTGATAAAGGGATGCAAAAAGCCGAGCTTCGAAAGAAGAGCAAATGATCGTAGAAGGTGAACCTGCCACGAAGAAAAGTAAAGGAAAACAATGATAGTAATTTCGGAAGAAGAGAAAATAATTATAGAAGGTCAACTCGTCCGAGTAGGATGTATAATAATTTTATCACTATGAATTGAAACGTCGATCTCTACTCGGTGCTCTTCTTCTCTAATTTCATTCATGTTTGCTTACTTCTTCAATACGTTTTGGCGAGAATCGACATTATTATACCGTTAGAACATTATTCCATACAAGAAAAGCGTGTCTTCTTAATCTACTTACGGTGTTTACTTCTGCAATACGCTATTGGAAGTGTTTGACATTACCTATTAATTCAAACGTCAATCTACCTGACAGAAGAAATCTCTGCAGTTAAAAAGGAGGAGATTGTTAAGTCAAAACGACTTAACATAAATGATTTCGATGAAGTACAAATAATTATGAAAAAGGAGACGATGAAAACAAGACGGAAGTTGAAAAGCAAACACAAGTTCAAAAGCAAGATGGAAGCAAAAGCAACGAAAGTTGTGCAAAAGTAGACGGCAGTAAAAACAGACGATGCAAAAGCAGACGAAACCAAAGCACGTGTGAATTACGAATCAGTTTGAGTTAGTTACATAACTCAATTGAATAACATGTTCATCAAGAATCAAGCAATCTGTTATGGTCGTCTTCCTCTTGCGAAAAATGAAAATAATTGTAGAAGGTCAACTGTCAGAGTAGCGGTAAGAAATCTTTACCTATGAATTGAATCGTCAATCTGTTATGGTCCTCTTCTCTTCAAATCTGATTTTGCTTACTCGAATACGTGATTGGTATTTGGCGAGAATTGACATTATCATACCGTTAGAAGATTATTGCATAGAAGAAATACAGATGTCAAACTGTTGTGTCAACAATTAAGCAATCTGCTTACGGTCGTCTTCTCTCGAAAAACATAAAATAATTGTAGAAGGTAAACCCGTCAAGTAGCGGTAAGAAATCTATCACCTATGAATTGAAACGTCAACTGTGTTCGGTCCTCTTCTCTTTGCGGTCCTCATTTTGCATACTTGTGGAATACGTTATTGGTATTTGGCGAGAATCGACATTATCATACCGGTTAGAAGATTATGCATAGAAGAAAACAGATTACGAGAGTCATTCATACATTTTGGGGTTACGATGTATTTCCTTGCCACAAATAAATCAATATGATTTGTCGAGAAGTCTTATCACGTATGAATTGAAGCGTGAATCGTGTTCGGTTTACTTCGCAACACGCTATTGGCGTGTTTGACATTATTATAAGCGGCTAGAAGATTGTACCTATTAATTGAAAACTCAATCTATGCGAGAGAAAAATCTATGCGCATGCAGAACCTATTGAATCGCATGTTAAGTAAAAGCGACTTGACATATATGATTTGAATGAAAAACAAACGAACAAAAAAGACGGAGAATGCGAAAGCATAAATAATATGTTGACTTGACTCTTATTTATAACCTTCGTGTTCAACCGCTTGTCCACCCATCTGTAGTAGCATTATCCGAGAAATTTAGACATAAAAGACGATATGTTCAGCCATGCAAATGACGTCTGAAATAAAAAGAAGACGAAAAGAATAAAGAATTCAAGAAAAGTGTCAGCCCAAAATATTTTTTAAAATTAAGCATGATTAGATTGATTAAGTAAGTTAAGTTAGCATTATTTTGGAATTCATGTGGGTAGATGGATGATGTAAGTTTAAGTGAGATTATAGCATGTTGAGAGTGGAGTGGATGACTTGAGAGGTTTAGAAGATAAAGAAATATGTTAGGAATCCAATGCTTCAAGAATCGGGTCATTTGGAGCTCTATAGCTCAAGTTATCCCGAAAACACCGATCTATGCACGGATTTGTTTTCTTTCGGTGATTTTTATTTGGTGATTTTCGCTTCATTGGTTTTCGCCGGTGATTTTCCTTGGTGATTTTTGCTTGACTGATTTTTGCTTCACTGATTTTCGCTTCAATTTTTTTTGTTTCATTGATTTTCCTTGGTGATTTTTGCTTCATTGGTTTTCGCTTCGGTGATTTTTGTTTGGTGATTTTCGATTCAGTGATTTTGTTTCATTGATTTTGGTTCAGTGATTTTGGTTCATTGATTTTTGTTTCAGTGATTTTCCTTCATTGAATTTTTTTCATTGATTTTTGCTTGGTGATTTTCTTTCGGTGATTTTCGTTCGGTGATTTTCCTTGGTGATTTTTCATCGATATAAGTGGAGCGTTAGTCAAGTGTTTTGGGCATAGTTAGAGGCGAATCTCATTTTCGATCTTCATGAGAGTTGTATATCTAGATGTACAAATGCATGAGTTAATGAAAACAGATTACATCGTCATTTTTTGTTGTTATGCGTCTGCTTTTAAATGCATCTTTATGTCTTCGTCTCACTTTTGTATACTCCGTCAGTATTGTTAACTTCGTCTACTTTTGAACTCCGTTTATATTTTAAACTTCGTCAACTTTTAAACTCCGTCTATATTTAAGACTTCGTCTACTTTTTCAATCCATCGATTTTGAACTTCGCCTACTTCTCAATCTACGAGAGAAAAAATCTATGCGACGGAACCTATTGAATCGCATGTTAAGTAAAAACGACTTGACATATATGATTTGAATGAAAACAAGCGAACAAAAAAGACGGAGAATGCGAAAGCATAAATAATATGTTGACTTGACTCTTATTTATAACCTTCGTGTTCAACCGCTTGTCCACCCATCTGTAGTAGCATTTATCGAGAAATTTAGACATAAAAGACGATATGTTTAGCCATACGGTGACGTCTGAAATAAAGAAGACGAAAAGAATAAAGAATTCAAGAAAAGTGTCAGCCCAAAATATTTTTTTAAAATTAAGCATGATTAGATTGATTAAGTAAGTTAAGTTAGCATTATTTTGGAATTCATGTGGGTAGATGGATGATGTAAGTTTAAGTGAGATTATAGCATGTTGAGAGTGGAGTGGATGACTTGAGAGGTTTAGAAGATAAAGAAATATGTTAGGAATCCAATGCTTCAAGAATCGGGTCATTTGAGCTCTATTTCAAGTTATCCCGAAAACACCGATCTATGATGATTTGTTTTCTTTCATTGATTTTTATTTCAAATTGATTTTCGCTTCATTGGTTTTCGCTTCGGTGATTTTCCTTGGTGATTTTGCTTCAAATTGATTTTTGCTTGGTGATTTTCGCTTCACTGCTTTTTTGTTTGGTGATTTTCCTTCAAATTTTTTGCTTCAGTGGTTTTCGCTTGGTGATTTTTGTTTGGTGATTTTGGTTCGGTGATTTTTGTTTCGGTGATTTTCGGTTCATTGATTTTTGATTCACTGATTTTGTTTCACTGATTTTCCTTCACTGAATTTTTTTGGTGATTTTCGCTTCGGTGATTTTCTTTCGGTGATTTTCGTTTGGTGATTTTCCTTGGTGATTTTCATCGATATAAGTGGAGCGTTAGTCAAGTGTTTTAGGCATAGTTAGAGACCGAATCTCATTTTTGGTCTTCATGAGAGTTGTATATCTAGATGTACAAATGCATGAGTTAATGAAAACAGATTACATCGTCTGTTTTTGTTCGTATCGTCTGCTTTTCGTCTGTCTTTATGTCTTCGTCTCACTTTTGTATACTCCGTCTGTATTGTTAACTTCGTCTACTTTTTGAACTCCGTTTATATTTTAAACTTCGTCAACTTTTAAGCTGCGGTGATTTTAACCGCCGTTTTTCCTTCTTCGTCTGTTAGAGGTGAGAAAAGCGGACGATTGAAAGCAAAGCAAAGCAAATCACCTCCGAATTAAGAAGCCGACGATAGAAGAAGCAAATCACCTCTCGATTAAGCGAGACCATAGAAGTGAAACGATGAAAGCAAGATCTTGAAAAGTTAAAACCCCATCTCTTTTCAGATTAAATGCGCTTTTATTAGCCGTCATTTTTCTTCGTATCGTCTCGCTTTTAAATGCATCTTTATGTCTTCGCCTCACTTTTGTATTCTCCGTCGGATTGTTAACCGTAAACTTTTTCAACTCCGGTTATATTTTAAACTTCGCTCTACTTTTTCAACTCGGTTATATTAAAAACTTCGTCTACTTTTTCAACCGGTTATATTTTACACTTAAATGCATTAGAGGTGAGAAAAGCGGGGCGATGGAAAGCAAAGCAAATAACCTCCGAATTGAGCGAGACGATCTGGTGAAACGATCAAAGTGAGATATTGAAAAGTGAAAAGCACATCAAGTAAGACATAAAGCGAGAAAAAGTTAAAAGAATCAAACTAAGACATAAAACTTAATGGGATAGATTGCATGCTCGTCCATCCCATTCGCTTTTAATATATATCGTAATAAAACTTTTCAAAGCTGCAATTCCGTAGTTATATGGACAAAGATCGACGATGAATACGCTTTCGTATCCAAGTCTGCACTCTGACTTCTTTGTTGAACGCATCCATTTTCGATTAAAGCGGATGATTCTGGTGATAATCGTAAAACTTCATTTTCACAGAGGAGTTCGTTTCGACATGAGAAAATATATGTACAAGGAAAGAGGATGATGGTGGTGAAAGTAAATTTTGCAATTTATGATAAATCTCCTCATGCTAAGTCTGGACTACGCCTTCTGCGTTTGGGGCACTCTTTTCGAAGTCTCACCACGCATTCTTTATTCGAGCCATCCGTATTATGGATGGCAACATGAAAATCTCCTCATATCCAAGTCATTGTAGCCCTCGAAAACATCATACACAGACAAACCAAAACCTCCGTGCGGTTGGTGAAAACCTTAAACAACCTTATGCTTCAAGACTACGCTTCTTTGGTGAAGTAGCGACTTTGCAATTTATGCTACAATATCGATAAATATCCTCATATCCAAGTCTGCACTACTGAAAAATAGCCAAATACTGAAACCATCAGACAAACAAAAAAAACCTTATGCTTCAAGACTACGCCTTCTTTGGTGAAGTAGCGGTTTTGCAATTATGAAGCTACAATATCGATAAATATCCTCATATCCAAGTCTGCACTACAAACAAAAATAGCCAAATACTGAAACTCATGTACAAAAAAAATCCTAAAGAAGATTTACAAGTAACAAAGGACAAAAAGCAACATGAAGCAACTCTTTCGACAAAGAACAACAAATTCACAAGAACGATCGAAACAACAAATTTATGACAACCACGATAGCAAACAGAGATAGAGAGGATAAGAAAAGCGTTAAGAAGATTTACAAGTAACACGGCGAAACCTAAGACCAACTGGAAACCGTAACTTGTAAATCTTCTTACGCATTCTCATCTTCTCTTATCTCGCGACAATTGTCGTGGTCATCGCAGTTTATCGTTCTCGCGAAAGAGTATCGTTGTTCACCAATCAACAAAGAACAACAACTAGGACAACGAGAACAGAGGAAACCATCGATACTCTTTCGACAACAACAATTCGACAACACGAACGGAGGAAACCGATACTCTTTCGACAACAACAAATTGGAGAAAGCGAGGAGGAACGCAAAGGCGTAGAGGAAAACAAAGAGAGAGAAGGACACAACATGAATGAAGACATATGAACACATATAAGCAAAGTGTGAGAAGCGCGTTGGGCGATCGTCTGCATGCGATCGCTCGACAAAATATTACAATGAAGATTGCGTCGAAGATTGAAGATTGTGTCGGAAGATTGCGTATATATCATGTGAAGAAACAACATTCAATAAGCGATCTGGATTAAATAAATGGACGAAGAAGGAGATCCGATGAATATAGTAGTCGATTACGTGAAAAGCGAGAAAATGTAAATCATTTGGATTAAATGGACGAAGCAGATCTGACTGAATATAGGCCGTCAGATTAAATGAACGAATGAGATGGATTGCATGGTCGTCCATCCCATTCGCTCTTAGTATACATACTAAATAAGTTGTTTCTTTATTAATTGAAAAAATTATATATAATAGATAAATATTTTCTTTAATTCAATGCCGCGTTTGATTTTTAAAAGATTGTCACAATTAAAAAATCAGTAAATTACGAATTTAAGCCTTATTTTGTCGGCACGAAAAATAAGCCTTTAACGGCTGTATTAAGTTCTAAGTTCTAACCGGCATACCTGAAACCCTAAAATCGAACAGTTAGTCCGCCATAAGATAGTAACAAGAATTCACTCTCTCTACCCCTGTCTCTCCGTGTATGTGGACAATGGCAGAGAGAGGCGAAGTCAAAGTCATCACCGTGGGAGGTAAGGGCTCTTCCCTCTCTTCTTCCTCCGTTTACTCTGTCGCCACCCGCCGTTCCCAGCTACGCATCGACTCTTCGGTCCTTGATAGACTCTCCAATCACACCCAGAACCGTAACCCTCTCAATCAACCCCAGTTCCCATTTCTGAAGTCCCTCACTCCTATTGAAGTTCGCGCCTCTCTTACCTTTCTTCTCATTAAGCTCATTCACTCCTCCAATTCTGCAACCGTTCTTTCTCTCATATGTGATACTCTGAATTCGGAATCGGAAACCCTGGATTTGAACTGCATTGGATTGACTGAAGACTCCGTCTTGTATGGAATTTGTGCAATTCTGGACCATGAAGCTGCGGCTTTGACATCAATTGTTGACGCGGTCGCTGCATTGTCCTGTGAGGCTGTGAAGGGTGATTTATCGGCTTTCAATTTGACAGACGGAGGGGATGGTCATGTTGACAAGGATAGAGTAGGGGTAGTTAGTGACATCAAAGTGTTGGTCAATGGGTCTAAGTTAGTGGGAAAAATTGAGAGTGAGTGGTTGTCCAAAATTCCTAAAATTAATGGGAAACTGAGGGAAGTGGTGAAGGCATTACATTCTATGACGCGAGCAGAGTTTAATTCTGGTTTCAGAAGTGGAAAACATGGAGATGGGGAGGCAGTGGGCACCACCGTATCTACCTTTGCTGTGGCACTCCGGAATTTGGGTAAATGCAGTTTAGGTCGGGCCAAAATGAATTTGGATGTGGTAGGGAGGGAATGCTTGAGAAATAGTTTGCTGGCTTTGTTTGATAAGAACTGCCCTAGTGAAGATGTTCTGAGAAATGCTTTTACGTTGGTTCTGGATTTACTTAATGAGGAAAATTATGGGAAATTGGTCCATGAAGTGAATGCTTTGTTGGGAATTGTGTGGAAGATTGTTGCTTGGGAGGGTATGACATCGTTAGTTGCACTTGAGGGAGAAGAGCTTCTGAGTGCAAAGAGTAGTGATAGCATTGAAGTCGATGGCAGAGATGCTGATGTTGAAAAAAAAAGTGAGAAGAGAAAGAAGAAGGTGGTTTTAGGAAAAGGAACTAGTGTGATTGTGCATTTTGTTAAGGACTCGTTGCGGAGAAAAGATCATGGTTCTGGGGAGGGCTTGGAGTTATTAGAGAAATGGGTAGAGGCCCTTTTGTTGTTTTTTGACCCAAAGGGACCAGAGTTTGATGCTTTGACATATAAAGTGAAAGAGATTGTGGAAAGCAATGAGACGAGAAGGCTTCCCAAGCTTCCTAAGGTAATATTTTGTATACTTGTGACACTCAAAGCATGATATTTTGTTCTGTAACATTGTATTTCAAGTACTCTTCAAAAGGTATGATAGTTGATTTTGCGAGTTCAGCATGTGAGAGGAATTTTATCACGAGAGCATATTACTTGTTCCATGACCTTGTTTATTTCAGTGATAGAATAAACATTCTTGACATCATAGACATTCCTCAAGTTAATCAATAAAAACTATTTGAGCTTTTTTTTTTCCTTATTCTATTGTAGAAATCACTAGTGGTGGAAAAAGTTGGTGGATAGTCATCACCACTACTTAAAACAAGCGAGAGTTTGTGGTTGGAATGTTGTACATTAAGTTGGTTCTTATATGATTTAGCTATATTGTTTATTACTTATCTTTCTTCCCTTTTCACAACTTTTGGATTTTGACTTGGTTTTGGGAGTCCACATTTCATGTTAATTGACTAGCCAACAATAGTAATACTTGTTGTATACATCATTATGATATTCTAGTCCTTTCCATTTTGATACCATTGTTGTGTTTGAGAAATCCTAATGATGACAGTATCATCTTAGTGTTTTTTCATATGTGATGTGGTAGTTATGATGGTCAAATTACTTGATCTCATACATCTTTTGGGTTGAATGTTCTCCTTGTCTAATTTTATTCTAAATTTCAGGGTACACGTGATTTTGCAAAGGAACAAATGACGATTAGAGAGAGAGCATTTTCAATTATAACCGAAGTTTTCAAGAGACATGGCGCCACAGCACTTGATACTCCGGCTTTTGAATTGAGAGAGACACTTATGGGAAAATATGGGGAGGATTCAAAATTGATTTATGATCTTGCTGATCAGGTAATACTTGGTTGTAACATCTTATTATATTAATTTATTGTTTAATGTTCTTGTTTTTAACTTTTTATGTTGATGTTGTGATAGTCATAAATGTAATTTTCTTCTTTTGGAAAAACTAAAAGAGGAAGTATAAGTTGAAGTTCCTATTTGGACTTGTTTTCTTGGGTGATTGTGGACTCCTTGTCCGTTTAGTTTCTCTAGGTACTGCTACTTCTATCATTGGAAGATATACCTTTTTTTTAACCAAAGAGCATATATTTCTTCTAATTGAATTGAGATCGTGCATTTGGCCCAATTTCATGGAACAACAAAGTTTTAGTGTTTTGTTATTTTTGTTTGTTTTAATTAATTTCTGTTAGTCATCACCAAATATTTTTTGTTTTGCTGATTGGACTTGCAATTGTAACTTTCTATTATTCAGTTGTTTCCTTTCTCCCCGACAGCGGACCTGATTAGTTCCTCAATAGTATCTAGCTTTTAAAAGCCTATAATTAATTTTTTGCTATTGCAGGGTGGAGAGCTTTGCTCCCTGCGATACGACTTAACAGTTCCATTTGCTAGGTATGTGGCAATGAATGGGATCACTTCTTTCAAAAGGTATCAAATAGCAAAGGTTTACCGAAGAGATAACCCGTCTAAGGGAAGATATCGTGAATTCTATCAATGTGACTTTGATATTGCTGGTCAATATGAAGACATGGGGCCAGATTTTGAGATCGTTAGAATTTTAACCGAATTGCTTGATGAGCTCGATATTGGAGATTATGAGGTGTTTGTACCAACTATGTTGCTTCCTCTTCATTATGTTCATATGGTTGACTATGTTTTGTTTTCATCTTCATGATTATTGATATTGGCATCTGTAGCTTGTAGCACAACCCCTAGCATTAAATGACATAGTTGCTTTGGAAAAGGATGAATTAGGTTTAATAGAAGCTAAAATTGCAAGTGGAAGAGAAGGGAGAAGAAGAGGATTATGTTTGAGTTATCAAACTATTTATACTTCACTGAAATTGATAGGCTGAGAGTAGCGTGCTTGAATTAGCTCTTCAAATCTTAATATGGAACCTTATTTTCCTTCAAGATTTCTATTCTTGGTAGCAATATTTTAATGAGTGAAGCTATTCTAAGCTCTTGTTGTTCCTAATTGCCTCTTTAACAGGTGAAATTGAATCATCGGAAGTTGCTAGATGGTATGCTTGAAATATGTGGAGTACCACCTGAAAAATTTCGTTCAATATGTTCAAGCATTGACAAACTAGACAAGCAATCATTTGAACAAGTTAAAAAAGAAATGGTAAGTGCAAGTGGTAATATATAAACAAACTTGGTATATGCTAATCGCTTATGTTTATGGCTAGTTTATTGTAATCAGTCTCTTATTTACTTCATTATGAGAACATCTGTGGCTGGTTCTTATACATTGATTTACAAGTACTTGATTGGGCATGAGATAGTTTTTTGACTGAGTCTCAATGTGTGTGAGTTTCAGGCATTTGTACAGTGGGTTGAATAGCTAATGCATAATAGGTTTATGAATATGCCTATATGTGTTTTCTAGAGAGTTAAGTTTTACAATGGACGAAAGAATTAAAGTGTCTCCTTATATATGGTGCCTACTTATTCTTGCTTTTATTTTTATTTTGTTTACAGGAAGGCTATTGTTTTCCTCACAATTGTTTCTTTCTAATTTATGAACTTCTTGGGTTCTAACGAGAAAAGTTAGATGGTAGGCATTAAGATGGAATCCTGAACTTTGAGCATCTGTTATCAGCTAAAAGTTTAAACACTAGTATTGGTTTAAGTGCACATGTTACTTCATAATTAGTTGTCTTTTTTTTCAAAAATAAGAGATTTCGTTAATAAATGGTTATATACAAAGTCTGCATCTGTTCTAGTATAATACAAAAAACACTAGATTACAATGTCATATGGGTCCTGGTGATCAACTTAGTCCAATGCCCATCTCCTCCTCATGTTGGTGGATAAGTTATCCACAATTCCCCTAGCTAGCATGTTTATTCTGGTTTGGAGAGTAATCTCCTGTAAAACCAGCTCTGCACCCCTTCTTTGTTGTTTGAAGATCTTGCAATTCCTTTCGTTCCAAATATCTTGAGTACTTTGTAATCTGCCTGAGTTTTCATACTCATTGTCACTAACCAATTAATTGTTTCCTCCCATGAATTTGCTGAACAATAGTTATTCAGGATTGCTTGCAGCCCTCTCTAGATCTTCCTTGTGTAACTGCACTTGATCATGATATGTTTCAAACTTACTATACACTACAAAGCTCACAGCTCAATGAATTATTGGCAATCTTAAGTTTTTCCTTCATAGGTAGTCCACCCCTCATCCCCATTCAAAAAATAAATGAATGTGCAGGTCTAATATCCTTATCCCACACTAATTATGCCCAGTTCACTCTAGTTTGTTGTTCATTCTGCATAAAAATTTTGCTAGTTCTAGTGTTGAACTCGCATGATTTTTCAACTATCCACTTGATTTCATCTTATTTGATCTGTTGACATCTTGGTGCTTGATCCAATGTGATTTCTGCACCCCTGTTGCTGTGGTATGACCAAATTCACTGATTATTTCTTGTTGAGCTGCTCATTTTTGTTTCAGGGTTCACCGCCAGTCTCAGATGTTGTAGCCCTTCCACTTTGTATAGGGGTCCCCTGCAATGCCAATAGTCAAGACTAGGAATATGTTTGTTACCATCCCCAATTTTATGGAACACCAGGCTTTGCATCTATTGTCTTGTGCTTAGGATTTGCTTGAGTATCCCTGACATGTCTTGCTTTTGCTTCAATGTCCAAATGCTTTTATTTTTAATGAACACATTATGTATCCTTTTCGCCCACAAGTCCTTTTTGCTGCACTATCACTAGAGATTGTTAGCTAGGCAGGCTTTATTAAGCTCCCTTGAATAGTGTAAACCCAATCCCCCCTGCTTCTTTGGTTTGCATATTTTTCTCCAACTAATCTTTGCTTTGCATCTACCTTGTTGTTGGCCATTCCATAGAAACTCCTGTAGTCTCCTATCTACTTCCTTGAGTATACTTTTGGGTATGGGTAGATGATTAAGCCAGTAATTTGTGACATTACTCAGAATTGATTGTATTAGTAGAAGCCTACCTCCATAGCTTTGGAACCTATTTTTTTATTGGTTTATCCGTCCGTAATTGGAGTCTAGCATTGGTTTACAGTCAGCTGTACTAACTCTTCTTTGTGAGATTGGTACTCCTAAGTACTTAAATGGTAAACTTCTTTGTTTATTCCCATGTCTCTTACTTTGTAGGCTGCTTCCCTTTCCAAAAGGTAATAGCAACTCTTCTTAGGCTTGTACATCAGCCCTGACATCTTTTGGAATTCCTCAAAGGAATGCATGAGTGTATTAGTGGAGTTTCTCTCTGCCCTGCAAAACAACAGCAAGTCATCTGCAAAAGCTAGATGGGTCAGCTTCGAGCCTTTACATCTGTGATGGAATTGGAATTTAGGATGTGTTCTTGTCTTCCTTGCTAGGAGTGTAATCAGGGCCTCCATGTAGAGAACAAATAGGTAAGGGAACAGGGGGTGCCCTTGCCAGAGAACCCTCCTTGCTTTTATCAGTTTGGTAGGTTCACCGTTCACCAAGATAGTCGTTGAAGTGGTGGTAACACACTCCTCTACCCAATCCTTGAACAAATCTGGAAAATCTGCAGCTTTCATGATATTAAAGAGGAATTTCCAATTAATTGAGTCATATGCCTTGGCTAAACCCACTTGTACTACGCAATTTTTCATTTTCTTCTCTGAGTTGTACCCTTCCAGTAACTCTTGGCATAGGAGAATGTTGGTGCTTACTGACCTCCCTTTTATGAATGGATTTTGCTTAGGGTTGACTATTTTTTCCAAGCTTGATCTTAACTTGTTAGTCAAAATCTGTGTGATTATCTTGTATAGGAAGTTGTAGCAAGCGATGGGTTTGAATTGCTCAAGTCTTTCTGCATTACTTTGTTTAGTTATAAGACATATATATGTCTTGTTCCACTCCAGGAGGATAGCTTTCTTTTGGAAGAACTCTTGAACTGCTCCTACAATCTCTTCTCCCAATATGTCCCTGTTTTTTTGAAAAATTCTTCCATTATATCCATTAGGCCCTGGGGAATTAGGTTCATAGAAAAAACATCATCCTTTATCTCTTCCCTAACTTCCTTGGTCAATTGTCTCTTGTTGTCTTCATCAACCTTCTTGATTCCTGTGATCACCATCTCTAGGTCCTTGTGTTTCCAGCCTGCCTCATTTACCAGCACCTCAATGGTGTTCTGTTCCTCCTTGCAGGAATAGAGCCCATATAATACCTTGTACATCTCTTACCGCCCTTTAACCAGGTCATTCTAGATTTCTGTCTCAGTAGTATATTAATATTCATCAAGATTTGGTTGTATTTAGAAACTAGCTCAGCCTCTTCCTTAGTTGCACATCTTCAGGACTTGCAATTAGTCTCTTTTAGCACTCCTTTAGCTCTACTCTTCTCTATTAAGATTCTTTATTCTTAAGTAAGCTTGAGTCTTAACCAAACTAGGACAATATAGCTGTCCCAGTTAAATTTACTCTTGCTGCCTCTTTCATGTGAACACTAATGGGACAAGTGAACTGTCTCGCAACAAGTCCCACTCGTCATTCCACCAAATTAAAGCTTGTGGTTCAGTGACCTGCCCTCTTTTGTTATGTTTATAAACTATAAGCTGTTTTGAACCGTTCCAGTTCCAGCACGTGGTACTGAGGTTTTTTTCATGTTCACACTCTAATTCAAGTATTACTTTCCTTTTGAAAATATGTTGATTGTATTTGTTTACCAAAGCAATTTCCCTTCCTTGTATCTTGACAAATGGTTTTATCGCGGCATATGTATAGTTTATGTGCTTGTGTGAATTGCTACAAGTGGTATGAGTAAATAATGCTATAAATTATGGATCAGTGTGCCACCACATTGGTGAATGTTGGCAATGAAAACTCACTACCATCTCTATTATCATTGTCAGTATTTTTCTTAGTGGTAGTCACCATGATGATCATTATCATTCTTGTTATGATGATGATGGTGGTGATGATGTCAAGCATCTTTTGTGTTTCTGTCTACTTTGGCTTTCTTTTTTAATTTCTTTACTGTCACTTGAGGACTCGTGTTTGTTTAACTAAGTGTCATCCAACTCTTTTCTTATATTACTTGAGTACTCATTCTCCATTAGTGTTAATCATTAGACTTACTCTTTAGTAAATTATTATCGGTAAAGAAACTCAGCCACAAGTTTTGTAAGGTTTTTGTTATAGTGCTTATTCAGCTATTCTTATGTTTAGTTTTGAGTTTTGTCCTATTGAATTTGATGATTAAGTCCTGTACTTCCCTGTTTTTTTTTTTTTTAAATCCTAGTTTCTATCCTTTCCATTGTCACTTTAAGTACTCATTTCTTTCTCCTCTACTGCTCCTTTTTCTAACTGTTCACTGTACTGCATCTCTCTTTGTTTGGTAATGCGGCTTTTCTTTGGACGTGGTTTAGGTGGAGGAGAAGGGCTTAAATGAGGAGACAGCTAAACAAATCGGTAGCTTTGTCAAAGAAAGGGGATCGCCAAAGGAATTGTTATGTAAGCTGAAACAGGAGGGCAGCAAGTTTTTTGAAAATGCTTCTTCAAAGCGTGCCTTGGACGATTTAGAGATTTTGTTTGATGCTCTAGAGATGTCAAAATGCATTGATAAAGTTGTTTTTGATCTTAGTCTGGCGAGAGGGCTTGATTACTACACTGGAGTGATATTTGAAGCTGTCTTCAAAGGGACTACACAGGTGCAAATTCACTGATTCTGCCATATGGACTTTTTTTGGATAGAGTAGCTATATTTGAATCATGTGCAACTTGAATGTCAATTTTGTAGTGTGTAGTGGTCAGAAATTTGTGCATCTTATGCATGCTGTTAAAGGCAATACAGGTATAGTTTATCATATAGGTTAATATTAATGCACAGAGTAAAGGGGAGGATGTGTATCATGTACAACATATGAGAATGCTGTATGGTGATATGGTTCCACACTCTTCAAGGTACAAAGTGGTCTTTAAAATTGCTTTCTTGACATTCTTCTTTAATGGAAGCCATTTTCAAACAATCTGTTACGGAGATGTCAAAGGTGTGCTTCCTTGTGGAACTTTAACTGCGAGTATTGCCATTTCTTATGATTTAGTGACCTCTGGAGCGATTTATGTTGAAATCCTTCCAAGAGCTGTACATTATGATGGTTTTCTTGATGTGAGGCTCCTCAATATCCTTCTTCATGCCCCATTTTTCTGTATGTTGGGTACATAATTGAATACCACTAGCATTTCAAGTACTTTTTTTTTTGCTATAAATTTCATCATCTTTTTGGTCAAGCCACTAAATTGTTGAATTTTGATGTAAAAATCAATAACTTGGTATTATGATCTCAAGATTACTGTAAAAGAAAAGATTTAGTTGCTAGTGATGATAGAATGTCAGTGGTACCATTTATCAATTTGAAAAAAGAAATGGTCCATTTTTGAGTTATTCAAATTTAGCTAGTAGCAATAACTAGAATTTGATTATAGGGGGTAGTTTTGGTTAATAGATTTGGAGCTTGGCTCAGACCAACGAGCCACACTGAGAATTTTGTGCAGAGTTAATCAATTGTTATGGGTCAACAGTTCTCTTAAATTATCTAGTTTGTTTGCATGTATATCTTTTAATATCTTGGTTGTCTTGTCATCAAAATTTGAATGCAATATGATGGTTAGAGGTATCTTCTCTAGGTTGGATGTCACTAGTTCAAGCCGGATAAAGATCATTTTTCAATGGATAATGCATGGAGTGATATCCTGTGAGCATTAAACCAATCATTTGATCTGAAATTATCTTTTGTTATTTATTTAGTAGTTTTTTTTTTTAACTTGCCTTTATAAAGCTGATTGGCCATTCCAAGTTTTATTGAATATGACAACTTCTCTTTATCTTGGAAGAGGGAAGGTTTTTGTGAGCGCAAAGTTTCCAACAATGTCAAAATTGTGGTTTTTGACTCATCCTTACAACTAAGATATGTAATTAATAATAATATTTCAAAAATATATTTTTGTTGTCTTTTGAATAAAATATTGTAGAACTTACAATCTCACATTATTGTGAAGCTATAATAAATTATTAGATCAAAGTCCATGGGCATCTAATAATATTAAGGAAAACTATTTGCTCGCATTTTTTGTTAATTCTTCCTTGCAGGACTTAATCTGGTTAATTTGCATGTTCTTGTCAAAGATGTAAAATCTATTTGGGCAAAACTGTGAATGGTGAATGACAGTCAGGGTTAAAAAGAAATGAAAGCTTCAAGAAAACATGGAAAAGGCAAATTTTTTAGACCTCGGATGTCACTTATAGATGGAGTACAGGCTTTGTCTGAGTTATGGATGTTGCATGCAGATGTAAATGACCTAGGTTATAATGGTTAATTTAGTGAAATTAATTGAAACTATGAAATCATGTTATCTCAAAATGAGAGCTATTCAAATAATTTTGTAAAATTTGTGTTTTCTGGAGTAGAGTAAACAACTGTGAAGAGTGCCCTTGGATAAAAGCCATTAGTTATATATTGAACTGTTCTGATGCTGGATCTGAATATTTAGATTCTAGAGTTATTGAGCTTGAACTTGGCAAGTTTTGAGAATGGATGGTAGAGGTGCAAATGTTGGGATATTCTGTGAGAAAGCAAAGATCTTGAAGTGGTAATAATAAGTCTTATTCTGTGAGAAAGCAAGGATCTTGTAGTGGTAATAATAAGTCTTAGTCCATCTTTTCCTTTCTTAGCCTATGAGATGATATGAAGTCCTATATATACATTTAAGGATTCTTGTTTGGCTTTTTCTTAGTAACTCAAGAACTGAAATACGAGCACTAGAATATGATGTTTGACTATATCCTCTAGTTGTGGTTCTGTCTTGGTCATTTTGCTCGGGTTGATAATTTATTTTGGGTATCATGAATTTGAAAATGCAGTCAATTTGCATCAGTAACTTATTGATGTTAATAGGTTGGCTCAATTGCTGCTGGTGGACGTTATGACAACCTTATAGGAATGTTCGGCACCAAGCAGGTTCCAGCTGTTGGAGTTAGTCTTGGCATTGAGAGAGTTTTTACCATCATGGAGCAAATTCAGAAGGACCGGAACCAAGTAGCCCGACCTACTGAAACCCAGGTTTTATTGAGCATTTTGGGAGATAAAAGTAAGCTCTCGCTAGCTGCTGAACTTGTAAGTGAGCTATGGAGTGGAAAACTTAAAGCAGAATATCTTGTCAGTACAAGATTTAGCAAGCATATTGAGCGCGCCAAAGATTCAAAAATCCCATGGATGGTACTTCTTGGTGACAAGGAGCTGGAGAAGGGGATTGTCAGACTAAAAAATCTAGAAACCACAGTTGAAGAGGAGGTTCCCAGAAATACACTTGTTGATGAACTCAAGAGACGAATGAAGTGAAAATCTTACGTGGCTAAGAAAAGATTGGAGTTTGTGCTTTAACTAGGAATGTTGAAAAGCAAATCACTGGCAAAAGGCAATTTGGACGATGCACTATCTTTGGTTGTCGAAGTTGCTGTCTTTGACTACATATATATCCATATATATACTGCTGCATTTTAGAGCACCTGTCTAAAGTGGTGTGAGAATAGACGCTCATGCGTGGATGATTTTGATTTTGTATCTAACTTTTAACGCTGGCAATCTTTTTGAGAAATTTATTTATTGTCCAGTTCAGATGTGCTTCCTCCATTTGATTGCTTAAAAAGCCATTGCTCTGTTTTAGGTCTTGACTTCATCATGTCCTTTACCAAACAAAAGTGGTCAAGTTATTGCCAGTACTCGGTACTTACGAAGGTGTGTGGGAATGACGCATACAATGCTTCTAGTGTGTTGACCCCTCGCCATGCCCTTGAAAATAACCTTATTGTGAAATTATATAGAAAGTTAGAAATTGTTCTGCAAAACCACGAGTTTAAATCTCTATTCTGAGTGAACAGTGAAGCTATCTCACACGGAGTGACCGTTGAAACCAGTTAGAGCGAGACAGTCAGTTCTTTCCACCATATATCATTGCCAAGCATTTAGGAAAGTTGCTTAGAAGTTTGTAAGTAACAGAGTCTTTATCTCTTAGCTTGATTCCAAGATGCGCAATCAGAAGCATGAATTTTAGATGTTATTCATCCCAGAGCAACGTGGGCATGGTAAAACCCAAGTCCCAAACTTCATATATGAACAAAGCCCCACCACTAGGTTGAAATTTTCTCTTATTCAACATTCTCCCTTTAAACCTTAAAAATATGGGATATGCTCATAATCTCAGTTACCTTAATAGAAGCTAGATACAATTTATTTCCCGCGGGTTGATGTTGTATATGGTATACACTCGATAAAATACATATTGGAGGGCCGACTTGCAAGATATTATGATTCAGGGGTCAGTTGTATTCGTTTTGTCCAACCTGAGGGTCCCTTGCCTATTTAAAATATTAGCACTAACGGATTTGTGACTTTTTAATTATGTTGGTTTTAAGTCTACGGAAAGACTCAAATTCCTAAATGAATAAGATCAATATAAAAATATAAGGCTTAATTGGAATGGTGAGACAAGATTTTTGATGTACTCTCATATGCAATGTATCTACCTCGATTCTTTTAATCCATAGATTGTCCGAGACAAATACATCTATCATTTGGCTGATATTATTGAATGTTGATCCTATAAAGGTTATAATGACTCTTTTCCTATTATGTAACTTATAATTAAGGTGATGGCGATAATTCAAATTTAAACTAAAAGAAAATAAATTAAGAACAGGACAATACAATCAAGAAACTGGAATAGCAATCTTCTTAGGATTTCTCATACAATCGCGATTCCATTAATTAATATTTAATCTTAGGTTAATTAATTAAAATATCTTTCTAATTAAAATCCTTAGAATCTCATTAATCGATTTATGAATTTCACAATTAAGTTTGACCCTAATTCATAATATTTATATCGACCTATCTTTAGGTTTGCATGTAATCATATTCATTTATGCTAGATCTCTCAATCTCAATTGCATAAAATCATATTTGTGTTTTATGTTTTGGTTGTTGATGTTTGTTTGTTTGTTTTTGTTTGCTTGAGGATGAGAAAACGTTTAAGTGTAAAGATATTGATAGGTGTAAACTGCATCGTGTTTTTATGAGTAGTTTAATGTGTGTTTAGTTGTTAATTTGATTGTTTAGTGTGTGTGTTAGTTTATAATTGTTTTAGTCAATAAATAGTTTTGAATGTTTTGTGGATTGGAACATGATGATGAACTTTAATTTTATATTTATAAGGTGTTTTGATGTGTTTGTTAGTGTTTCAGAGCAGTTGGTAGAGATTTGGAAAAGACTCGGAAAATAACCTAGGGCTACGATACAAAAGCAAAAACTCCCAGCAATGATCATGCCACTAAAGGTCATGATCGTGGCCTGCACGACAGATATGCAGACAACAGTCCTGACTTGAGTTTTCGAGAGATTTTATGAATCTTTCAGACCTAAAAAAGACCTTAGGGTTGCCCTAATTGGAAATACTATATAAGACTTAATGATGTAACCGTAAAGGAGAGCTTCTCCATTCTGCCACTTTTGGAAAGTTCAAGAGAAAGAGAAAAGAAGAGAGAGAGAGAGAGAGAGAGAGAGAGAGAAGAGAAAGGAAAAAGAAGAAGAAGAAGCGGTCCTGATGTTGCTTCCCAGATTAAGTGGTCTCTCGATGCTGCTACCTTCCTGGATTGTCCGATCCAAGTTTTATTTCCTTTTCATTTCATTTCTGTTCATTTAATGAATAAGATTGAAATTGATTATATGATAATGGAATTTTGATTGTTGACAATGTTCTAACTCTTCCTTTGAGATTTTACTTTAATTTAACGTTGAAATAGTCGATTTGTGTTGTATTGATTGGGTGTTGTGATTAACTTTGATTTTTGCATGTTTTAGTAACAAATTGAGAGGTTGAGCCGGATAAAAATGATTGGATTGGGTTTTCAAGAGTTAGGCGATCCAATAGATCACGAAGTTAATCATATCAATTTTTATGCAAAGAGAGATCTTGTATGAGGCCCGATAATTTAGTAGAGAGCTTCTAATCTAATTTTAATTATGGTTCATTTGTTAATTGAGAGAATGCAAATTTCATAATTTAATTAAGGTTAATGATTTAAGGCGCGAGATTGTAGCTTGAGAGAGAGTAATTCCCCCTACGATAGTCAAGAACCGACACCTCGATAATACATAATTGTCTAAGTTAGCATTAATGATAGGTACAATCTCCTCTCTCATAGCTTGGTAATTTCTCTTGATTAATTTCCATAGTTTACCCTCCTTGTGGGATCGATCTTTCGAATACTACAACTCATCGATAATTGATAGATATAAATTGTAAGACTCGACATCTTGAGCATTGCTTGATCACGAATAGAATCGTTGAATGTTGATAGTTACTCACAACAAAAACATAAATCATCACATTTAATCTAATCAATAGTGCTAATCAATTGTTTTGTCACAAAAAACCTTGTATCTGTGACGAAATGATAGTTAGTCACAAAGAGTTGTTACTAAATTACGAAGAGTAGTGATCATAGTGATAGTTTCGTTTTTGTGACAATATTAAGTAGACATTAAATTAATTGCATTTTTATTGACAAAAGCTTTCATCATAAAAAGTAAAATACCATATGATGGTAAACCGTTTCGTCACAACAAGAAAAAATATTAGTGATCAAAATATGTTTTGTCACAAAAAATAGAAAATATTAGTAACCAACATATGTTTTGTCACAATTACAATCCATTTTCGCTGAAATTATTTTGACGCCAAATTGCATATATTTTTAATGGCAGAACTTAGTTATAAAAGAAAATTTAACACTATTAATATAATAATAGTTACAATTTAATTATGAACGATACTAAATTTTCATAATTACCATTATATTAGTGACAAAAAATAATTCATGACAATTAATCTAAACAATAATATTAATCAATTATTTTATAAAAAAACTAATATCTGTAACGAAATGATAGTTGGTCATAAAAAAAATTGTTAACTTTTGTAGCGTTGAAGAAGACCCTCGAATTTGTGGACTGAAATCAAGGAACACTGATTTGAGGTTGATAGAAAATTTGGATATGATGTGGTTGAGACGGAGTCGTGAGAGCATAATCTACAGACATCAAGGATGCGGCCTAAAAAGGGACGGTTACTTCACAAAAAGCGAAAATTTACATTGGTTTTAGGATGTATGTTTTACTTTTGCCACCTAATCATCCTTAACAGTCTCCCTTTGTTGTTTGAGAGAAGACCAATCATGCTTCCCTTTTCCCAGTGCCACTTTTGGTCATCCAAGTAGTATTAGCTCACTTTCCCTGTAATTGGAAGTCCTTCTTCTACCGTAAAAGTGAACCAAGTTGAAGATCACTCTGTCGCCACCATGTGTACAGTGGCCTTATTGCTTTCGTCAAAAACAAACTTTGATCAGCTATGCAACAGGACCCAATGCCAAACAATATCATTCAGAACTTTACGCTTATCAGGAACATGAAATTATATTCAAGCAATATGATTAATTTTTTATTAAAAAGAGTTTAAAGCAACAATTGTGAAAATTATTATTATTAATTTCATTCTAAGAATTATATATAATGAACTGAAATTTTATCCAATTGGCATAATAAAATATTTAAGGGTACGTAGTAAATCTGTACTAAAACAAATCGATTAAAAGATATCATTCGATTCTTGCAACGCTCAAGAGAAATAACTTGAAATTCATTGTTTAATAGGTAGAAATCCTATTTCCTCCTTTTTTTCTCCAATTAATGGTAGTCGAGATGCAGGGTAAGCCATTGGGATTATTTTGATAAAGAATTAAGAAGTGGACATCAATTAGACATATTTAAATGTATGAATAAATAATCAAGCTCTTACATTAATTTGTTGTTACTAGTTATACTTACTAGGAAGATTGTGAAATTAATTATAGAGAACAGACAACTAAATACATCGATCATTTATCTTTGATCCAAATGGAAGGAGATAACAGAAAGCAGAATATATACCAACAACGTACTGAACTTGGACGTGTATATAATATATAGTACATAATTACGAAAATGTCAAGCTGGTAATAAAACTCCACAAATTTATGTATTTAGTACTAGGACGTGGGGGGAACACAGATGAAATGATGACTTGGGATAGGTTTTATATTAAATTTAAAACTAGGGTTCAACGTTTTTCAGGAGACGAAGCCCTGGGAATAAGATGGTCAGTTGCATCCATCAACAAGTGTGGAGTGAGGAGATCGTCCCATCCTGGAACTGGGGCTGTAGTTTCTACGCCATCTGAAGACCATCCAATGTGTGTCACATGTTTCACATCTGTCGGAACTCCTATCTCCATTTCCAGTTCCTCATCCATGTCTTCTTTGTAAGCTTGGACAACCCACGTACCCCAAGTGTCAGTTAATTATTAGCTTAAATGAAAATTAAGCATGGAAAAAGCAAAGAGATAAAATTCAAAGAAGAGGATACATTTGTGTACTGATAGCCAGGGATTATATTTATGTTTTGGCTCACCAAATAATTGAGACAAGGTCTTGAAACTTCTCAAGAGCCTATGAACCCCGGGGGATACGTTCGGCTTTAAAACAGTAGGGAATTTCAATGCGCTCTCAGTCTGAGTACGACTAGGTGAACTTTCTTCTTCATCTTCTTCTTCTTTTCTTCCTTATCAACAATCAATAATAATAAAAGCAAAAGAAAACCAAATGAGCCTAAACGAAGAAATAGATATAGCCATCGAGGGAAAACAAAAAAGGGATTAGAGAGAGACTTATTATTATTGGGGTGTCTGGCTTTTTGTTTCTGGCGTGGTCGTGAACCCCAATAGCAACGCTTGATTCAGAGACACAGCCCATGGTGAAAGGAAGAAGAACAAGCCTTTCCATTCTGTCTCTCATAAAATTTTCCACCAACACCCCAAGTAAGAATTATAAGCATGATAGGGAAAAGGAAAAACATAAGAAGAATAGGTAAGGCAACAAGGTTTGTTATAGTGGCTCATGTTCTTTTTACCTTGGTCATCAAGTGACTATAATTTGACGTATACTGGGAAGTCAAGGTAGACATAAGTTAGTTTGGTAGAGACCAGGAAAGCGATGGAGAGAAGGATGGTTAATTAGGGACCAAATTACTATTACATTATATATATTGCACTTGCCACTTGGTTTAGAGCTCATTAAAAGATACATTAGGTAGAACTGCCATATCTTCAATTCATTCTAAAAACAAAGACAACTCATGCATACCTTATTCTCCAAGTAAGTTTTGGATATCCCTTTTCTTTCTTTTTTCTTTTTGTTTACTTAATACTGACTCCATACCAAATTTTAGAGTTGTGCGTCACAAGCGATCTTGCCCTGTTGATTTCGAAGAAGGGAACCATGATGGGATTGATAGAATACACAGACTACGAGATGTAATTGTTGAGCGTAATTGAAGACAAAGGAACCATGGCAAAATCCGATCCAAAGGCTCATCCTTCATGATCCAAAAAGAATTTCAAAACCTAAGAAGAATTACCATAATTACTAACTCCGACCTCGATCGGATTACTACAAAATTCATAACCTTCTATATATAGCAATCAACCAGAAAACCTTATACCACCATCCAAGAAAACTATAAAAAGGGTAATGTAATTATATCTCAATCTCAATTCATGGGTTAATATGAATCAATAGCATATAATATATTCTTTCCATGCCTGCTTCTAAGGTAACTTCTATATATGATGGACATATGGGCACGTCATGATTGACAGGGAAAGACAATAGCAGTGGAGCAATCGGTGATGCTTTGGCGAGTTGATAGGTGATATACACTTTTTATTACCAATTTTTTTTCTAATTACAATTAAGTTTATCACCCACTATCTAATCAAGTGAACTTATTGTAAATAAGTAATATAATAATAGGTAAGATACTGATCTCACGGAAAAGTAGCTAGTGTTGATAGAAAAACCTAACATTATCATCTAGTTTAAAATGTAACAAAAGAAATATGATTTTCATGAATTTTTTTAATAAAATGTAAAATAAAATTAAACTTAATGTTAGATTTGATAATATCTAAGAAATAACTAATAAAATAATTAATCAAAATAGAATATAATCGATCGAATAATGTGTCTAGATGAGTATTTCGATCTCTTTGTAACACTTTCGCTTTCATGATTTAATTAACCTAAAATAGATATCTTCTCTAGACCAACAGGACTTCTTAGACACTAAGATTGCACTTTCTCCAACTACAACTATTTATTCTTCAATTGGTTAACTTGTATTTATGCTAACTCCCTTTTGATTATATTAAGTTTGATGAAATCCTATAAATGATTTTACCTTAATATTAGGAATATCATATATGTCTTCCTCAGGCACAATTAAGATCATATTTAGATGTTGACATGAATAAGTTGACATTAAAAAAACAAAGATAGCTCATAGAAATATATATAATATTGTAAATTAAATTAAGTCAATCTATATAAAACAACAACTAGGATTTTTCTATTTAAAGATAGAAAAAGTATTTAGTTATAAAACATAATAAAACAAAAATCAAATTAAAAGTATACAAATCATAATAGAAGTAAACTAGAAAAACTCCCTAATTTGGTTGTTAGCTTGGTCTACTGAGATAAGGGCCAAGTTTGTCTAGACCAAGGACGGAGACATATGCTACTGGGCCCCCTAAGATTTTTAAAGCTTGAATAATTTTTTTTTATTTTTAATATATATATTAATCATAAGGAAACGATAGATAGAAGAAGTGGAACGTGAAAGCCAAATTGGATTTCCAAGAGATTACTTCTTAAATATATATATATATATATATATCAAAACCTTATAAAAAAACCTATCTTTGATAGGGTTGCTCTTCTGGAAGATCTTAACGGAAGTGGTTGTCGTCAGTTCCCATCTGCTCTTCGGTGGATTATAGACAATCAGCTCTTGGACGCTTCATGGGGTGACGATTGAAAAAGGTAAGACAAATACAAAAGTGATAATTCAGATAGCGGATTGATTAGTTTTTAATAGAAAAAATACATTTTGTTGTTAAATAAAAAAGTGATTCTGCAGAAATACCGTCTATCAGGACTGGCATTTTTTTAATAATAACTTACACAAGCTTGAGGATGAAGATCCTGCGCACATGCCAATCGAATTTGAAGTTGCTTTTCCTTTGGTTCTAACTAATTTTTTTATTTTGCAGTTATGAAAAAATACTTTAAAAAATTAAGACCGACTCTTCAGTCATCATCGTGTAATTTAAATCGGAATGTTAATAAAGCACCTCCAGCATCGAAGGAGGTTATTATTGAAGAACCTAGGATTGACTTGGAAAATCTTCCTTCCGATCCAAGATTGAGACCTAATATAATGGCGTATCATCCTGAAAAACGAGATCAGGTGCGTAGAGCTTATTTATTAAAAGGTCCTTGTCAACCTCGAAATCATAACTTTCCTCGAAATCAAGAGCTTAACGATCGATTTGATGAAGTCAACACAAGTTTGCTTTTATGTATGGCATGTCTTGATCCTAAAGACTCCTTTTTCGCATTTGACATGAAAAAATTGATTGAACTTGCAAAATTCTATCCATCAGAGTTTCCTCCTATTGCTTTAATTGAACTTGAATATCAGCTTGAGAATTTTATCATTGATGTACGTATGGATAAGAATTTCTCTGAATTGAGTGGAATTGGAGACCTTGCTAAGAGAATGGTGGCTACAAGAAAGCATTATGTATTCCCTTTGGTTTATTTGTTAGTCAAATTGTCATTACTTTTACCAGTTGCTACAGCCACAATAGAAAGAGCTTTCTCCGCAATGAAAATTATCAAGAATTCATTTCATAATAAAATGGGAGATGACCTATTGAATGATTGTTTAGTGTGTTACATTGAAAGAGATGTATTTGCAAATTTTGACAATGATCTTGTTATGAAAAGATTTCAATCTATGAAAAGTAGGCGAAAATCATTGTAATTTTAGCTATTTTATATTCTTAATAAAACTTTATTTTTTATTTAGTTTTGATATGAAAATTTTTGTGAAATTTATATTTTATTTGGACCCCCTATTTTAAATTTCTAGCTCCGTCACTGGTCTAGACTATAGCTCCTCAACGTTTTATCTATACTGCAGGACTTAATATTTCTTTTGGGTGATAGATATAGCCTCTAGCATGACTATATGTTGGACCCCGATCTTTAAGTGAATTTTAGAAATATAAAAGTATGAAATAAGTAAGTTTGTATATGAAGTTTGTAATAGATGTGATTATGTTTTAAGAAAATTGATGAGAAAAAGAATTGATAGAGTTTGATGATTTTGAAATTTGAATAGATTTGTATGGATTATACAAGTTTAAGTGGATGAGAAATTGAAAATTAAGTTGAAAATCAAGAAATAAAGAGAAAAAGTGTGAAAATATGAAAATATGAAAAGTTTGACTTTTTGGCCTTTGAGAGTTGACTTTTGATTTAGGCAAAATTTGAGAAAATGGTCTTTTGAAAACTTGTAGTTTATGTTAAGAGCTTTCTGTCGCCATAAAGTTTGCAATTTTTCGATATCGAGAGTGAAAGTTATGGTCAGTCAAAGTTTGAATGTGACATAGGTTTCCAACGCGATTGTGTTTCTCTGTTCTTTGCTCTCGGATGTCGGATCCGCTTTGTTAAGTTTTTGTTCCGCTTTTGTATATTCGATTTGTTTGATGCGATACCTTTCCGTTTCGAGTATTCGATTTGCTTCCGCTTTCACTTTATTCTGTTTCCGTATTTTGTGATTCGATTCCGCTCTGTTTTTCGTTTCGTGTTATCGAATGCTTTGATTTACGATTCGAAATTTCGATGCAAAATTTCCTTTTCCATTCGCTTTCGTTTCCTTCGCTTTTCGTTTTCTAGTTGGGATCCGGCCTCCGGATTGGGTTTCAACACTATATCTCCAAGCTACGGATCTAAATGCTTTCTATAAGATGAATAAACAATCTCTATCTCCTAACTCTGGATGGTATTGTTTTCTTTCTAACCTTCACATAATATTCTACAATGCCATTGGCTCAAGTCTTAATAGTTACTGCACTTGATATTTTAGGGCACAAATTGACATATGAGCAAGGATCAGATTGTGCTCATCTAAGAATTATGAATTGCATTGTGCTTTTACTTAAAATTGCCTACAATTCTTGGGTAATATTATCTCAATGTCCAATTGTGAAAAATTACCTAAAAGATCATAAAAATAAATAAAATAAGGTAATTTAGCATTAAAATAAGAAAATAGTAAAAACATATGCATATTTCATGTACATCAAATATTCTTTCATTTAAACTTTTTTCCTTAAATAAATCAATTCCATCACTATTAACATAAAATGTGATAATTTAAGGAAATAATTTAATAAATCAATTGGAGTAATCAAGATGGTGAATTAAGTTGGAATGTTCATCAATTAGGTAGAATTTTAGATATTTGCATTAATTCCTAAATTAATTTAATTTGCCTTAATAATACTTCAAAATTTGACTTAATTTTGAAAAATTCAACATAATATATAAAGTAGATATTCATGAGAAAGATGTTTCAACTTTTAAACATTTTAATAACCAATTGAACTTTAAATTAATGAAGGAGCTTTTAAAGGATTACTTAAAAACCTTTTTTTAACACAAAAGTAAATATCTTATCATGAGTGTTCCTACTTATTTGGTTAGGTTACTTTTTCAAATGGTTACTAACATCACTCTTTAACTTCATCTTTTCACTTAGGTTAAAGCCATTGAAATAAATTAATTCATGCTTAATTATTCACATACATTTTATTTATCTATATTTTTAAAATGAGACATTAAAATTCTTAGAAAGAATTCACTTCTAACTCAAAGATATGTCTAATTGTAATAAAATTTATAAGCATAACAAATAAAACCTATGAATTATTGATTTCCTCCCATACTTGAGTTGTAAATTGTCTTCAACGTATGAAATATAAACAATCAAAATTAATCATTAAAGGATAATAAATAGAATAGGAGGAATAAAACATACAAGAAACTTGCCTAGCTTATAGTTATTATTTGTTGTCAAAAGTATTTATAAACATCATCAATATATTATTTCTACCTTGTAAGAAAACAAAATAAAGAAAACACATAAATAATCTAACATAAAAAGAGCTTAACATTAAGTTAAGCTAAAGTAAAGTATCAATTGTAAAAAAAACATTGATAAAATAAAATTTTATTTAAAGATTACAAGAGGAAGAATATAATCCCCAAAATGTTCAAAGCTTAAAGGTTAAAAAAAAGTATATATATATATCTATAAGCACAATCTATAAAAAGCTAATCCTCATCATCATTATCCTCCTCTAGTGTTTTCAAAGATTATGGAATTAGCTAGAAGGATCCCACATGTAAGAAGAAAGTAGATAATTCTTTTTCTTTCCTAACTGCCTCAGTAAGTTGTTTAAAACATAGCTTTAACTATGCATCAGTACATTAGTTGCTCATGGAACTTTAGCTATTGACTCTATCTCTACTCCCTCTTGTGCCACTTTCAAGTCCTAACTAATCCTATATAGCTACTAACTCTATCTCTACTCCCCCTTGTGCCACTTTTAAGTCCTAGGGATCTCAACATCCCTTTTATCTAATATAACATAATTTTTCCAAATCTTCCTAATTATTCCTATACGACTCTTCATTTCAAGGTCGATAGAACCTATGCAACATCTTACAATCAAGTTTGAAAGAGATCATTAAGACCTAAGTTTTTTTCTAGTATACTCAAATAGGAGCTTTTATATATTATACCTTGATTTTTATTGCTCATTTGATATAGACACACAAAGAAATAGTAACTAGATGACAAAGTCTCCTTGTAACTATGCACCACAAAAAACATAAATCCCTATGTCTAACTACTTCTTTATTCTCCTTCCTCCCTTAATGTTATGAGGTATCACCTAATGTAAGTATATAAAGGTAACAGAGGTAATTAAGGAGCTCTTAATAGTTGATGTATCATATTTAAACCCTTTTTTAATATCATTCCCCAAAATCATTTAAGTTTACTTACAAAATTTAGTTGAAAAATCAATTTTTTTTAAATTATCTCTTTTTACCTATTTGGGTGTGTAAAACCCATATCTCATTAACAATGCATATCACAATATATAATTCTATTTTTCCTCAAAGTTCATGAATTTCAAGTAGTCATACCATTCAATATGGTCCTTTTTGTAGAATGTAAACATAGGGTGTTCATTATAGGATTAACTCATATATTATGTGCATGCTTTGCTTTTATGCTACCTTGAATTGCTTATCCCTTCTGTCTCTTGCTCATGGATTGTTGAGAACTTATGGTTATGTATATAGGTAAGTGTAAAAATTGAAACTTAATGAAAGGATTGCTTAAGATTGCAAAATTTCCAAAAAAATTGAAGTTTTGAACCCTAGCTTCATAAAATACGGATTTAGATGAGAAAGAATTATTATAGTCTTAGTGAAAATAGAGGGGTATGTTGGATAGGAAAAAGAAAACATGCTTTGTTTGGAAAAACGGTAGATTTCAAAACTTTTAAGAAATCATTACTTGCAGCGGAAGCAACAAATCCAAATCAACATGCCAATCCATACATGATATGGTATAAGGATAAAAAATATAAATAAGATCAGGAGTATTACCGACTCCTTCGCTAAAGCTTTAAATCCTCGCTGCGCTATCCTCTCCTTCTTCATGTATGCAAATCCTTTGACTTTGACTCTTTTCCTTTAGCAATCTACTTTCTCCTTGTTGTAGTATCCTCAACCAATTAGATTTACCACCTATTCTTCAAGGACAATTAGGTTAACAAAATCCTTTGGTGGGAAAGGACAAGAAATGTTTGGAGGAGATTTTCTTAGAAGAAGAAGAAGCAAAATTGAAACTCTTTCAATTGGTATTTTCGATTCTCTCTTTCATGAAAGGAGAGAAGGTGTAAAGAACATCCAGAACTCTTTCTTGCCTACCAATTTCGTATATGCATGGATGGAAGGAGAGAGAGCCATCAAATGCATCACTTCTTTCATTAATCACTCATAAAATAGTCAATAAATGAGATTATCTTCATTTATCTTTATGATGACTATTTGAAAAGACCATAACCTAAAATTCAATACCCAATTTCGGTTTTGCCAAGAAGAAAGAAGGAAGATGGTCTATCTAATGTACATCTTTCATCTTTAATCTAATGAATGCAAATAGGCTACAAGCCAACATTAAAAGACAACCATTAAACCATTTAATGGTAAGTTCATAACTCCATTTAATGATGATTAACCATAATAAAGACCATCTTTATTTAGCATTTTAATGTCAAATGTGTGGTTACACATTTAACCTAGGAATAACCGAAATTGCTATCTTCTTCTTAAAAAAATTGTTTTAATATAATTAATCTAATTATTTACATTAAACCAAAAACCAAGCCCATTACTAAATGTACATTTGGGCTTCTTTAATTAGACCAAGCCCAAGATTCAATTATGGGCTTCTAATTAACCTCCATTTATATTTCTTACTTAGCTTGATAACCTTCCTTAAAGCCAAGTGGGGAATCTTATTGAACTTTGATAATTCAAGCTCGAATAAGCCCAGAATTAATTCAATCTCATTGGAATTAATTCTAGCTTATTAACTAAATGTCATTCCACTAAAGACAATTAGTTGAACTCTTGAATTATTAAATATTATGAGAATATGTCCAATTGCAAACCCTATTTAGAACCTTATTATAGCCATCTGCGCAACAAAGGGTAAAATTACCGTTTTGCCCTTATGTTGGTTTTTCCTTCTAGATCTCTCATTTTACTTTATATGGTGATTAACACATAAGATCTCATCTCAGTGTTAAGACTTGATGGGTAGCTAGTCCGTCAAACTACTGGCACCAGTTTAATCACCAAATCTCCTTAAAATATTTAGAAGAGATGATAACACTATAAACTCTTTATTTGAGTGAATGTTCCCTGATACATGTTTTAATTAATAACTCCAATATGCAGACACTGGATTAATACTCTGTAAAAATCTATTTCCGATCATATCAAGAATTATAATGAAACATATATGAGTTCACCACTCATCAAGATTATGGTTCATAATAAGCGAATGCTTAAGTTGTATGTCACTACAACAAAACTAAGCCTTTTGCGTCGTTTTGAAAGTAGACGTCGCGAATGGTGTGAGGATATCGCGACGCCTGATAAGACGTCATGAAAGATTCGTAGAATCTGAGACGTTGTATTCAGACGTCGCCAAAAAGAGTAGTTTTTGACGTCATCTTGGTACAAAGACGTGCCAAAATAGAAAAAAAGACGTTTGTTAGAAATAGACGTCGGGAAAGGCCAGGTCCACGTATTTAACTTATGCCCTTCCCTACTAAATGAGACGACGTCGTGTTGCCGCCCCCCATAACGATGTCGTCTCATCTTCTGTGTAAATGAAAATCAGAGGTCTCATCTTCGTTCTCCCCCCCGCGCTTCGATCTGTGGAATCTGTCTTCCTCCACCTTCTGTCTTCCTCCACCTTCCCTCTCTCATCTTGTGTAGCGCTTGGAATCTGTGGAGTTTGCGTCACCAGTTTTTGAGCTTCTGTCATTTATAGTCGGAGGGCATGTGCGTACTGGTTGAGGTAAGTCATCGAACGACTTTGCTTGCAATTAATGTGAGTCGATTGTAGTTGACAATTTAATCTGGGTTTAAGGTTGCTTAATCATTTATTTTGATTATCTGTAACACAATGCATTTGGGTTTGCATTGTGTGACAGTATCTTCTTCCCAGCCTTATGTTCATCTGCCTTTTCGTTCCTATAGCCTTTTCGCCGTCTCAACTTATAACTTTAACAGTGCATATAACTGTTATTCCTACAGGTTCAAAAGATCAATCAACTGTGGTGTCATTAGCAGTGGAGCAAATTGTAGAGGTAATTAACCTTCTATGCTATTGTTTTATTTTGGAGTTCATGTTTGTTGTTGGTTTTCCTTTTGAATGGTCTTCAATTGAACTGAGGTTGAATTTAAATGTTTGTTTAGCTTCTGGTGGACTTCAACATCTTATTTTGATCCAATGGTGACTAGCTTATGCTAGTCACCATTGAACTCATTGAAAATTAACATATATAGTTTGGCTGAATATATACTGTCATTGTTTAATATAGTTGATTTTTTAGTGGGTCTTTCCTGTTATCATTACAATAATGTACAATTTGTAATGAATAATTAGATATTTAAAGAATATTTTAATCAAACACAATTATAAATAAGTATACAATTACTTTCACTATTTTAGGTTATCTCGAAGGTTGCTCCATATTTTTGCATCCTTTTTTATTATGACAAACTCTAAAATAATTTTGATATCTTATGAGTACTCTTACTTTGCTCTATTTGTTTAGGTTCTTCAATTCTTCATCTTTATCCCTTCTTTTGGCCTTTTTGGGCCTTTAAGACATCCTCTTGATCAAATAAGGTAATATGAGCTACAAGTTTTTAGTCTTTGAACAAAATTTTAGACTACTATTGGGTTTCATGACATACTAATAACTATTTAAATAACATTCACGCTTATAATATCAGCTCACGTACCCATCAGTATCCTCCCTCTTATATGATATACAAATAAATGCATACTTACAAGGATCCTTATTAAATCTCAAAGTCTACATTAACATGTTCTTACTTGTAAATCAATAATGAACTTAATATGTTACTTCAAACTTAAAACTTCCATTTTTCTTGATGATACATTGCCTTGTTTCCTATTATGCATTCTCTATCTTTTTCCTCACCCTTGGACATATATAATAGGTAGACTTGATCACCATATCCCTTTTTCATGAATTTGAGTCATTAAAGCAACTTGAATATCCTCTAGCATTTTGATCAAGCATTTTGATCTATGTTCATAACTAATTTTGTTAAATGTCTCTAATATGTTATGGTGAACAATTTCATAATTTGGTCTTATGTTGACAAATGCTTTCACAAAAGTCTCAGGATTCCTTACTTTGAAGTCATCATAAGCCTTATTTTATATATTCATAAAATGCTCTATTATCTCATCAAATTCCACTTCTATTGTGCAATTAAGATTTGCCAAAATAAACTCTTATATTTGTGACCTTTATACAAATTATATTAATTTGTATAAACACATAAGGCACATTTTTTATACTTAGCTTTTGGGAAGAGATTTCTCAATGCATCCAGTAAATCCTAAACACAAAAAAAGAATGAGCCAAACAATATAATGTAAGTATAATAATTCAACGCATATATAAAAATAAGCAGTACGAATATTTGAATGTTGACCTTTTGTTAATGGCTTACAAAAGTTAATGAATTCTCACTTATGTTTAGGTCTTCACCAAGAAGATTTAAAATACAATTGCAAGATTAGTAATTCTCTCCCCTTAGAATAACCCTATATATAAGGTACATTTGATTGTTTCCATCACTCCTAACTATAGATAATAAAGCACCACTAAAAAATATACTTACAAAGCCTCCATCTAACCATATTATTTTCCTACAACTACTAAGGAAACTATACTTTAATACCTTAAATCCTATGTAGAACCTCCTAAATATTAGTTGTCCAGACTTTTCATCAAGTTTAGTTTAAATAATGAATAGCCATTCTTTGTCAATCCATCACAATTCTTGTTCATAAGATCATAATTTTGCATAATGGCGTTGCATAGATCTTTGTAGCATCACAATAGTTTTACATTTAGCCCCATAATATTGAGATTTAGTTACATGTAATGCATAATTCATCTAAAGATCGTCTATCATCTCATAATTGACTAGTTTAGAGTCCTCCTAGAACTTGTGTAAAAATTCTTTTGCGATCAATTTCTTACTAGCTTGCTTTTTTCTTTACACTTTCTTTCAACTATGCTTGTTTACTTAAAGGGACATTGTGGCTCACAAGCAACATTCATTTTCACACCAAATCTCATCATTGAAACATCATATCCATTTGTAATCACATAATTGCTTATTCTTCCCTAAAATGAATCTCATCATTAAACTTCATGCCAATATAGTAGGGCCTAGTCGAAACATTGTCTATTTTTCGAAAAAAATACATGGCATCTAGTTGGAAGTCTAGTCTCAAAGGAAATTTTAAAACCTCCCTCAAAGGATAAAATGTATAAGTAAGTGGACAAAGCTTTTATTTTCCACATTCCTATGAATCCTAACCCTTTTATCGTGTAAGATTATAGACCCACATCTTTTTATAATGTAATATACTAGAGAATTTCTAAGATGTTAGTCGCTAGATTGAAAGTAACCCTAAGCTCAATCATTAATCCAATTTAAGTATCATTCATTCAAGGGAGGAATATAGGATATAATATACTCTTGATATAAGAAACGTGAGGATTGCTATAGAAATAAATTAATAAAGAGTTATATGATGAAAATAGACATGCACAAGGAACCTAATAATGTTAAATAGGAATTCATCCTTAATGTAATATAGGTTCTAGGATATCCAAAACAATTCGTCAAATTAATAGATCTATATATCATAACAACACACCATAAAGAGCTTACACAATTATTCAATAAAGAAATAGGGCTAAGGAAAATGGATTGCTTATCCTCTTATCTATTCATAATTTTCATATAAGCTCTATGAAAGTTAATTGACAAGTACATCAATAATAAGGGATCCTTCAAGTAGTATTATAAATGCAAAATGATAAAGGTACATCACTACTCATTTACAAATGATGTAATTCTCCTATATGCTGCTTATGCAAAGTTGTTAAGGACGCTGAAACAATTATATAGAAGTAAAATGATATATTAGGGCTAGCAATCACCATCAACAAGAGATTATAAAGAATTAGAAAGTTGGGTCTCACTTTCTCTATAATAAAGAATAAGAGAACATTAATCATTGTTGTTTCAATTGCAATTACATATTAATCTTATAGAAGAGGAACAAGAGATTATTATGCACTTGTTCTTCAAATACAATTACACATCAATCTTATGGAAGCAAGTACTAGACTTTTGTAATTGCCAATGCATTTAGGATGATTGGATAAGGATGATTGTGTGGGTAAACAAATTCAATTACAAATCTAAAGGTGACAAAAATTGTTGAAGATCACATTTCACTATTGTGTTTATGCAACATGGATGGAGAGAAACTCAAGGAATTGTTCAAAACATCCAACAAAAATATTAACAATATGTTTTATAATATTTAGAGTTGGATTGAACAAATTATTTATGCAAAAGCAATTAATTTATAGATCAGCAAGGAGATGAAAGTTAGATGAAATGTAAGCTAATTCCACTAATAAAAATTGAGACTAATTGCATCAAAGATAGCAACCTATGTTCTTCTATTCCTAAGAACATAATAGAATTCTTATTCGTGCTTGATGACAGATACTAGTTGCAAGTGTGAGGAGGAGATAGTTGGAGGTGCCATTGGAAAATAAGAACCAGGTATGATAACTTATAATATAAAGTTGCTCGATTGTTAATTGTTATGTTTGCATTCATACTTTAGCTATGAGGTTTGCTATATGAGATGCCACATGGTGTTTTCTTGTATTTATGCTAAAGTAAGGATCCTGCATTCATACATAAATACATAAATGAAATGTCATATTTTTCTTAATTTGTTTTATGACTTTTTTTTGAAAATGGAGCTATTATATCAGTTATTTTGCTAACTTAAAACAGAAATTTGATGGATGTGAATGGCATAGAAGCATTACTCCAAGCATATCATGCAATTTGCAGTTTATTGGCATAGAAGCATAGCAGAATTTAATGCATGACATGTAATCTATCTCCATGACATGTAATGGCATAGAAGTTCGATGAAGGGAATCAATCTCTCACAAGCACTAATGATGTTCTGCACATAAATTGGAAAATGATCTGAAAACCTTAGCATTGAATTGTGAAAACATGATACACATATTAGCAAGGAATCAACATTCAGTCCATGGCTTTCACCATTTCTTTATATGCATCATCCATGCTTCTCTTTGACTCCTTATGAATGGATTGCTATGCCAATGATAGCTATCCAAGTTGTGGCTTCATATTTTGCGTATAAGTTGCAAGTTGTTGTATATGAACTCTAACAATTTGTTAATGGAAACGGAATTTTTGGATGGATCCGTGGTTGCTACTTGTATATGCATTTAGAATGAATGTATCTTTCTAGCTGTTGTTTATAGGATCCTATCACTTCATTATACTGTTTTCGTGCATGTATGTATCATAACCTATTGCTTCATTATACTGATGCTTCATTATAGCATATTCATGCATTTGATACAAGTTCAGTATTTGACATAGAGTTTTTTGGAAAGCTTTTGATCTAGTTTTTGATCTTGTGTTCTCTAAGCATGCATAACAGATGTATACAGGTATAACACCTAACATAACTTTTTCAAGACATGTGAAACTAAATAATTGGATAATTGAGAAACATAAAGGTTGGAAAACTAGCATTGAAAGAACAACTGATATAGATTATGGGATTAGGCTTGTGAAGTCGATGAAGGATTAGGCTTGTGATTTGCATCAGTTATTAAACCAGCATGTTTCATACCCCAAAATCCCCTACAATCCCCTAATATGTTTACAAAGTCTCTTAGTAACTATGAATCTGATGCAGATATGCCTAACATTTGAAAGTGAATGCAACAATGCCATTTTAACAGAACAATAGAATTTGCAGATTGTATTCAAATACACAGTAAGACACATCATCTATCTCTTCATTCCTCCATATAGCAGGTAATATGTGCAATGACTTTTATGTATTTATGAATGTTTGGTTAATGACATAGGTTCAAAAGACCTTGTTTTTGCTTACAGTGATGTTGATGTGAACGACATAGGATTTATGCACTAATGTCGATGTGAATGCAGATTGTATTGACATGGGACCTGGTCTACCCAAGAAGAAGAATAAGGCTGCACCAAGTTCCTTAGTACCTACACAACTGTAATCGCGGTATCGTCAGCTAATTGGAAGTGCAGCTAATGAGTCATCTGCTCGTCCACAACCACAAGATAAGACACCTGCACCTGCACCTGCACCTACACTTACATAGGCACAAGCTCGCACACGTGCACCTTCTGACTATACTGAAACACCAAGAGAAGTCAATTCTATGCCTAGTATTCGTCCTAGAGATAAGTATGAACAAATTTAGAACATGCGATGCAATATTATCACTCCACCAACTTCTGAACAGACACCTCCGACCAGATTATCGGACACCGATCAATCCTCCGCTTTTAATTATCTCGACACCAAGAATCACACTCTTCCTTCCGGTGTGGGCTCCTCTTCTGCAAGTACTGCAGGTATGATCTTAACATTAATTAGATTATCATTAATTGTTATATGCTAATTATAAATTATTCTTTTGCTATTTTAGGATCCACAAATAATGCAAAAAAAACAAGGGGTATCACGAAAGGACACGGATTAGCAAAGATTAATAAGGCGATAGGAAAAAGATTGGAGATAGAGATCTCCCCTACTGAAGGACGACCAACCAACTCCGTACAGTCTGGCAAATTATCGAGTGAGATTGGTGTAATATCCCGAACTTCTTTGCCTATAAGAACAAAATTTTCAAAAATTACTGATGAAGAATTGAACATTGCATTGGACAAGTTAGATGTAAGTATTCTAAACCAATCCAATTTGTACGTGTTTTCCATTTGGTTAAAGTGTTGACCAATAACTTATAATTTTTTGTAGCAAAAGTTGGACATCAAGGAAATGAGGACTGACAACGAAATCCATGCTGCTGTGAAGAGGTTTCTTTCATTAAGGTCTAAAGATCAAAGGTATAATTTAAAAAGGCATTTTACCAAGCACGGAAAGGATGTGAAGCCGGATAGTGTCATATTGGCGGAGTGGATGGATTTATGTGAGTATTGGGAGCAGTCAGTTACAAAGGTTAGTTCTTATTCAGATAAAAAAAAACTTTATTACATAACTTCTTTCATAACTAATTATATTTTAGTATTTATGATTTCTGATTTATAGATGTTATAATAGATTTTTCTACGTGTATGGTTAGGACAAAAGTCAGAAAGCCAAACTGGCTAGGAGTCAGGTCAAATGTCCACCAAACTCTGGCTCCAAGGCCTTTGTAGCGATACGACATAAGATTGTGAGTTACCATCTTTTTAATTATATTTTACTTTGATTGACATTTACAAATTTATGAAAAGCATTTCTTGTAATATTTTTTACAACAGTGATGAGGATGGAGAAGAGTGTGACCGGATGAAGCTATGGTATCACATTCATTATGATGAAAGCAAAGATCAATAGACAACTGCCGAAAGCAAAGCAAAATGGGTGAGTACATATTTCATTTACATATATTTGTTAAATGAGAATGTGTATGTAATTAATTCTTACTTTTTCAGGAATTAATGTGTAATGAAATGACACGTTCAATAGAACAAGGTCATCCGATGACAGTAGATGAAGTGTGCGATAAAGTCCTGGGCACTAGAACAGATTACATTGTTGGCATGGGAATTGGGCCTCGACCACAAGGGAATACTTCGGCTAGAAAGAGACTTCGAGACGAATTAGAAGAGTCAAAGAGGACTAATCAGGAATTGCAGTCTCATGTCGATCAATTGACTAAACAATTTAAAAAAATACAGGATCGATTAGAACTTTTATGTTCTACACATAATGTTTGTTCAGACTAAACATGTACTCATTTTCATATATTAAACACTTATGACGTTTTGTTTATTAAAATTTTCGTTTTATGTCATATTCGGGAATTGCAATTTAAATAATAAATTGTTTGCATATATTCAAGTCTTGTTATACATGAATAATTATTAAAATTCATTATATATTCAAAATATTGTTGAATTATTAAAAAATTATTCATAAATAATATTTAATAGTTATTAAATAAATATTATTTTAATATTTAGTTAATTTTTATATTTAGAAAATAATTAAACAAAAGCTAATAACAAATCAAATTTATTCAATTAAATTTTTCCTCCAAAATTTAAAATTAAAATTTAATAATTAAATTTTATTAAATTATAAATTCTTCCAATATTCGATCAATTAAAACAAATCATGAATTTCTAATTTATATTAAACCATTATTAACAAAATTTACCAAAATTATAATATATCAATTATAATTTAATAAATACTTGACAATCAACGACGTCTACTTATTAGACGTCGTAGATTGTAAAGTTTCTGCGACGTCTACCCAACGTCGTCAGAAAGCATACAATCCCTGACGTTTTCTCCAAATGTCGAGAATTACATGCATCTTTTCTGACGTCTTCATCAACGTCGTCGAATTGATAAGCCTTCTACGACGTCTTCACTAAGACGTTGGGAAAATCCATTACCTACCCACCATCTACGACGTCTATTGTGACGTTTTAATAGACGTCGTAGAAGGTTTTCTCTGACGTCTATGGAGCTTCTACGACGTTTTTCAGACGACGCGAAATGCATCTTTTTGTTGTAGTGTGTTTTAAGATTAAATGTAGCGCCCCCTCACTGTAGAGTATACACCGGGATGCCCGTAGGTCGTACCGATGCATAACCTACGACGAGGGTGCACTACGATTCGATCAATTCTATACACCTCATGGCATCAATATAATAAAGCAGTAATATAACATTCACTAAATTTTAAAACCAAATAGTACTTCTCATTTCATTTCATAAAACCATTAGTACCTCATCAGTCATATATATATACACCTATACAAGCCCAAAAGAACTAGTACTACTCCTAGATAAGTCATCCACAAAATACCCAAAAGATCCCCAGCTGACAGACCTGTGGGCCATTCTCCTCTCGTCGGCACTAAAGTACTTAGATGGAAATAAAGGTGTAGTTAAGAGGAATTGAATTCGTGATGAGGGGCCTCTATGTGATTGTGGTGTGAATAGAATTATGGATTGGTAAGTTAGGCTAAAACCTAAAAGATGATTCGGATTCACAAAGTATTTTATAGATAGAATTGGAAATATTGTTAGGATCCGATATATATGTTATTGATATTGAAAGAGATGAATTGCGCGTAATCATGAGAAAGCAGTAAAATCATGGAAAGTTTGAAAAGGGAAAGAGAGTAATTGATTGTTTTGATCTCCGCTCATTGATGTAATTTGGTCGTGTAGTGAAATCGGTGGGAAACAGAGGGTATTAATCAAAAAGACTCCCCTGCCTTCCTGATAAATCGTATATGAAATTTCGAGGACGAATTTTTTATTAGGAGGGGAGAATTGTAACATCCCGTCACCGATGGGATGGATACAGTTCATTGCATTCGTATTTGACATGCTCATGCATGATTTATTTATGTATAATTGGAAATGATTATATTGGCATTCGTACGTACATACATGTATGACATATTTCCGATCTGATTTGGATAACTTGAATTTGGAGATGATTAGGATATGTGTGATAATTTGGTCAAAATAGGCTCGAGGATTGAATTTGAGTTAGAAATGAAAGTTAGGAAGTTGAATTATGAAATTGGAGTATATGATAATGAGTTTTTTACACTGCATTGACTGCCCTAGCATACCACCCTCGCGGGTCGCGGGCTCGGATATCACCGTCAATGTCGGGTTCAGGTCTCGCGGGAGTGGGGTGCTACATTAAAGTAACGTCGCACTTTATTCTTGAAAACATACTTGATTCCAGATTCATTTAATAGTGCCATTATCGATAGTCAACTATTATCATGATATGAAACTCATCATTCCCTTGAAGTAAACTCCTTTACTTATATGGAGATAAATCGCAACACTACAGTCTAAACCATAATCAAGCGACCAACTTGATTATTCAACTGTGAATCAATTAATTCAGATTCTAATAATATACATGTTCCCTATACATCTCTATGTATATGTATATTACTTACAAAAGAATCTTGGTACCTTATGACTAGATATATAATGCTCATACAGATAAAACCAAACTCTTTTGTTTTATTAATAATAAATATTTTCATTACAAAGCATGAATCAAGAAGATAAAGTTACATGTAAATACACTTTCTTTCCAGGGCACTATATTTACATAACTCCAACAGGGTAATGATATAAATTTAGTAGATATTTTTAGGGGTTAGTGTTGGATCCAGAAATTACTTATTATTATTTTTAATTATTTACTTATGTTTTGTTTGTTTGTTTAATTATTTATTTTTTAAAATTGGGTCATTAATTTCGTGGGCTCAAGTAGAAATTAGAATTTTGAATAGGCATGTTAGAATTAAATTAGAGGATGGTATTGAGAAGATTAAAGGAGTTAGTAGATGGATTAAATGAAAGAAGGGTCAAAATTGGAAAGGGCAAGTAAGTGAGGGAAATTTTGGAAGAATAAGCTAAAGATGAGACTTGAAATAAGAAAGAGAAGAAGAGAATAGAGAAAGTCGTGGAAGAGAAGAGAGAAGAGAGAAAAATGTGGGAGAGAAAAAGAAGAAGAAAAATCGTGGGAGAAGAGAGAAGGAAAAGAAGAAGAAAAGAAGAAGAATCATCTTGTTAAGGTGAACTCTATGCTATTTTCTTCTTTTTGGCTTGAAAAAGGAAGTAGAAAAAAAAGGGTTTTTGTGTTGGGAATGAATGGAGGAAGAAGATGATTGAGAGACTCATTTGATTTTTTTGGGTTTTTAAGCTAGGTTTTGACTTTTCTAACCTAGATAGTCCATGGGTAAGTTAATGATAAACCCAATTTAGAAATTGTTTTATTATTGTGATTTTGAAGTTTTAGGGGTTTTATTAAATTGGATTTTAATTGGAAATTGGTTTGTTTTAGGAAATCAAAAAAATCCTACCCAAGAGCGAGGGGAAGGGCCAAGTTGAGTTTGGATTTTCAAGAGTTATAAGGTGGGTAAAATATTTATGGTCATTGTGTAAATGGTCAATATGCCTACGTGTGTGTGTATATGCTTGAATTGTCAAATTATGAATTGCTATGATGTGGAAAATGCATTATGATTTGTTTTATATTATGCATTGAAAGATGTATGACATTTTGATATGATTGAGTTGTGAGTATGATCATGTTATGCCTTGGAATTGTATTATGGCATTTTGATTTAAATGGAAAGAAGAAAAGCATTAGAATATGAATTTGTGATTGATTGAATTGAGCATGAAAATTGATTGTGTTTGGGCAAGAGCGGAACCGTTTGATAGTCATGTGCACGTCGATATAAAGCCTTCTCCCGGCTGCCCGCTTGTGACACATGAGATTCAAAAAGTAGACTCGTTTCGTTCACGGTGTAAACTTCAGTTTCTCCATTTTGTTGCACGGAACCCTCAGGACAATTGTTTGTGCATTTGCATTTTGATATGTCAAGTTATGATGAAATTTGAGTGTTATGTTTTGATGATAAATGACATCCAATATGTTCTATGTGATGATGTGTTGAATTATGAGATGTGAATTGGAATTGTGAATGCTGAAATTTCATTGCCAGATTAGACAAGACATATATGCCTATATAAATATTCATACATGTATGATTGTGTGGCTCATTGCCAATGGCTATAAATATATTAGCCACTGATCTATGTAGCTCAACCCAAAATTTTCCCTCCTCAGGTGTAGGATGAGAAGATTAGCGATCCTTGTAAGGCATTCGAAACTCCAAAATAGCTAGATATCTTTTGTACTAAGCTAGTGACTATTTTGGATAGCTTTATAGGCATATCAAACATAAGCATCCTTTTGTATTTTGTATTAAGTTTGATGTGTATGTTGATATGTAAGTAAAGTTTGTTCAAACTTTTACTTTTTTTAGAAATGAGAATGGTAAATTGAGAAGTTCATTTTGTGTATGATTATGTTATTTTAAGGGTTGAGTATGATGGATGTAGAAGTGGAATGTGTACGTTCATATTCTTCTTTGTTAAAATTTCAAATTGTTGTTAGTATTAGAATATCACGTTAGAGCTAGAAAGATTGTATATGATGAATCATTTGAGGTGAGACTCAAGAGTTTAACATAAAGTACTTAGTAGTTGAATTGATATAAAGAGATATTGCATTTTGCAAGCTTTCATAGGTGAAGAAATTGTGTTCTAAACTCAAAGGAAAAACTGCATCGATCTAGGTAGAATTATCCAAAGATGTCTTCATGAAATTTGTAGCTCAACGTTCTAGCTTTCCAACAGTTTAAAGTATGCAATTTTGGATATCAGAGTTGAGAGTTATGGCCATTACAAGTTAGGATGTCACAAAGGATGTATATATATGGAACAACTATAGAGAATGAAGTGACATTGCACTAGAAGAGGTGAATTTGAGGAGATTATGAGTAAAAGGGATGCTAGAATGCAGTTAGGATCCATTGGAGGGGTTTTGGAGGGTGAAAATTTTTGTTACAGCCGAAGGTTACGCAGTTAGGCCGTGTATATTCACACTAGTCGTGTATTCCTGATGCAGAAAAATTTCTAGACCCGAAGGTTACACGGTCTACCCTTGTTGTTTCACATGGCCCATGTTTTGACCTTCAAAATAACAAAATCTCATTTTAAGTTCTTCATAAAAGTTGTAAGCCTAAAATTCCTCTTCAAAACCTTCTAAAGAATACCTTAATTTGATATCCATAGCGAAAGTTATGCCAATTGTCCCGAGATAGGTACCATGTGATTAAGGACATGGGCATGGTTGATTCTTTTGGCCATAACTTTACAACCCGACCTCCGAATTAAGTGATTCTTGAAGAAATATATTATAAACACATATTAGTATCTCTCAATAAAAATTTGTAGCTTTTGGGGTCAATTTGAAAAAGATTGATGGAAGGAAAAACAAGGGCATAACTAGGTTATGAACACACTTTGGATTTTTAAGCATATCTTGAGCGATAGAGCTCCAAATGAGATGATTATTGTTTCAAAATAAACTATATACATAGAGCTACAATTGTCTTGGAGAAGTCAAATTGTGATGTTAGTGAATGGTTGTTGTGGGCAAGCCATCCTTGTGAGATGATGACAAAGTGAGGGTTCATTGGAATAACCCTACAAGGAAATCCGCTCACGTTTTTCGACTCCAAATAGTTGGACTTCAGAAATGGGGTCCAACGGTTAGGATGTGGTAATGGGTCTTTAGAGAGTTTGAGAGAATTTAAGAGAAAAGTGGAGAGAATACTGAGAATGAACATTTTGACATAATCTTTTTTCTTTTAAAATTTTTATAAAACAATTTGCAACATGTTTATGGTTTAAATTATGAAACTTTTAAATTTGAAAATTAAGAGATATGATCTAGGAAAGTAGTGCTGATTAAACTGCGGAGAGTTCTGTAAAAAAAATCCATAGCTAGGGGTGAGGGTGTGTCCTTAAATCATATATCATATTATCTTTAATTCTCAAAAGCATAACTTGTGGGCACAGATGTATTTCATTGTTGGGCCCCGATTTTTTTTAATTGATGGTATTAAGCATTAATTGTATTAATTATGTGTTTATGCCTTAGTTTAATTAAATTGGGAGTATTAGTGGATAATTGAGGTTTTATTGAGTTTAATGTGGTTTAAATGAGAATTATAGGGTAAATATGTTTGGGGGAAAAATAGGAAGATCACTTAGGTGGGAGAGTTGAAGGCTTTGATTACACAATATAACAATTCATCATGCATCATGCCCAACAAATCAATAATGAATGCACACAAATGGCTCGAGATTTTCGTAAAACGATCCGGATAAATCGAAGTTTATACCGTAAACAAAACGAGTCCGATTTCTCAAGGATCTCGTGGCCTCAAGTGGGCAGCCGGGAGAAGGCTATACGTCGACGTGCACGTGACTAACGATCCGTTACTCTCTCACACAAACAAAGAACATAACAATTTGTTTCATGCTCAAAGCATTTTATCAAAGCTTTCATACTTTTCGTTCTTTTCATTCTTGCAAAATGCCATAATGCCTATCAAGGCAGTACTTAATCATGATCACAATGCATTTTCAATCATATGACATATTCTTTTGAGGATAGTAAATTGATAGATTGATGACTTGCTTTATGCTTGTGAATATATATATGTATATGCTTGAATGTGTGGCTCGTTGCCAATGGCTATAAACGTATATGCCACTGAGCTTCGCAGCTCACCCCATTATCTCCCACTCCTCAGGTGCAGAACGAGACGATCGTTGATCTTGCAAGGCATCGGAAACTTCAAGCTAGTTAGGAGCTTTGTACTAAGTTAGCACTTTAGTTGGCCCTCCGAGCATTTCATCATGGAGCATTTTCATGTATTTTGGATTTAAACTTTATCCTGTAATATGCTATTTTGAGAATGCTTATTTGAATTTCCTTCGAATTGTAATGGCATGAAGCCCCTTGGTTTATGGGGTATTTAATTCATAGTTGTGTGTATGTTATAATGTGTACGAAAATGCATGTGTGAATCGAATTATGTATGGATGTTGGGATCGGGTCCGATATATTTGGGAGCTCATCACTGGCGCAGTCCGAGGAGCCACCTCGAGAGTAGGGATCTGAGACCCGGGCCCAACATTCATGCCATGGATCCTCTTATAGAACTCACAAATTAATATAATTTGAGATATCAATGCATCTCAAATCGTGGAGAATAATATATTTCAATACATACATGAATATTTAGCCTTTCTTTGGCTTATCTCTTAGGCCCCGTTTGGTTGGTGGAAAAGTAAAATAAATTTGGAATATGATTCTTCAGAATATAAATCTATAGAAAGTAAAGATATTAACATGTTTGGATACTTATAAAATTCTAATAGGAAAGTTGGATAGATTTTATTATAGTGTTTGATATACAACAAGATTTCATGGAATATAATTTAATTTTGACATGTATTTCCAATTATATCCTTCCAAACCGAATAAAAATTAAAATCGTTAAATAAGGAAAAATATGAACCTGAAGATTGTCAATCGAAACTTCTGAACAAAAATATTCAAAATCCTACTAACAGGAAAACAATAAAAATAGTTGAAGATAGTATTATGAATACCGGTACGTATCGTACCAGACCAAAATTGATACAAAATAAAGGGTGGGTCGTGTCGAGTTTAAATACTAGTCGATATCGGCCCGTTTTAAATAGTACCGGTCGATATTCAAAATACCGGCTGATATTCAATCGATACTAGAAATTTTAGAAAAAAGGGGACTTTTTTGCAAAATTTTCAAAATTTTTTAAAATTTCTCTCCTTCCCTCTTACGTCTCTTTCCCCTTTTTCCAAAGTTTTTAATTAGTTATTTTATTTACTTCAATTTTATAATTATTGTGAATTTTAATTTTAAATTTTAAATAATAATAAATATTTTATTACTAATAATAATTATAAATTAAATAAAACTTAAAATAAATGATTTTTATTTAAATTTATTTAAATATTTTATATAATATATATTAATAAAGTATTTCATTTTAAAATAAATATTTTAAAAATTTTATTTATAAACTAATATTTATTATATATATTTTAATTATTAAATCAAAATTTATTTATTTTAAAATTAATTATATTTATTAATAGTTATTAAATTAAAATTGTGATTATTATTTATTATTATGATTTTGGAGACATTATTAAAAATATACTGAGACAACCGCATAATATAACAATTTACTATTTTGTAATTTTAAAAAATTTTAGGGATTATTTCTTAAATTTAAAAATTACTTGAAACGATACTCTATATTAACCGATATCGGTACAATATTGGACCAGAACCCAATCTAGTACCAAGTCTAGTACAATATTCGTCACATTAGTTGAAGAGGAAGTAGGGTTTTATAAAAGAGTTGTCGTAGAGTTGAGAAAGAAGGAAAGGATAAAGTGGCTAGTGTATTTTTTAGATTAAAATTTCGAGAAAAATAATCTAAATACCAAGGGGGTGCTGAGATTTAGAATCCAAGTGCTACTACTTTCCCTAGATTGGGAAAGTTTTTACTTTCCTAACTACTGAAAAAAATAAACCAAACGTGATAATATAAATTTTAGGAAAAAGATTACTTTCGTAAGCAACAATCCATGGCAACCAAACAAGGCCTTAATTCTTTCATCTCTAGCCTTCTTTAAAGTTCCTTTTTAAACTTATAGGTGCCCTCCTCTATATTCATAACTAGAAAAACATAAAAATACAAAATATAAAATATAAAAACTTATGTAACTAAAAATTGATATAAGCTATTTCCTTAATCAAAACAAGTAAATCCAAACACCAAATACAAAATACAAAATATAACTATAAATCATTGCTCTATAATGCCATCAAAATGAACTTAAAATGAAATTAAAATTTGGATGTTCCTTTCATTAAAGGTTTCTTTACGAGTCTTTTAGTTACACTCTTTCATAAAACTTGAGTACTTGTTAGAGTACTCATCACAAAGAGTTCCATATAAAGGGTAATCACTTCTTTTATGGCCTTGAATTTTAGTCTCACCCTAATCCATACTTGTCATGGCCCTTCTACTTCTTTCTTGTGATTTTCTATAAAATATTGGAACAATTAGCTTTTCTTCAGCATCTAATACATAAAGGGCATCTAATCATTGTAAAGCATAAGTTATTTATTTGTAAACCTAACTATCAATTAACTTTCCTAATATGAATTATTGCACCTTCCATTGCTAGGAAGGGTTTATCCAGAATTAGTGATTTTTAATAATATCTAAAATATAAAAGTTTGTTGGGAAAATAAATCTATCAATTCTCACCATTACATTCTCATTAATACCTTAATTAATTTTTTGAATTAAATATAGGATACATTACTCTTTTAGTGTGTCTACATTTACCTATTCCTAATGTTTTAGTCATAGTATAATTGGAACATCCCATCACCGATGGGAAGGATAAAATGGTAAAAGTTGGCGTGGATTGTGAATGGATTGTATATTTGCATAAATTGGCTTTTATATGGATATGATTGGTAAATTTGGAAAGGCACATGATGGTACATGCACTCGTGACAATTCTCAACTTATGTGATTTTAGTGAAAATGGGATTTTTTGTATTTGTAAAATGAAACTGGAATGATTTGTATTATGTGTAAAATCGTGAAGTGGATACCGATGAGATTCTCGGTACTGAAAATGATTGTCCTTTTGGCACTCCAATTAAAGACATGATTGAGGGATTTTGTTTTAGCATGAGCTATTGAAATTTGAAGAGTTGTATAAAAGTCAAAGTGAACGAATTAACTAAATTGGAAATTGATAGGCATGTAATTGAGTGAATCAGAAAGAATCGGATTTTCAATTCAGTCCCTATGAGTTGGAATTTTCTCAACTGAAGTTGTGAAGTTCTAAGAATTGGTACATGGGCAAATTGGGTATGGCACTTAAGTTTATACGGCTTAAGGTTAAATGAAGGGACAAAATGGACTTTTCATTTTAAGTAAGGATATAAAAAGGGGGAAGAAAGGATAAATTGGGTGGAAAATGGTGAAGGGTTGCCGTAGAAGGAGAAGGAGAAGAGAAAGAGAAATGGTTTTCAGCGAATCCATAAAGAGTCTAAGGACTTTGGAAGCTAAATCAAGTAAGTTAAAGCTCCTTTCTTCTTGATTAAATGATTACTTCATGTGTTAAGTGTTTAAAGTTATGGATTGAGCATTTTATCTGTATAGTTTTTAGGGTTTTCGACTTTTGATAGGTTTTGGAGTTTTTGTGAATGATAATGGTGTAAAGTGAGTGGGAAATAAAGTATTAGTGAAGATAAGTGTTTAGATAAGTTGCGTTTTGCAAGATGGGAGAAGTTGGATTGAATTTGTTGAAAAATCTGGTTTCAGAAGGATTTTGGGTGCTCGCACATCACGACGTGTTCATCGCACGCGTGCACGCCGCGACGCATGCCAACGTACACGCCGCGACGTGCGTGAGTGTGCACGCCGCGGTGCACGTCACGGCTTATACTTGCTTCTTCGCCGCGGCGAGCGTTTGGGTTTCGCCGCGACGAGCTTCCTCACGCCGTGACAAGCTACTGTTCACAGATAGTGTGTTTTGGGTTTTTAAGCCATAACTTTTTCTACCGATATCCAATTGAGATAATTTTAGATTTGTTATGCACTAGAGACAAGGGTCTATATGTTGTGAATAAGGAAAGTATTAAATTAGTCTTTTTAAGTTCTCTATTTTGGATGGAAGTGTAATGTAAAGTGTGGTTTCGACAAAAAGATGGTCCGTATCTATTTGGAGTATAACTGGGAATTTCCTAAATCAAGTGAACGATTTTAGTGTCAATTGAGTTCTGAGATTGGGGAAAGACTGTGATGGAAATTTTAGAGATAATGCTGGAATGTCACGAAAGTGCATAGTACACATTGTGAACTCACTACATGTGCATTAATGATTGTTTCTGATTAAATGAGTGTTTGAATGGTGATAGAGGCACAGTTGGAACTTGACCACCGACGTTGCCGAGACTTCCGACGTTAGGCGAAGTCGGTGAGTGGCGTGAGCGGTTCTCTAATTATATGTGTGTCATAACTGTGTGATTATGATTATGTGGAGAATATTGTGGTTATTGAACACGTAAATAAAGTGATGAATTGTGGTATATGAAAATTCAGATATTAAGGCATGGATAGAAAAAAAATGATAGTTGTGACGAGCGACCTCGAATCGAAGTTTTTAGCTCAACAAAATGATGAGCTTTTAGCTCAACGAAAGTGACAGAGTTTTTTAGCTCAACAAAAGTGACAGAGCTTTTTAGCTCAACGAAAATGACAGAGCTTTTTAGCTCAACGAAAGTGATAGAGCTTTCTAGCTCAACGAACAATGAGCCCTTTATGGGACAGTTTAGGCGCTCGGTCACAACACTGTATTACTTGCAAAAATGTTACATGATGTATTTGATTTCGTATATTGACTGAATGTCTGGCAAAATTCCAATTATTGATCTGAATATGATTATGTTTTATTTCAATTTGTGAAATTATGACAAGTAGTGACATGTTTGATGATGCAAGAAATATTATGGATGATGACCCGAGTTGCCACCCTCCGGAGCTTTGGGCTCAACGTGTGAAAATGAGCTATGAGCTCATAGGTAATTAGAGCCTCAAGCTCAATATATTAATGAGCCCTGTATGCACTTTCGGATAAGGGACAGATATTTATGAGCCTTGTATCCACTGTCGGATAAAGGACAGATATTTATGAGCCTTGTATCCACTGTCAGATAAGGGACTAATATTGATGAGCCCTGTATCCACTGTCGGATGAGGGACAGATATTAATGAGCCCTTCAATGGGATAGTATAGATACCCGGACACAGCAATAATAAATGGGCAGTTAGTGTGATGTGTATGTATTAAATATGGATGTGGACTTTCGTAAAGTGCGAATGTGTAATCCTATGAAAGTGTAGGAAATAAAGTTAAATGTATATGAATTGTGAAATTGTGATCAAATGGGCAGCAATGTGAAAACCTGTTGTGTATGGATATTGTTGCCCAGTTAGAGGGTACCATTGATGATGGTCACTCATTGAGTTCGCAAAACTCACCCAAAATTTGTAATTATTTTTCAGGACTCAGAAGAATACCCTGTTAGGCAACGGGCGTATAGCAATCGCTGAAGAGAGATAGAAGAGATTGGGATCAGTTGCGGCTGCATTAATAAGAGGACTTTGGGATCATCTTATGGTGTAATTTTTTTGAGGACCCTCGTGGTCAGTGTACTACCAGTTATGTACTTAAAAATGGTTTTCTGCTTAATGTGATATTAGTGATTGTTAGTAAAAAAAAATAAAAATAAAAAGGGTATACTGCGTTTGAATTAGTGATGTAGACGCCACTCTCGCAGGGCACGAACTCGGATATCACCATCGATGTCGGGTTCGGATCTTACTGGAGTGGGGTGTTACATATAGGTGGTATCAAAGCCCAAAAGTACGAACTTACTTGGGCATTCTTAGAAAGATAGGTCAAATCGTATGCAGTAAAGACATGTCATAGTAGACCTTGGCAACTGATCCCTAGTCTGAGTCTTATGGGTATGAGTTATGCGCATGAACAAGTGTTAATTGTTTCCGAGTGAGAAAAGAAATGATATATCAGTATATAAGTCAATGTGGATTATGGACAATTGGGAATGGGAAAAGTGAAACTGTAGGGCGCGAGGCCCGAGAGGCCGAGATCCTACAGATTGTTAATGCCATTCACATTGTACTGTGGTCATAATCCTTGACTGTGTTATGCATGTGAAAACAGTGACATGGGCTGATTTCAGAAAGAAGTGATAACACCTTGAATAATGAAACTTAAAGTGTATAAAGTGGGTTGTAAGAAAACGAAATTTGCGATACCCTGGAAGGGTTAAATTGGACATGAGAAGGATATCGGTAAAAAAGGCGATAAGAGTTGCAATCTAGCATAACGATATGCCTATGTTTAATCAAAGCTCAGTGATGACTAGGCAATTATGATTTTGATTCGTGCATTCGATAAGATGGGATAAGTGGAAATGAGAAAAAGGTAGATATAGATTCACTGTATTTATGTTGATATGAGTACGATGGACTGTATCATTTTGTAAGTGAGAAATTGTTAGGAAAAAGTGGATAAAGTGAGATTAAAATGTACAAGTCGATTAAAAGAAATAATTCAATGGGTCGCGGATGTGAAATGTGAGAAAAGATATGACATAACGAAATATTTTGTCTGTGAAAATAAGAGTTCATTCCATTGGTACTTCTGTAGTTATAATTCTGAATGGATTGGGAAAATACATGGATGAGGAAATGAGAGGAACATGATTTTACAAGTGATAAAATGTGATACATGAGGGGTAGTATGGAAAATGTTAGAAAAGTGATGAATACCAGAAAATTGGAGCAGAATCACCGACAATACGTGTGTTACGTGTGTTATCGTGGGGAAAAAGTGCAGGGGCCCATGCAAGCCCACAATTGGTTTCTATTATGACTATATGGTAAACCCCAACCATGGGCTGGAACAAGGAAAGATAAGTTATCTAGAGTTAATTGGAGATTTGTGTTATTAGAGAATGTGATTAATGGAAGATTTGACTTTAACACATCTCTGAGTAAGATGTAAGGATTTGGTACCTACTGGGATAATTGAGTTACTAAAAGTGTATGATTCCTCATTGAGTTGCATTATCGATGATGTTTGATCATATTTATTATGACATGAATTGATATACTTTTCTTGAAATACAAAGAAATCATGGGAATCAATTGATGATCAAGGGGTCATGGAAAATAGTGTGATAGGTATCAAGTAACCAATGTGGAAGGATAAGTTGGTAAATTCGATGTCTGATCAATGAAGAAATTAATGTGAAATGAATATGCTGGGAGTAAAAAACGAATAGCGGAATTACATCCATAACAGTATAAGAGTGAGAAAAAAAATGCTGTGCCAGTAATGGGTATGTAGAAATGAAACTTTGATCTATTTAGAAATAGACAGGTTAATGGTGAGTAATGTAAAATGGGAATTGGGAAAAGATTGAAGGATTTATAGAGGAACCTGTCCTAATACAGTTATGGTGTAAATCAATAGTATCGAATAAAAACTTTGTAGAGTAATGTACCACATATGTGGATACTGGGTTACTTAAGTGTAATAACGTGGGTACAGTGACGAGTTAAAGTTGGACAAAGAGGAACAATTTACCAAAGAAAGAATTGGTAACATCAGTTTTGCAAAAGGAGTTTAGAAAGCCAAACTGTGGATTTGAAAATTTTGATGGCATAAAATGTGTGTACTACAAAAAAAAGAAGGTCCTTGAAAGGGGACCTTAAAAGAAAGATTGGCGGCTACAAATGTTGATCTGAGTGAATATATATATGTTTGAGTTCCTTGTATTAGGTACTATTGGATAGAGGTATGAGACTCTTGCATCTGGAAAATTTTCTGCATAAAGTGTATAGTGTAAAGTGAATGCGGGAAAAAATCTTCATTTCTGGTAAGACAACAAAAAGGATGGGTCACCCTGAGGTGAAGTCAAGGCAATTTGGGATACATCTAGCGAGTGAAGTAATAAGCGGAATACTTCTACAAGCCGAATACAATGGTTATGGTGTCTATATGGAAAATGAATGTGAAGGTTCAGAGTGCTAATACCGATGTGTAATTCAATAAGATACAAAGTGAAAAGGGAAATTAAGTGTGACATAAAGTGGTTCATACTGAACAATTACAAAGATGGGACCATGGCATTTGAAGTGATATTGTGACTCAGATTGTTTAATGTGATTTTTATGAGGCCGAAATTGGTGTTAATGAATTGAATCTTTCTGAAATTCGTCAGGGATATAATTGACAAGGTATGGTAGTTAAACTGAGAATTGAGAAACCTATTGATAACGACGATTGTTAGGTTATTAAGGGAACATCGAATAGAGTGATGTAGTGAAAAAAAAAGGGCTAATGAGAGTGTATATCCTTGTGAATGGAAAGTGTCCAACTATATAGGCATATAAGTGGATTTCAGCAATACGAGGAGATAGTTTTGTTATTGTGAAGTGAAATTTGGGCCGCCACATCTTAGACCGTGGAAATATGTAGATGAACTACAAGATGTACCTTTGATAGAGGAATTTTGCACTACAGGATTGATTGAATATGGGGACCAATTGGTAAAAAAATGGACAGACAGTGACATAAGTCAATGTGGAGTCTTTAGGAAATTAAAAGAACTGCTGAAAATTTGTTGAGACAAAGGAAATTCTAAGACAATAGAGGATAGCTGGTAACAATATTACTGTATTGAGGGTATAGTTATTCAAGAAATCATACATGAGTAAAATGAGTTTTGCGGTTATATCTTTCGGTGTTAACAAGCGATAAATTGTCAATAAGAGACCTTGTGTATAAGGGAAAAGTGTCCAAAATATATGCGACAGTATTAGTGAGTTTAGTAAAAAGAATTGAGTTGAGAAATTCACGGTTGTGCTGTCTACGACAAACTCCCCTGAGAGTTTGAGATGCAAAATATTGCAATAGTAAATCGACTTTGTGTATTTAAGGAAAATTGCAGTCGTATAGGTTGAATTGGGATATATGTATTAAAATAAAATAAAATAAATGAGTGAATGTGATAATAGTGCCCCCCCTTTTTCAGTGTTAAAGTAAATTTTGAGGACGAAATTTTTATTAGGAGGGGAGAATTGTAACATCCCATCACCGATGGGAAGGATAAAATGGTAAAAGTTGGCATGGATTGTGAATGGGTTGTATATTTGCATAAATTGGCTTTTATATGGATATTATTGGTAAATTTGGAAAGGCACATGATGGTACATGCACTCGTGACAATTCCCGACTTATGTGATTTTTGTGAAAATGGGATTTTTTGTATTTGAAAAATGAAACTGGAATGATTTGTATTATGTGTAAAATCGTGAAGTGGATATCGATGAGATTCCCAGTATTGAAAATGACTGTCCTTTTGGCACTCCAATTAAAGACATATTGAGGGATTTTGTTTTAGCATGAGCTATTGAAATTTTAAGACATGTATAAAAGTCAAAGTGAACGAATTAACTAAATTGGAAATTGATAGGCATGTAATTGAGTGAATCGGAAAGAATCGAATTTTCAATTCAGTCCCTAAGAGTTGGAATTTTCTAAACTGAAGTTGTGAAGTTCTAAGAATTGGTACATGGGCAAATTAGGTATGGCACTTAAGTTTATAGGGCTTAAGGTTAAATGAAGGGACAAAATGGACTTTTCATTTTAAGTAAGGATATAAAAAGGGGGAAGAAAGGATAGATTGGGTGGAAAATGGTAAAGGGTTGCCGTAGAAGGAGAAGGAGAAGAGAAAGAGAAATGGTTTTCAGCGAATCCATAAAGAGTCTAAGGACTTTGGAAGCTAAATCAAGTAAGTTAAAGCTCCTTTCTTCTTGATTAAATGATTGCTTCATGTGTTAAGTGTTAAAAGTTATGGATTGAGCGTTTTATCTGTATGGTTTTTAGGGTTTTTGACTTTTGATAGGTTTTGGAGTTTTTGTGAATGATAATGGTGTAAAGTGATTGGGAAATGAAGTATTAGTGAAGATAAGTGTTTAGATAAGTTGCGTTTTACAAGATGGGAGAAGTTGGATTGAATTTGTTGAAAAATCTGGTTTCAGAAGGCTTTTGGGTACTCGCACGTCGCGACGTGTTCATCATGACGCCGTGCAAGACGCTGAAGGCATACGCCACTACGTGGGTGAGTGTGCATGCTTGTGTGCACGTCATGGCGAGTACGCATGCATGGCGATACTTGTTTTTTGCCACGGCGAAGCGTTTGGGTTTTACGCATGCAATGAGCTACTGTTCATAGATAGTGTGTTTTGGGTTTTTAAGCCATAACTTTTTCTACCGATATCCAATTGAGATAATTTCAGATTTGTTATGCACTAGAGATAAGGGTCTATATGTTGTGAATAAGGAAAGTATTAAATTAGTCTTTTTAAGTTCTCTATTTTGGATGGAAGTGTAATGTAAAGTGTGGTTTTGACAAAAAGATGGTCCGTATCTATTTTGAGTATAACTGGGAATTTCCTAAATCAAGTGAACGATTTTAGTGTCAATTGAGTTCTGAGATTGGGGAAAGACTGTGATGGAAATTTTAGAGATAATGCTGGAATGTCACGAAAGTGCATAGTACACATTGTGAACTCACTACATGTGCATTAATGATTGTTTCTGATTAAATGAGTGTTTGAATGGTGATAGAGGCACAGTTGGAACTTCAGCCACCGACGTTGCCAAGACTTCCAGACGTTAGCGGAAGTCAGGTGAGTGACCTAGACGGTTCTCTAATTATATGTGTGTCATAATTGTGTGACTATGATTATGTGGAGAATATTGTGGTTATTGAACACGTAAATAAAGTGATGAATTGTGGTATATGAAAATTCAGATATTAAGGCATGGATAGAAAAAAAATGATAGTTGTGACCAGAGCAGCCTCCGAACAGAGCTCTTTAGCTCAATGAAAATGACAGAGCTTTTTAGCTCAACGAAAGTGACAGAGCTTTTTAGCTCAACGAAAGTGATAGAGCTTTCTAGCTCAACGAACAATGAGCCCTTTATGGGACAGTTCAGGCGCTCGGTCACAACACTGTATTACTTGCAAAAATGTTACATGCTGTATTTGATTTCGTATATTGACTGAATGTCTGGAAAAATGCCAATTATTGATCTGAATATGATTATGGTTTATTTCAATTTGTGAAATTATGACAAGTAGTGACATGTTTGATGTTGCATGAAATATTATGGTGATGACCCGTGTTGCCACCATCCAGAGCTTTGGGCTCAACGTGTGAAAATGAACTATGAGCTCATAAGTGATTAGAGCCTTAGGCTCAATATATTAATGAGCCCTGTATCCACTGTTGGATAAGGGACAGATATTTATGAGCCCTGTATCCACTTTCGGATAAGGGACAGATATTTATAAGCCCTGTATCCACTGTCGGATAAGGGACTGATAATGATGAGCCCTGTATCCACTGTCGGATGAGGGACAGATATTAATGAGCCCTTCAATGGGATAGTATAGATACCCGGACACAGCAATAATAAATGGGCAGTTAGTGTGATGTGTATGTATTAAATATGGATGTGAACTTTCATAAAGTGCGAATGTGTAATGCTATGAAAGTGTAGGAAATAAAGTTAAATGTATATGAATTGTGAAATTGTGATCAAATGGGCAGCAATGTAAAAACCTGTTGTGTGTGGATATTATTGCCCAGTTTGAGGGGACCATCGATGATGGTCACTCATTGAGTTCGCAAAACTCACCCAAAATTTGCAATTCTTTTTTAGGACTCAGAAGAATACCCGTTAGGCAACGGGCGTATAGCAATCGCTGGAGAGAGATAGAAGAGATCGGGATCAGTTACGGTTGCATTAATAAGAGGACTTTGGGATCATCTTATGGTGTAATTTTTCTAAGGACCCTCGTGATCAGTGTACTACCAGTTATGTATTTATAAATGGTTTTCCGCTTAATGTGATATTAGTGATTGTTAGTTAAAAAAAATAAAAAATAAAAAAGGGTATACTGCGTTTGAATTAGTGATGTAGACGCCACTCTCACAGGGCACGGACTCGGATATCACCATCGATGTCGGGTTTGGATCTTACGGGAGTGGGGTGTTACAATAATACATTTCATTAATGTTTGCTCTTATATTTTCCAATGCCATATTAATGTATATACGACGAATTTTGTATGAAAATTTATAACTCCCCAGATCTCTTATCTTTAGGATTTTGATGTTTGAAAGGAGATAGATGTTGTTTACATTTGATTTTGACTCTATAGTCTCCTCTTTAGGATCCTCATTTAAAATTTCTTATTTTGATAATTCTAATTACTACTTTTGAAACTATTCATTTCCTTCTTAATTTTAGTCAACTCCTCACCACCTTCTTCCTATGCACCCTAAGGTTTGGTATGATGTCACTAAGCAAGGTGCCATATGGTATTTTTATGATATTCTTAGTTAATTGACCTATCTAATGTTTAAGAAACCATAATAAGCCTTCATGGTTCTGGAATGAGGAAAAAGTTACTTGTAAGAAATTTCTCATTATATCTTCTAAGCTTTGCTACTTTTCTTTTTACACAAGTTGTTAAAAACTTGGTGGAGAATTTCTTCAAGCTTGTTAATTGATCTATAAGAACTTAGGTTTTTACTCCACCCCTATCTATACTTCTTACTGTAGAGGTTGTTGTGCTTTTGATAAATTCTTGATTGACTATACATTTGCTCCAAAATGCTTAATGCTTAATGCTTAATGATTAATGTTATATTGTGCTTAAGATATCCATCTTCACCCTATATAAACTATGAAAAAATTAAGTGATTGTAACTTACATGATAGTGTATAGGACTGTGTACCTATGTAGGAGCTTGTAGATGCAAGTTTAGCCTCTTCTAAAACCTAAACGGCCATGTGTATACTTACACGGTCGTGTAGAATGTAACTCAATGTGAAAGTGTAAGTTTATGATTTTTACAATTTTCTAACACACAGTTACCTATACACCCATATAGCTTATCATATATTTGATAGATAATTTTTATAAAAGGGCATTTAAGAGGCCAAAGGAAGGATGAAGAGTTTAAAGACACAAAATGTGACATATTTCTTACCTTTTAAGTTATGAGGAGCTAACCTTCATCCTTTAGATTTAAAGGGGATATCGATGTTGACAAACATGTTTGGGCATTCCTTGATCTAGTAGTGTTGTTCTCACTCTCTTTTAAAATTGATCATGTTATTCTATAATTAATGTTTTGGGATTTATATATGAATTATTTAAATACTTCAAATAAATTATTTATATATGAACCCATTGCTAGAATCTAGATTGCAATATGTAATTGTTGTACATCCGATTCACTAACGGTAAACTAATGGTTGAGCATCATTAGAGATAGCATAGCATAGGTTAAATGACCTAAGCTTATAGGGCTATTATTTAGATTAACTTGTTTTTTTTCCTATTACGTAATATGGTTGTCATACTAAAGCTAGAGAGAATTATTATATATTTTCTACTAGCTAGACCTAATTAAATAGCTTGTTTTTAATTAGATACATCCTATAGGAAAATTGGGGTTAATAGAGCTTGTTGTTAATAAAGGGTTAACAGTTTCAAGGAGAGGATTGAGAACAATATAATAATTGAATGTTCATATTTGTGTGAAGGTTGAGATTGAATCATGAACTAGATTTGAAACCCATTAGTTAAATTTATCAATTTTGTACTGTTTGATTTGATTTGTCTTCAATTGTTTAGTTTTACATTATTTTATTACTTGAATTTAACCAACCCCCTAAACACTAGTTTATTCATTACAAAAGCTAAACACACACTCCCTGTGGATATGATTCTTACCTATCACTACTACAAATTTAGTTATGCAAAGTTAGGCTTTATTTTCTGGTATGTTCCATTAAAAATTTTGACATTATTTCTAAGAAGTGAACTGATTTAGTTTTTTTTAATTTTAATTGGTTTTTTGTATATTTATTTGTTTATATTTAGTTTTTATAGTTATTTCTGGATCTTTTTCCTATTTGTTAGTGTTAATGTTTTGTAGTGATGAGATCTCCTCGTTAAGAACTTGTATAATTTGATCCCGAAATAGAAAGAACAATATAAAGGTTGCCAAGGGAAACTGGAACAACTTCAAGAATACCACAAAGACTTGAATTTGAAGAAGCCATGGCTAATTTGAGAACTTTAAGAGAGTTGGCTACACCAAAATTGACTTACCTTTGTAAATTTTGTTGAACATATTACTTTTAAGCTTAATTTTGGCTTCATCCACCTTTTTTCCTATCTTTCATGGTCTTGTAGGTGAGGATGTTGACAAGCATCTTAAGGATCTCAATGTGGTCTGTCTTATTATGAAGCCTTCAGGGGGTGACAAAATAGTAGATTATGTTGAGAGCCTTTCTATTTTCACCAAAGGATGTAGTAAAAAATTGACTTTTTAATTTGATCACAAAGAGTGTGAGTGTTGGATTGGAAAAAGAAAGCATGCCATATTTGGAGAAACAGTAGATTTCAAAGCTTTTTAGAAATCTAAATTGCAACGGAAGAAATATATCTAAATCATCATGCCAATCTATACATGATATGGTATAAGGATAATAATAAACATAAACAAGATAGAGATTATATTACCGACTCCTTCACTACGACTTTAACTCCTCACTGTGCTATCCTATCCTCGACAATATATCCTCTCCTAAGTGATATATCCTCTTCTTCTTATTATTTGTTGGACCCCAATTCTTTTTCATAATAAATAGGCATGTTTAATTTATTTTGAGGTTTAGTTTGATAATTTCCTCTTAGTTAGAATAATTTGAGGTTTTTAGTGCTTAGTTAATGATTATTAAATGAAGGAAATTAGTTATAATTAGAGTTTTGATAAGTTATTAGAAATTAAAAGAATAAGATAAATTGAGGGCAATTTAGGTAGATCACTTAGGTTTTTAAGGCTTAAGGTTTGTAAGGAGGGGCATTATAGTCTTTTTAATTGCAATTAAAAGAAGAATGAAGGAAGCAACCCCAATGTTGCTGTGAATGAAGAGAAAAGCAACGAAATTTTCAAGTTTAAAGAGGGGATATTAAAACTACAACGTTTTGGGCTTAGGTTTTAGGTTTAGAAACAAGAGTTAAAAGAAGACTACCAAAACTTCAAAGAAAAGAGAGGGAGAGTGACCTTCGGTGGAGTAAAAGAGAAGAAGAAGAAGAAGAAGAAGAAGAAGAAGAAGAAGAAGAAGAAGAAGAAGAAGAAAAAGAAGAAGAAGAAGAGAAGGTTAGGGCTTTAGCTTACTTTGTTTTAGAAAAGAGTTTTGAGAGTTCCTTAAGAAGGAAAAAGGAAGAGGAAGAGTTTAATCTTCCATAAGAGGCAAAAGAAGCAATTTCGTGGGTTGTTCCTAAGGTAAGGGATTTCAAAAATTTTTGATAAATTTAGATAGGTTTTGGGTCAAATAGTTTAGTAAAGGCATGGGTAAGGTTATGTAGGTTTTAATTCATGATTTTCCTACACTTAGAATTTCCAATTTTGTTATCTCTTATTCATATGGGATAATTGTGGTTAATGAAGGTGAAGAGAGGCAATTGGAGTTAGAGGAAAGGCAAATTGACCAAGATTAGAGCTAAAGGAATTAAGGTGGATGATTTCTTAATAATTGAGTTAATAGGCATGTTGAAGTTTTTATACTAAATGCTATTTAATGCTTTCCAATGATTTATAAATTTTGTATAAATGACTCTTTGTGATGATTTGAACTTGTATGAGGTGTATTTTGTATGTAAAGACCTTGTGGAATATGTGTACAATTGTTTGTCCAGTGAAAAAGATTCGAATATGTGATTTCGAAAAAATATCATTTTGCGCGATTATGTGAGAATTATGTGAAAGAGAATTTTGTAAGGGCCTTTTTGTGGCTAATATTTATGAATTGTGTGAATTATGTGATATGCATGCATTCTTTGGATTTGAGGTGGTCCCTTAAGAGTCAGGTGCACCTGTCTAATTATAGGTTTCTCCCGCCTGCCCGCTAGTAGAATTGGAGCTCCTTACGGACTCCTATAAGTTCACGGCTACATATGGCCGTTTCACGTGAATGTGTAGTACGTTCCATTTCGGATCCACCCGAATCACTTTCTCTATGCTTATGTGATACTTTGATGTTTGAATACTTTGATGTAATGAATTTGTGAAGAGTTTTGATAAATTGGAAATGTTTTTATCAATGTGAGTTTTTGCTTTGAAAATGAATGAAATAAGACTTTTTTTGCTTATTCTTGATTATTAAGCTATTACCCACTGAACCGTCGAGCTCACACTCCATTTTCCCCTCCACAGGCGACAAGCGAGAAGCCGAGATACCGCGTCAAGATTGAGGCATTACTTCGATGCATTTTTTGCTTTTGAAGTCATATTTTAGAAAACAAGGCTTTAGATAGCATTTTGGACAAATGATGTTCTTTGTATTTTGTACTTTGATACTTTCAATGTATTCGGGCTAAAATGCCCTCTAAAGCTTTGTATTAACTTATGTTTTCATGTAAATGTAAAAGATTTGAATTTGAAATGTATCTTGTGTATGTTTCATAAAAATGTAGTATTGTATGTTTTGAATTGACAAAAAGAGTAAGTTGAGGTTGCTGCCATTTGAGTTAGTTTTTAGGATTATTTGAATTGGTTTGGTAGTTGGGTGATGGAAGATTGTGAAAATTGAGTTTTTATGCAGGTACTTGAGTTTGGATTGAAAGATTGAAGTTTTTGGCTAGTTGATTTTTAGGGGAGGTGCTGTCAAATTTTTGTAAAAATTTGACAGAAACTTTGGTTGTATTTTTGACCCTCTTAATGGTTGAATTGGATTGGGAGGTCTTCTTGAAGATTGTAGAACATGTTTAGAGCTATCCAATGGTATATAATTTGTCACTTTTGGATTTAGGATGAAGAAGTTAGAAAGTTTGAAAGATTACAGTTACTGTCGATAAGGTTTATGTTTGTGCAGTATCTTTGGAAGGGTTTTTCACCTCTTTAGAGCCTGTTTTGATTTTTTTCCTTCTTCATAAAAGTTGTAGATTGTCTTTTACTCTTTCCATTGATGTATCATATGCAATTTTTGGAGTTAGGAGTGGAAAGTTATGAGGTTGGGAATACATTAAGTTACTGTTCATTTGATCAATTCTACTGTTTCATTGGTTATTATATGGGCAGTACCTTTGAGTGACTTTTTACCTATTTTAATGACTGAATTGACTTTTTCACCCTTCATGAAAGTTGTAAATAATCTTTTTATCTTTCCATTGAGGTATAATATGCAATTTTAGGGATTTGGAGGAAGAAGTTATGAGAATTGGAAAGATACAGTTACTGTTCATTTGGTAATTTTTACTGTTTCATTGGTCATTATATAGCCAGTGCTGTTGAGTGAATTTTTACCTCTTTTAATGACTGAATTGGCTTTTGAATCCTGCATGAAATTTGTAAGTCATCCTTTTATCTTTCCATTGAGGTAAAAGTTTATATTTTTAGACTATCGTGTTAAAAGATATGATTTTCCAAACTTTTGGTATTGTGGAGGAGAATTTTATTTTGGGCAGTGACTTTGAAGCGACTTTTGACCCCCATAAAGGCCAAAATAGTTTTTCAATCCTTCATGGAAGTTGTAGAGCTTCCTTTTATCTTTTTATTGATACAAAATTTGTGAGTTTTAGAATTCAGTATGAAGGGTTATGAATTTTAAAAAATTTCAGGTGTATTCTTTGGTTTTAAAAGAAAAATATTCATATGTATGCATATATATATATATATAATTTCAGACTCATGGCGCCTCATGGAGTTCAAGAGGCGGCGCCTCACCCTGCAAGGGCCTCGCCCTAGTGAGCAGCTTGCGATCTCTAGCGCTAGCGGCCCGCGCGCCTGAGGCGACGCCGTTTGTGCGTTTTTGATTTTCTTTCATTTTCTGATTTTTTCCTTTTTCCAAATTAAACCTCCTCTCACTCTTTTGCTTGAAACTTTTTCGTTTGGCCTCCGATTCAATCAGTTTTCGAAACATTGGTTTTCAAAAAGAATTTTCTACCCTCTCATGCAAAAATTTGGAATTTTCGGATTAATTTGAATTTTGTGGATTCATCAAAGATAGTTAAATAGACAGAAATTTTGAACATGCTCCCGTATTTTGGTGATTTCTTGATCTAGAAAGATCCGATTGAAGTGATTTTTTATTTTTTTAACCTAGAGTCATGGAATTACATTTTAGCTTAGGAATTGGATTTAGTTATGGGCCCTAAGCGTATCAATTTTATAGGGAGAGTTTAGGATGAATCTTACAAGATCCGTTCGGATGAAATTGAAATAAGTTCGATTTGAGTTAAATTTCGTGGTGAGGAATCCCCCCTTCGTGGGTTGCATGCCTAGTTTTCACGTAGGACATCGGACTCGTGATCCACCGGGGAGGTGTTCCAAAACTTATGGTATCAAAGCATTTCAGTTTAGGTCCGGGTTGAAGGAGAAATTAGGGTTTTATAACCTATTATGCATTGCTTTGAAATTGCATTATTTTGCATTACTTATATTGTTTTGCATTGTTTTAAATTGTTTTACATGACTAAAATGTTAATTTTGCATGATTTCAAATCGTTCTATACACTTTGAAAATTGTTTTTGCATGAACTAAAGTTTTTCACCTATATTATTTTGAAGGAGTATATATGCCACCTCGGAGTAGAACTCGAGGAGCTCGGCCTTGCTCTAGCTCTCGCCAGGGGAGCACAGATGAGTCGCATGTCCTACAAGCTGCGAGGACACACTCTGCTCCTGGCTCAGAGGCACCTAGTGTGCAACCTGAGGAGCCGCCGCCTCCTCTTCCTCCTACTATGCCTGCGATGGATCCGCAGTTTTTCTAGGCCTTTGCCCAGGCTTTCACCTTTGCCTTGGGCTAGGGATCTCAGGCTCCAGTGCCAGCTCCAGTGGTTAGGGGTGGGCAGTATGATAAACTGCGGAAGTTTGGAGCGGTGGACTTTCATGGTACCACCAATCCAGAGGAAGCTGAAGCTGGGATGAAGAGGACAGAGAGGGTCCTTGTGTAGATGAAGTGCTTAGATGAGGAGAAGCTGGAGTATGCAGTGAGTTTATTGCAGGGGGATGCTCTTCACTGGTGGGAGTCAGTGCCACAGAGTCAGGCAGTGCCACCAGTGCTTACATGGCGGGATTTTGGGGAGGTGTTTCGGAAGAAGTACCTTTCTCGGGTCTACATCCAGGAAAAGGCTCGAGAGTTCTTAAATCTGACTCAGAGGGAGATGTCTGTGAGTGAGTATGAGTTGAGGTTCACTTAGCTATCTAGATATGCAGCTCATATTGTGGCCAGTGAAGAAGACAAGTGCCGCAAGTTTGAGGGAGGCCTCCACCTGGTAAGGCCTCCACCTGGGAATCAAAGAGAAAGTGATCATCCATAATTTTTGTGATTATCAGCAGTTGATGAATGCTGCACTCCAGGCTGAGAAGCTGGAGAACATTAGGTAGGAGGTGAGCAGGAAGAGAAAGAGCAGAGAGCAGTAATCCAGGAGAGGGGGTAGTGCTTAGAAAGCTGTCAGGAGTGAAAAGAGTGCCCGTACTCAGAGTCAGGGTGGAAGTAGTGCCCTCACAGAGCAAGCGATTCGAGGTAGGGACGAAGACAGCCTCCTCGGTGGGAGGAAACAATGAGCAGTGAAGCAGAATCGAACCCCAATATGAGCATTGTGGGAAGCTACATAGGGGTGAGTGTTACAAGCTATTGGGTGTCTGCTTCAAGTGTGGAGAGAAGGGACATAGGAAAAAAGACTGTCCTCAGATGACTAGAGGGGAAGGATCTCAGACACAGGCTTAGAGGAGAGAAGAGTCAGTGGGGACTAGACCAGCTGTTGGGGTGGGCAGTTTTCGGTCAGTTAGGAAGCCTATTCCTTTAGGGAGACCGAGAGGGCAAGCACAGGCTAGGGTGTTTGCTATGACACAACAGGAGGCTGCAGTTGCACCGGAAGTTGTTACTAGTATGGCTCAGCTTTTTCATTCTGATGTGTATGTTTTATTTGATTCTGGTTCCATGCATTCCTATGTCTCTACAAGTATGATATTGCCTGGTATGCAGTCAGATTTTTTGGATAATTTTCTGCTTGTTAGCACTCTATTAGGGAGAAATGTCATTGTAAGCCAGATCTATAGAGATTGTGAGCTTATTATCGAGGGATCTAGTTTGGTAGTAGATCTACTACCTCTAGATATAAAGGGTTTGGATGTTATTGTCGGAATGGATGTGATGGAAAAGTATCGGGCAAAGCTGGATTGTGGTCTAAAGGAATTGGAGTTTGATCTGGGTGATGGTCAGAAAGTCATTTTCAGAGGGGACAGAAAGATATCACCGTCAAGACTTGTTTCAACTTTGTTAGCTGATAAACTGATGGGAAGAGGCTGTGAAGCTTTCTTGGCGTGTGTCGTGGATACCAGTGTGAAGGAGAGCAGTGGAGGAAATTCCTATTGTGAGGGAATTTCCTGATGTGTTTCTAGAGGAGTTGTCCGATTTGCCACCAAAGAGGGAGATCGAGTTTGCTATTGATCTGGCTCCCAGGATGACTCCTATTTCTATTCCACCTTACAGGATGGCTCTAGCTGAGCTGAAGGAGCTTAAGGAGCAGTTGGAAGAGTTGTTGGAGAAGGGGTTCATTATACCGAGTTCCTCACCTTGGGGAGCGCCAGTCTTGTTTGACAAAAAGAAAGATGGAACCTGGAGGATGTGCATTGACTACAGGAGTACTAATAAGGTGACAGTGAAAAACAAGTATCCTTTGCCTCGGATAGATGACTTGTTTGATTAGCTACAGGGAGCAACGGTCTTCTCTAAGATCGATCTCAGGTCTGGCTACCATCAACTTAGGATTAAGGAGTCTAATGTGAGCAAGACAGCGTTCAGGACGCGGTATGGGCATTATGAATTTTTGGTTATGCCTTTTGGAATGACCAATGCTCCTGCTTCTTTTATGGATCTGATGAACAGGGTCTTTAAGGAGTTTTTGGATCAGTTTGTGATCGTGTTCATTGACGATATTCTGGTGTATTCCAAGAGTGTGGGAGAACATGAGGAACACTTGAGAATTGTATTGCAGCGGTTGAGAGAGAGAGAGCTTTATGCCAAATTCACTAAATGTGAATTTTGTCTACATGAAGTGGTCTTCTTGAGTCACATTATTTCTAAGAGTGGGGTGCATGTGGACCCAAAGAAGATTGAAGCTATAGTGAACTGGCTCGCTCCGACGACAGTGACAGAAGTGAGGAGCTTTCTGGGTTTAGCAGGCCATTATAGGAGATTTATGGAGGGATTCTCCATGATTGCTGCTCCTTTGACCAAATTATTGAGAAAGAACTAGAAGTTTGTCTGGAGTGATGAGTGCCAGCAGAGCTTTGAGGAGCTCAAGCACAGATTGACTAGTGCTCCAATTCTGGCTTTTCCCACAGGAGAGGGAAGTTATACCGTGTATAGTGATGCTTCCAGAAAGGGGTTGGGATGTGTACTTATGCAGGGAGATAAGGTGATAGCATATGCCTTACGACAGCTAAAGTCTTATGAGGTGAATTATCTGACCCACGATCTGGAGTTAGCAGCTGTGATCTTTGCCTTGAAGATCTGGAGACATTATTTGTACGGGGTCCAGACTTGGATCTTTACAGATCACAAGAGTCTCAAATACTTGTTGAGTCAGAAGGAGCAGAATTTGAGACAGAGGAGATGGATTGAGCTGCTTAAAGACTATGACCTGTTGATTGAGTATCATTAAGGCAAGGCAAATGTTGTTGTAGATGCCTTGAGCAGGAAGTCTTCCATAGAACATGTGCAAACAGTTTATCTGTTGCTATTGGAAGAGATGGCCTGCAGCTCATAAAATTTATATGGAGGAACCATACGGTGGAAGAGGCCACGTGGGAGCCATTGGAAGCTATGAAGGAGAAGTATCCTCATCTCTTCATTGATTCAGGTAAGAATTTCGAGGACGAAATTCTTTTAAGAGGGGGGGGAGAAATGTTGGACCCCAATTCTTTTTCATAGTAAATAGGCATGTTTATTTTATTTTAAGGTTTAGTTTGATAATTTCCTCTTACTTACAATAATTTGAGGTTTTTAGTTCTTAGTTAATGATTATTAAATGAAGGAATTTAGTTAAAATTAGAGTTTTGATAAGTTATTAGAAATTAAAAGAATAAGATAAATTGAGTGCAATTTAGGTAGATCACTTAGGTTTTTAAGGCTTAAGGCTTGTAAGGAGGGGCATTATAGTCTTTTTAATTGCAATTAAAAGAAGAATGAAGGAAGGAACCCCAATGTTGCCGTGAATGAAGAGAAAAGCAACGAAATTTTCAAGTTTAAAGAGGGGATATTGAAACTACAACGTTTTGGGCTTAGGTTTTAAGTTTAGAAACAAGAGTTACCTAAGTCTTTTAAAAGAAGACTACCGAAACTTCAAAGAAAAGAGAGGGAGAGTGACCTTCGGTGGAGTAAAAGAGAAGAAGAAGAAGAAGAAGAAGAAGAAGAAGAAGAAGAAGAAGAAGAAGAAGAAGAAGAAGAAAAGAAGAAGAAGAAGAAGAAGAAGAAGAGAAGGTTAGGGCTTTAGCTTACTTTGTTTTAGAAAAGAGTTTTGAGAGTTCCTTAAGAAGGAAAAAGGAAGAGGAAGAGTTTAATCTTCCATAAGAGGCAAAAGAAGCAATTTCGTGGGTTGTTCCTAAGGTAAGGGATTTCAAAATTCTTTGATAAATTTAGATAGGTTTTGGTTCAAATAGTTTAGTAAAGGCATGGGTAAGGTTATGTAGGTTTTAATTCATGATTTTCCTTCACTTAGAATTTTCAATTTTGTTATCTCTTATTCATATGGGATAATTGTGCTTAATGAAGGTCAAGAGAGGCAATTGGAGTTAGAGGAAAGGCAAATTGACCAAGATTAGAGCTAAAGGAATTAAGGTGGGTGATTTCTTAATAATTGAGTTAATAGGCATGTTGAAGTTTTTATACTAAATGCTATTTAATGCTTTCCAATGATTTAAAAAGTTTGTATAAATGACTCTTTGTGATGATTTGAACTTGTATGAGGTGTCTTTTGTATGTAAAGACCTTGTGGAAATATGTGTACAATTGTTTGTCAAGTGAAAAAGATTCGAATATGTGATTTCGAAAAAAAACCATTTTGCGCGATTATGTGAGAATTATGTGAAAGAGAATTTTGTAAGGGCCATTTTATCGCTAATATTTATGAATTGTGTGAATTATGTGATATGCATGCTTTCTTTGGGTTTGAGGTGGTCTCTTAAGAGTCAGGTGCACCTGTCTAATTATAGGCTTCTCCCGCCTGCCCGCTAGTGGCATTGGAGCTCCTTACGGACTCGCATAAGTTCACTGCTATACGTGATCGTTTCGCGGGAATGTGTAGTACGTTTCGTTTCAGATCCACCCAAACCACTTTCTCTGTACTTATGTGATACTTTGATGTAATGAATTTGTGAAAAGTTTTGATAAATTGGAAATGTTTTTATCAATGTGAGTTTTTGCTTTGAAAATGAATGAAATAAGACCGTTTTTGCTGATTCTTGATTATTAAGCTATTACCCACTGAGCCGTCGAGCTCACACTCCATTTTCCCCTCCACAGGCGACGAGCGAGAAACTGAGATACCGCGTCAAGATTGAGGCATTACTCCGATGCATTTTTTGCTTTTGAAGTCATATTTTAGAAAACAAGGCTTTAAATAGCATTTTGGACAAATGATGTTCTTTGTATTTTATACTTTGATACTTTCGATGTATTCGGGATAAAATGCCCTCTAAAGCTTTCTATTAAATTATGTTTTCATGTAAATGTAAAAGATTTGAATTTGAAATGTATCTTATGTATGTTTCATAAAAATGTAGTATTGTATGTTTTGAATTGACACAAAGAGTAAGTTGAGGTTGCAGCCATTTGAGTTAGTTTTTAGGATTATTTGAATTGGTTTAGTAGTTGGGTGATGGAAGATTGTGAAGATTGAGTTTTTATGCAGGTACTTGAGTTTGGATTGAAAGATTGAAGTTTTTGTCTGGTTGATTTTTAGGGGAGGTGCTGTCAAATTTTTGTAAAAATTTGACAGAAAATTTGCTTATATTTTGACCCTCTTAGTGGTTGAATTGGATTGGGAGGTCTTCTTGAAGATTGTATAACATGTTTAGAGCTTTCCAATGGTATATAATTTGTCACTTTTGGATTTAGGATGAAGAAGTTATAAGGTTTGAAAGATTACAGTTACTGTTGATAAGGTTTATGTTTATGCAGTATCTTTGGAAGGGTTTTTCACCTCCTTATAGGCTTTTTTGAGTTTTTCATTCTTCATAAAAGTTGTAGATTGTCTTTTACTCTTTCCATTGATGTATCATATGCAATTTTTGGAGTTAGGAGTGGAAAGTTATGAGGTTGGGAATACATTCAGTTACTGTTCATTTGGTCAATTCTACTGTTTCATTGGTTAGTATGAAAATGAGAATGTAAGCAGAAAGAACTTGATATCTGGAACGGAGTAATGAAAAAGTTTTATTGAGAGAACTAAAATAGTCGATTTCAGAGTATTTTAAGAATATTCTATAGTAGGTGATGTACTAAAACCTTTCAGAGGAATTCCCTCATTTTCTTAAAAAGTTACCGTCTGTGACCTACCATTACCGTTTCCTTGAAGCCTTACTACTTTTTATCTTCTTTACTAAGAAAATCATCTAGGCATGACGTGTCAGATGATTGGTCACTCAACATAACCATATTCAAGTTTTGTCTGATTTCTCTTAATCTTTCTTCATTCAGAGGCTTAGTAAAGATATCTGCCCATTGATAATTCGTCTCAACCAATTGTAAACTCACGATTCCCTTCTGTACATAGTCTCGTAGGAAATGATGTCTAACTTCGATATGATTTACCCTTGAGTGTTGTATTGGATTCTTTGATAGGTTGATTACACTTGTGTTGTCACAGTAAATTGGGATATGTTCTTTTTGTATTGAATAATCTTCTAACTGATACTTGATCCATAACGTCTGTGAGCAACAGCTTGCAGCTGACATATATTCAGCTTCTATAGTAGATAGAGCAATTGAACTTTGCCTCTTATTTGACCAAGAAACTAGATTATAGCCAAGAAAGTGACAGCCTCCACTTTTCATGGAAAAGATGATCTAGGCATGAGATGGAATAGATGAGTTGAATGTTGCTTAAATGATTGAAGAAGAAAAATATGGAAAATTTCAATAGCTTGATCTTTGATTGTGCTTCAATTGCATAGTCAAAATTGCTTCTATAGTTGTCCAAATGAGTTGAGGCTTGGTTTAAATGAAACTAGAGGAAATTGGCTACAATTCCTATGAAGATGTTGAGTGTGAATTTGGTCTTGAAGAGTCCCAAATGTTAGTATGAAGTTAGGTAATTGAGTGTTGAAATTGTTGTGAATAAAGGCATATGATTGTGTTTCATTTTGGATGTGTATAAGCCATTAGGGAATATGAATTGAGTATGAACGATTTTGAACTACATTTGAGGTGTTTATGTGTGTAGTCACTAACTTGAACATGTTGAGTTGTGAGTAGGAAGTGTTTGGTATTGAGGAATAAAATGTGAGATGGGAAAGGATGGAATATCATTGATGTTTAAGTTGTTTTATGCTAGAATTGGTGCATTTGGAAGTGTTTAAGAGTGTATGAAAGGTTAGATTGGGTTTATGATCTTTTGGAGGAGTTTTAGAAGTGAAAATTTTAGTTAATCCGTAGCTTACACGGTCTGCCCATGTACCATTACACGACCCATGTAAATTCAGGCTCAGGGGACACAATTCACCCGAAGGTTACATGGTCTAACTGTGTGGCTTTACACGGTCCGTGTGACCCCCTTAACGACAGAATTAGAATTTTTGTTCTGCATGAAAGTTGTATCCCTAGATGTCTTCTTTCAATCTGTCTAAGAACGAAGTCATTTTGGCATCTACAATGAACGTTATGGAATTTGCGCCAAAGTATGTTCGATTGGAGGACAGTTATGAACATGGTTGATTCCTTTGACTATAACTCCTTTTCTAGAGCTCCAAATGAATTGATTCTTGTGGCAATGGATTCCTAACACATTTTCCTATATCTCCACCAAAATTTGTATTAACTGGAGTTAAATTGAAAGAGATTGATAAAATGCAAGTGTGATAGTGGGGTGTTACATGTAGTGTCCTCATTTATTACATTTGTAGCAAATGATAGAGGTCTTCTCCTTCTTGACTTCATCTTTGTTATTTTTCTTAAAAGAAAAATCTTTGTTTCCTTTTGCTTTCTTCTTCCACATTCTTATGATCTTCCTTGAGATAAAAGATAATTCATCATCGTCTTCACTTGAATCTTGTTCAGATTCACTGGTGTCATCATTCTTGATCTCTTCGATCTTTAATGTTTTTGATGATGAACTTTTATTTCTCTGATTCTTGTTATTTTCTGACAAGCCTTTAATGCTATCGATTTGTCTCTTCTAGGTTTGTCTTCAGCATCAAGCTCCACTACATGTATCTTCAAAGAACCAAGCAATTCGTCTAACTTTAATTTGCTCAAGTCCTTGGCTTCCTGTACTGCAGTGACTTTAGGTCTCCATCTTCTGGTTAGACTTCTAAGAATCTTCCTGACATGGTCTTGATTATTGTAGATTCTCCCAAGAGCTTTCAGTCCATTAAAGAAGTTTGAAATCGTCTAAACGTCTGATCAATAGATTCAACTTCTTTCATTTTAAATAGCTCATACTGATGTACAAGAATGATGATCTTGGGCTCTTTCACCTGGTTTGTGCCTTCATGTGTGATGGAAAAGGTGTCCCACATCTCCTTCACAGTTTTGCATCCATGAATTTTGTCATATTCTCTTCGACTTAAAGCACAACTAAAAAAGAACTTGGCCTTTGAGTTTAGTTGAAATCTCGCTTTGTGATCGACTGACCATCTGGTATGCAGAATAATATTTCCTTCATCATTTACTGGTACGTATGGTCCATTCTCAATGATATCCCAAAGATCAACGTGTGTGGATTCGTTGAAGAACCGCAACCTGTCCTTCCAATAACGATAGTCCTCACCATTGAATGTTGGAGGTCTTGTGGCATCGCACCTTTATCTATAAAAACATGTGATTCTATCATCGATCTTTATCCTCACTATGTAAAGGTGGTTCTTGGAAACCGAGCTCTGATACCAATTGAAGTAAATCATATGTTAATATAGAACTCACGTACAATATACAAAGTACACAAGAAAGGGGGTTGAATTGTGTAATCTTTTTTGTGAATACACAAAACCTTTGATATTTCTTGAAAAAGAAACTTTTTCAAGTATTAAATGAATACCAAGAGTGTTATACAAAAATAGTTACGTAGTTAAATTGCAAATATCTTTTATAAACTTGTATAAGAACAAGAGAAATTAAAAGTAAAGAGTTAGAAGATAGACACGGTGATTTTTATATTGGTTCACTCCAAACCTTGGGCTATGTCCAGTCCTCAGAATTCTTATGAGTTTTCACTATACTTCATCAAATTTACAAGTATTTTTCTTGCCTTCTAGAGCCTTTTCAGGTCTCTTACACTGAGTATTCTTTCTACTATCTTAGCCTCTCCAGAATCTTAGCCTTTTCTTTCTCTCACTAGAAAGATATTGTGAGCTTTTTATTACAGTAAAGTTCGCTCTCGTGTATCACACTTTGAATACAAAATTTTTCATAAGTAATAACTTGAAAACTAAAAGATTGTTTAGTCTTCGACTACAACTTGTATTTATAGCCTAAGTCTTCATCTGCTTCTTGCTTATTGATAATTGTTTCTTACCTCTTGCTTCTTGCTTCTTATAGAAACCATTAATTAGTTGAGTTCTATAACTAACTCAAACTGCTATTTTTGTGTTCTCACTTCTTCTGTGTTTTGAACTTCTTCTGTGTTTTGAACTTCTTCTGTGTTTTGCACTTCTTCTGTGTTTTACGCTTCTTTTTGTTTTTTGAACTTCTTTTGTGTTTTGCTTTTCTTCTGTGTTTTGAACTTCTTTTGTGTTTTGAGCTTCTTCTGTATTTTGTGTTTTTTTTGTGTTTCGGGCTTCTTTTGTGTTTTGCGTTTCTTTTGTGTTTTGAGCTTCTTCTGTGTTTTGTGCTTCTTCTGTGTTTTGTGCTTCTTCTGTGTTCTGTGTTTTGCATTTCTTCTGTGTTTTGTGCTTCTTCTTTGTTTTGAACTTCTTCTATGTTTTGAAATTTTTTTGTGTTTTGCATTTTTTCTGTGTTTTACCACTTCTTTTGTATTTTGCCACTTCTTCTGTGTTTTGCCACTGCACGCTTAACACACACATCAAAACAGTTCATTTATTTTTAACATTATTATTATTTGATTATGAACAAAATTATTATTCTTGAAGTCTTTTTGACTTAACATCAATTTCGTTTTTGATGATGAAAGAAAGAAGATGGTCCATCCAATGTACATCTTTCTTCTTTAATCCAATGAATGCTAATAGGTTACATGCTATCCTTAAAAGATAACCATTGAACTATTTAATACTAAGTTCATAGCTCTATTTAATGATGATAAACCATAATAAAGACCATCTTTATTTAGCAATTTAATGTTAAATGTGCAGCTGCACATTCAACCCTAATGAAAAACGAAATTGCACTTTACTTTCTTAAAAAAATTTGTTTTAATTTAATTAATCCCATTAATCAAATTAAACCAAAGTTTAGCCCATTTTTAAATGTACATTTGGGCTTCTAATTAACCATTAATTAGTGCAAGCCCAACATTCAATTATGGGCTTGTTGGCCCCCGAATTTTTTTTCTTGTTAAATTCAGCATGATTTAATTAAATTATGAGGTGTTGATGGATTTAGCCTTGGAGTTAATTATTATGTCAAAGGATTTTATTGCGTGGATTGATAGAATTTAAGTGTTAATATTATAAGAATGCAAGAGGGGCATTCTTGGAAGATTTCTTAAGTCTAAGAGATAGAAGGCTTATCTTGGAGGGTAAAATAGACATTGCCCACCCATTAAGTTAAGAGTATGAATTAGAGAGAAAAGAAAAGGGAGAAGGAGAAGAAAAAGAAAGAGAGTGCCGTAGAAGAGGAAGAGAAGAGGAGAAGCTAGGGCTCGAAGATTTTGAAGGATTTGAAGCACTTGTCTGGTAAGTTTAGTTGCTTTTAATCTTGTTATGGTTAGATTCAACCCTAGAATCGATTTGCATGTGTTAGAATCAGTTATGTAGGGATTTTCGGGAAAATGGTTAGAAATCCTTGGATTGATGAGTTTGTGACTGTTTTTAAGGTGTTAATAGGTTAGCAATGTAGTATAGGACTTGAATCAAGATTTAGAAGTGTTGCATGTGCTTAAGAGAAAGATTGAAGTGGGAAAATGCTGGAAAAATCAGGTTCGGAGACGTTCTCCAGATCCGCACGTCGCGACATGTGAATTTGTGTTCGTCGTGACGTGCGAATTTGTGTTCATCACGACGAGCACGGGCCGTTCGTCGCAGCGAGTGCGGGCTGTTCGTTGCCACGAGCGTGGCCTTCGCCGCGACGAGCCCCCAGTTTCCAGCATAGATGAATTTTGGTATTTTGGGCATATCTTTTTCTATAGAAGTCCAAATGAGGTGATTTCTGATTCGTTGTGGACTTGAAATAAAAGGCTACAAGTTTTATGAAGAAAAGAAGTTTTAATTCAGTCGTTAAAAATCTCAATTTTTGGATGGAAGTTGAGTATAAATTTTAGTCTCAACATAAGGATAGTCCCATTATGGTTGGCGTATAACTTTTGGGTTTTGAACTAAATTGAATGATTGTGGAGTCATTAGAAACTTAAGACAATGGGGAACTTTCTCTAGAAAATAATATTATCAAATGTTGTCATTTGGTTGATCGTAGTGATCATAGAAAATTGACCCGAATGTTTGGACTTTTAAAAGAATTTGAGATTCTAGAATTTATGAGTATGCAATATTTGGATCCTCAAATTGTATCCCTATTGAATGGGAATTTTGTATTTTATAAAGGAAAGCAAGGAAGGCAAGAGGATCAAGATGAGAGGCATCTTTTAAGCATGTATCCGAGCAAGGATTTCAGGTGGGTTTCATGTTTATAATTTAGTAATGAGCCACTAAAGTTTTCTCCCAAATCAAGAATGATTTCAATTACTTCATAAATATCGTTTTGTTTCTATTGAATGATTTGCAAAATTGCTACATATTTTAGCATATGAACTTTTTTGATGAATTTCAAAATAAACTTTAGAATGCATTGAAATGTTTTATGTTATGCCTTGAAAATTCGTGGCATTTTGTATATTCGGAAAAGAAATAAAAGAGCACGAAAAGCTTTGATAAAATGATTTGAGCATGATTATGTGCTTTCGCTTGGGCGAGAGTGGAACCATTTCGTTCGTCACGTGTACGTTGACAAGAGCCTTCTCCCGGCTGCCCGCTTGTGGCATTTGAGCTCCGAATGGACTCATTTTGTTCAGGGTGTAAACTTCAGTTTCTCCCTTTTGTTTCCATGGAACCCTCCAGCCGTTTGTTTGTGCATTGCATCTATGAATCGTCAAGTATGTGCATAAATTGAGCATTTTGTATTGATGATTGAATGAACATGTTGTGTTGATGTGATAACATTTTTCACTATGAGTTTTGAGAAGGTAATGACACTTTTCAACTACGAGTTTGAACTCAAAATTTCGAATTTGACTGAGAATCTGGGAGCAAAGCGTTTTATGAACTTATTATGACTTTTGTATAACAAATGAAATTTTCAACGATTTTGCTTATGCTTCGTTATAAACCTGTTACCCACGAGCTATAAGCTCCCCCCTTCATTCCCATCCACAGGTGATGAAAAGAAGATCGGGTAAGGGGAAGTGAAGGTTTTTGTTTGCACGTGTACATATTGTATTGTTTTAAGTTAGATTGGTATTGAAAATTTTGGGATCTGTATATTTTGTATATTCGGATTTCGATATTGATATTGCATGGCGGCATGGAATGCCATTAAAGCTTGTAAGATTCTATTCTTTTGATGTTAATACATTGAGTATGGATCAGGTTGAGTAGAAATTTGGTTTCCTTGAGAAAGCTATAGATTGGATATAAATTTTGTGATAGTGAATTGTTATTTTATGTATTTATAGAAATGAGGGGTGTTATGAAAAAAAAAAGAACATAGGAATGGTATGAGACTTTAAGCTTCATGTTTCTTTGGATTACGCCACGTTTCATGGTTCAATGGTCAGACTCTGTGATAGGGGCTCATCATGTTGGTAGCAGAGCAAGAAAAGATTCCAAGGAGCCACGCTTCAATATGATGATATTTTTTTTCTGAAATTGGGTTTCAAAAATGGGGCCCAGAATGTACGGTATCAAAGCAGGTTTGTAAGTGTTATGGTTTTGGTTCGAGTTGGATTTTAGAAATGGGATCCAACATTTGTGGTATCAGAGCCAGGTTATGAATTGATGAAGGTTAAGGAAATGTCATCGGAGTACAGGTAAGTATGATGGTATTGTGTTCCGAGGTTGGGTTTCGGAAACTGGGCCCAACAGGACTTCTAAAACCTCTATTTATATTTCTAACTTTGCTTGATAACCTTCCTTGAAACCAAGTGGGGAATCTTATTGAACTTAGATAATTCAAGCTCCAATAAGCCCATAATGAATTTAATCTCATTAGAATAAATTCTAACTTATTAACTAAATGTCATTCCACTAAAGACAATTAGTTGAACTCTTGAGTTACTAAATATTATGAGAACACATATTTCAAATAATATGTCCCATTGCAAACTTTATTATGAACGTTATTATAGCCATCTATACAATAAAGGATCAAATTACCGTTTTGCCTTTAAGATGGTTTTTTCTTCTAAATTTCTCGTTTTACTTTATATGATAATTAACACACAAGATCTCATCTTGGTGTTAAAACTTGATAGGTAGCTAGTCCATCAAACTACTAGTGCCAATTTAATTACCACATCTCTTTAAAACATCTAGAAGTGATGTTATCACTATAAACTCTTTATTTGAGTGAACATTCTATGATACATGTTTCAATTAATAATTCTAACATGTAGACACTAGATTAATACTCTATAAAAATCCATTATGATCATATCAAGAATTATAATGAAACACTTATGAGTTCACCACTCGTCAAGATTGTGGTCCATAATAAGCGAATGCTTAAGTTGTATGTTTTAAGATTAAAGTAATGACCCACTTTATTCTTTAAAACATACTTGATTCCAGATTCATTTAATAGTGCCATTATCAATAGTCAACCACTATCTTGATATGAATCTCATAATTTACTAAAAATAAACTCCTTTACTTACATGGAGATAAATCACAACACTATAGTCTAAACCATAATCAAGCGACTAACTTGATTATTAAACTGTGAATCAATTAATTTAGATTCTAATAATATACATGTTTCTTGTATATCTCTATGTATATGTCTATTACTTACAAAAGAATCTCGGTACCTTTTGACTAGATATATAATGCTCATACATTTAAAACTAAACCCTTTTGTTTCATTAATAATAAATATTTTCATTACAAAACTATAACTAGAAGAAAATTAAGTTACTTGTAAATACACTTGCTTTCCAGGGCACTACATTTACATAACTCTAACAGTGAGCATATAGGTTAAAATAAAGAGCTTATTTTTGGAGAAATGTTTTCTAACATTAAAAAAATCAGTATAAGGAAAGAGATTGGTGGGATACAGAAACATTGTAGAGAATACCTTTATAAGTATTGGGATCGTTTCAAGAAGTTGTTTGCAAGCTGCCCTCGCCATAATATCACAGTGCAACTCCCTATCCAATACTTATATAAAGGATTATTGCCTATAGATAGTAGCTTGGTAGATGCAGCAAGTGGTGGAGAAATGTGTGAAAACACCCCCATGGAGGCCAAAACTTTAATTGAGCACATAGTTGTGAAAAATTAACAATTTAAAATTCACAATGATTTTTGTAGGGTAAATGAGATAAATAGTTCATCTATAGAACATTATTTAGATGGAATAATAACCTTTCTTAGGAAAATTGCTATAAGGCAGGCACATGTGAAAGCTTATGTTATATGTGAAAAAGTGAACTATCTAACAAAGAGTTTCTAAATCTAAATGATGAAAACAAAGAGTATGTCAATGTTATAGAGGGATATTTCACCCAACAGTACAACCTATATTCCCAGACCTATAACTTAAGCTAGAGAGATCAATTGAACTTAAGTTATGGAGGGAATAAGTCACAAAACTACTTCTTAAATAAGTTTTAGAGTGCACAAAATTTTAACTTAGACCACAAGCCTCCTCTTCTACCTTAAGTATGTCATTGTAAGATATCAGTAAGTCTCTTGCAACTAACACTTTGCAATTCCAATATGATGTGCAATAGTTTCAATAGGAGAATAATTCAAATTTTCAAAAGATAATGTATAACATTCAGAATTTGGAGAACTAGGTCAGTCAAATGGCAATTTTTATTAAGCCTAAAGAGGAGGAAAACTGCCATCATAACTTGAGATAAATATGAGTACTGTTAGTGCAATCACCTTAAGAAGTGGTAGGAAGCTTGAGGATCCAGAGAGGGCAATACAAAGGGTGGCTAGTGAAGAAGAAATTTAGAAGGAGCTTGAAGGAATGGGACATATCATCGAACTTTAAGATTAAACCCTTCACCTTTCCCTAGCAGGTTAGGAAAGTTAAATAAGGAGGATAAGGATAAAGAGATCTGGGAGACTTTTTAGATGGTCAAGGTGGCCACTATTATATATGATCAAACAGGTGCCAAGGTATGCAAAATTCTTTAGGGAATTATATACCAACAAGTGGAAGCTAAGAGGTCACGATGGGAGAAACTATTTTTATGGTCTTTTAAAAAATACCCCCTAAATATAAGGACCTAGGCATGTTTACCATTCTTTGTAAAATTGGTAATACTATAATTAAACAAGCAATGCTAGATTTAGGAGTATCAATTGATATTATGCCTCGTTCTGTTTATGTTTCTTTAAATTTAGGCATGTTGAAAGAAACTAGTGTTATCATATAATTGGATAAACATACTAACACTTATCTAGATGGGGTGATTGAGGATGTGTTTATTTAAGTGAATAAACTCATTTTTTTGCTGATTTTAACCAGGCATATATGAATAATGAAATTTCCTATAACCTGATACTTATCTTAGTAGGGAGATCTTTTTTAATACGACCTATACTAAGATAGATGTTAGTGAGGGTACCCTCACGATAGAATTTGATAGGAAAGTTACCCATTTCAATATTTTTGATGTTGAGAAGCACCCACAAAGTGACCATTCTACTTTTGTGATAAATGTGATTGACCTTTCATTATAGGAAGATTGTAAGAGAGCATATATAGACAAACTGGAAGTAGTTTTAACTAAGGAGAAGACTAAAGCTTTCAATATCTTGAGAAAAAGCTTTATTATTGGTCAAAATTTTTTTATCACATTATGAGGAAGAAAACATGGAGTCAAGCTAATGTTGTATAAAATGGGTGAATTCATTATGTTGCAAATAAGGGAGAGCATAGTTGTAGACACTACCAATAAGATCCTTTACCATATGTTGACAACATTTTTAGGCATTTTGAGCTAAGTGTTTCCCGTTAGTCAAGATTGTATATATAAGGAACCAAATCACTACTTTTTCCCAAAGGAACGACGAGTCTTTATATAAGTCTTAGAAGAGTTATAAGGACTGGTTGAGGTTAACCATCATCACATGCTAGAGATGTTGGCCCCCGAATTTTTTTCTTGTTAAATTGAGCATGATCTAAGTGAATTATGAGGTGTTGATGGATTTAGCCTTGGAGTTAATTATTATGTCAAAGGATTTTATTGCATGGATTGATAGAATTTAAGTGTTAATATTATAAGAATGCATGAGGGGCTTTTTTGGAAGATTTCTTAAGTCTAAGAGGCAGAAGGCTTATCTTGGAGGGCAAAATAGACATTGCCCACCCATTAAGTTAAGAGTATGAATTAGAAAGAAAAGAAAAGGGAAAAGGAGAAGAAAAAGAAGGAGAGTACCGTGGAAGAGGAAGAGAAGAGGAGAAAGCTAGGGCTTCAAGATTTTGACAGATTTGATGCACTTGTCTAGTAAGTTTAGATTCTTGTAATCTTGTTATGGTTATATTAAACCCTAGAATAGTTTTGCATGAGGTAGAATCGGTTGTTGAAAGGGTTAGGGGAAAAATGGTTAGAATCCTTGGGTCGTTGATTTTGTGACTGTTTTTATGGTGTTAATGGGTTAGCAATGTAGTATTGGATTTGAATCAAGGTTTAGATGTGTTGCATATGCTTAAGGGAAGGATTGAAATGGGAAAATGCTGGAAAAATCAGGTTCGGAGACGTTCTCCAGACCTGCAAGTCGTGACGTGTTCATGAACACGCCGCGACGTGTAAGGAAGGTGTGCACGTCACGACGTGTGAATTTGTACACGTCGCGGCGAGAAGCTGGCCATTCGTCACGACGAGTGTGGCCTTCATCGCGACGAGTAGCGGGCCGTTCATCGCGACGAGCGTGGCCTTCGTCGCGGCGAACCCCCAGTTTCTAGCGTAGAAGAATTTTGGTATTTTGGGCATATCTTTTGATATAGAAGTCCAAATGAGGTTATTTCTGATTCGTTGTTGACTAGAGATAAAGGGTTAAATGTTTTATGAAGAAAAGAAGTTTTAATTCAGTCATTAAAAATCTCAATTTTTGGATGGAAGTTGAGTATAAATTTTAGTCTCAACATAAGGATAGTCCCATTATGGTTGGAGTATAACTTTCAGTTTTTTGAACTAAATTGAATGATTATGGAGTCATTAGAAAGTTAAGACAATGGGGAACTTTCTCTAGAAAAGAATATTATCAGATGTTGTCATTTTCTTGATCGTAGTGATCATAGAAAATTGACCCGAATGTTTGGACTTTTAGAAGAGTTTGAGTTTCTAGAATTTATGAGTATGCAATATTTGGATCCTCAAAATGTATCCCTATTGAATGGGAATTTTGCATTTGATAAAGGGAAGCAAGGAAGGCAAGAGGATCAAGATGAGAGGCATCTTTTAAGCATATATCCGAGCAAGGATTTCAGGTGGGTTTCTTGTTTATAATTTAGTAATGAGCCACTAAAGTTTTCTCCCAAACCAAGAATGATTTCAACTAATTCATAAATATCGTTTTATTTATATTGAATGATTTGCAAAATTTCTACATATTTCAGCATATGAACTTTTTTGATGAATTTCAAAATAAAGATTGGAATGCATTAAAATGTTTTATGTTATGTCTTGAAAAATTCGTGGCATTTTGTATATTTGGAAAACAAAGAAAAGAGCACGAAAAACATTGATAAAATGATTTGAGCATGAAACAAATGATTATATGCTTTGTTTGGGTGAGAGAGGAACGTATCGTTAGTCACGTGCACGTCGACGTATAGCCTTCTCCCGGCTGCCCGCTTGAGGCCACGAGATCCTGAGAATATCAGACTCGTATAGTTCACGGTATAAACTTCGGTTTATCCGTATCGTTCCACGGAACTCTCGAGCCGTTTGTTTGTGCATTGAATCTATGAATTGTCAAGTATGTGCATAAATTGAGCATTTTGTATTGATGATTGAATGAACATGTTGTGTTGATGTGATAACATTTTTCACTATGAATTTTGAGAAGATAATGACACTTTTCAACTACTAGTTTGAACTCAAAATTTTGGATTTGATTGAGAATTTGGGAGCAAAGCGTTTTATGAACTTATTATGACTTTTGTATAACAAATGAACTTTTCGACGGTTTTGCTTATGCTTCATTATAAACCTGTTACCCACGGGCTATAAGCTCACCCCCCTTCATTCCCATCCACAGGTGATGAGAAGAAGATCGGGTGAGGGGAAGTGAAGGTTTTTGTTTGCATGTGTACATATTGTATTGTTTTAAGTTAGATTGGTATTGGGAATTTTGAGATCCGTATATTTTGTATATTCAGATTTCGATATTGATATTGCATGGCGGCATGGAATGCCATTAAAGCATATAAGATTCTATTCTTTTGAGGTTAATACATTGAGTATGGACCAGGTTGAGTAGAAATTTGGTTTCCTTGAGAAAGCTATGGATTGGATATGAATCTTTTGATATTGAATTGTTGTATCGTTGTTTAGCTATAAATATAAGTGCGATGTGTTATGGAAAAAGGAACATAGAAGCGATATGAGACTTTAAGCTTCACGATTTCTTTGGGTCACGCCACGTTTCATGGTTCAATGGTCGGACTCTGTGATCGGGGCTCATCATGTTGGTAGCAGAGCAAGAAAAGATTCCATGGAGCCACGCTTCAGTATGATGATATTTTGTTCTGATATTGGGTTTCGAAAATGGGGCCCAGCATGTGTGGTATCAAAGCAGGTTTGTAAGTGTTATGGTTTTGGTTCGAGTTGGATTTCAGAAACGGGATCCAACAAGAGAAGTGATTGATAGTTTAGAAATTTTATATGGGATGACCTATAACACAAAGATCTCTATAGATGCATTTATTAGTAGAGCTTTTTTGAAAAAAATTATAGATGAAACATATAACCTAATAGAGGATATGTCTCAGAATCACTAGCAATGGTTTTGTGAAAGAGCCACAATTAAGGAGGTTTTAATTATGACCTTGATGCCTTGAATCCTCTAGTTACAAAGGTATAAACTTTATCTTATAATTTTGATGATATGATTGTTAAGTCTATAGGTGCTTATATCATGCTATGATATTTGTTGATCCCATATCATTTAGCTATATATTATTAATTAGTGAACTCATTTTTATATGATTATAATATTAAATATGTTAACTTTGTCAATAACCCTATCTAAAAGGGTGACCCTTTTTCCACTTTTTATAGCCCTGGTTAGAGGAATTATCCTAGCGTCTTTTGGAAACATGTTTATCCCTACCCCTTAAAAAAAGAAGCAACCACTTAGTTTCTAACCTAGAACTTTCAATTCCCCAACTCAAAACTACAACCTAGAGTCTCTTTAAGATAACTTCTTAACCACCTAATCTAAACAAAATGAGGAGTTCAAGGAAGAAATTAGGAAGCTCAACTCTAGCTTAGATCATATAGCTACTGAAAGGAAGATGCTTGAAGCCCAAAACACCTAATAGCCAACACTTCTGTTAGGCCACCTGGTCAATTGCCTAAAAATATTAAGAACCTTAGAGAGCATTAATGTTATGATATTAATGAGTGATGAATTGTTAGGGAGCCCTATGTTAGAGAAGATTGAGAGTGGGGAAAAAATGGAGGAAAGGCATATATTGAGCATAGTGAAAATGATGGAAAGAAAGGAGAAGATGAAGAAGAACTTCAATACTTTCCTTTAGCATGATAAAAGGTGCCTTTCACTTTAACCTAAATATTAGTTAAGGTGAAATTAGATAAGAAATTTGGAAAATATTTTGAATTCCTTCAAAAATCATATACTAATATTTTTTTACCAATGCTTTGAAATAGATGCATTCTTATACTAGATTCTAAAAAAAGATAATATATGTTAGGTTCTAAAAAGAGATACTATCTAACAGAGAAGCCTTGAGGAATATGAAGCTAAAACTTTAACTAAGGAGGGTAAAGCTATAACCCAAAGTAGACTACCTCTAAACCTTAAATATCTCTATAGCACCCCATTGGCACAAGATACGTACCTGACATCCTGAAGGATATCCAAGTACGTACCCTACAAGGGTGACATGCTAGAGCAATCATGGAACTAACTTAATCATGGCATCTTCATTTAATGCGTAAATGTTACAATAACTAAAAACCCAATTCCTCATTTGGATTTTATAAAACTGAATATGTACAATGTATCTTTACAATATCATCCATATATGTATATTATCAAAAGCCAGTTAGAGTTACATCTCTGTGTACAAAACATGATGCATACATAAAGAATTATACAAAAGCTCTATCTACATCCTTCAGTCTCAACTAACCAACCTTTGAACCATTTCTTTGATCCAAAAGTACAAAACTATACTTCTTCTAGAGTCTCTCTATAACTAGTATCCTCTCTTGTACCTGCAATGTTAACGTTGCAATTTTGATGAGTTTTGTGAACTCAGTGCGTTAACCATCCTCAATGATGCACTCAAATTATATAACACATCAACTCATACAATCACATAACTAATATCAATTCATTTATCATTATGTAGCGCATCACAAAACACTTTTATTCACAATTTTCACATGTTTCATTCAACACAATTCAACAATACATTTTAATCATTCAAAAAATACATATTAAATGTATATGCAATGCTCATGAGACTTACTTCTAGTTATTATTGTTGTGATTGAGTGCCTGTAATTGTACTGTATCCATTGTGGATATTGAACTCATAATTGTCCCTTATGTGTTGGGGATATAGGGCTCATTATATATAGTGAACCTTTGGCTCTTAATCACTGTCTAAGCTTTAAGCTCTTTTTTGGTGGCTATTTTGGTCATAACAACCTTTATCTGTTCAAGTATTTATGTAATGAAATACATCACATGTATTCATTCAATCAAATGTGCTCAATATTACACATTCATATTCACGATCACAATCTTATTTACAGTTGTCATGTTGGACCCTAAAGTTTTTTTCATCATAAATAAGTATGATTAGATTAATTTTGGGGTCTTGCTAAATTAATATATGTTGGAATTAATTAGCATGTTAATGTGAGTAAGATAATATGATATAGGTTAAGGGAATTAAAGTGTTAAGGTGGTAAGTTGCATGAGGTGCATTTTTGGAAGATTACCAAAGTGGGAAAGATTTAAGGCATTCAAGGAGGGGAAAAATGGGAAAAGGGAATTGTGGGCTTGTGTTTTAGAAGATAAAAACATTGGTGAAGAATGAAAGAAGAGAGAAAACACAAAAATAAGAAAGAAGGGAGAGAGAGTGTCGTGGGTTAAGAGAAAAAAAGAGAGTTGAGCTAGGTTTCAATTTTTCTTAGCCTTCAAGAGGGATTTTAGGGTTGAGCAAGAAGGGAAAAGGAAAAGGAAGGTTAAAGCTTCCATTATAGCTAAGAAACTCATTGTTTGGTGAAGATTCATGGTAAGTTTATGTTTAATCTTTTGGATTTTTGGAATGGTTTGGTTCAAAGAGCGTAGGAAATGCATGGGTTTAAGTATTCTATGATCAATTTCATGCATAGGTTTCTTTGGGTTTTCCAATTGAAACTCATTTTGAATGGGCATTTTGTGATGCAAGTAGGAGTAGGGATTACCATGGAGATCGCATAAGTGATGGGGGTGAGCTTGTCATTCCAATTGGACCTATGTCCAAAGTTAGGACTGAGAGACTCCAGGAGGCTTTCTATATGCATGCGGGCTAATTTGTGGAGAGAATGGTGAGCTTCAAGCCTATTGCAGTAGTTTAATGGAACTGAGCCCAAACTAATCCATTTAACTCAAATCCTTGGACCGGACACACTTGGAGCTTAAAGACAAGAAGATTTGGGCTATTTTAATGCTTCATCACTTAAGCCCAAGAGCAAATGGATCCAGTAGTGGCGCAACACATCAAACCTATTTATTTAGTTTTTGGACTTTGTTTTTTTTGGGCTTCCATATATTTTAGCCCAACCTTTTATTATTTAACATAGGTATAAATATGTGTTTTTTAGTTCAAATTTTCAAAACTTTAGATCAGAATTATTGAAGAGCCATCAACTTTAATAGGGAGAAACATTATTATGTTGTTCTTGTTACCTTTCGAACCATCTTTCACTTATCAATTGCTTTCCCAATTGTGGCGTGTCAATTTTTCATTTCTCTGGGTTTTATTTTGATCATCGGGATTGTTATGAACAAATTTCTAAGAGGTGTCGTAGAAATCAAACCTTGCATATCCTTATTTTTCTTGTTTGTTGAATTCGAAATTTCCATCCTTCTTAATTCCTCAAGGTCGAAAACACACCAACACAAAACACCCATTGAAAACACTATCAAATCGACGTCAATCCTTCCACGGTGCATGCTATTTGGTATCAAAGCCTTGGTTTGAAGGAAAATTCTTATTTAACTCCATCAAAATTCAAGAAACTGCCGCCCATTAGCATCCAATTATCGTCGTATCATTAATTCAGGTGTGAATTAACTTTTGACCTAGGATTTCAATCTTTTTTCTTGTTTTTATTTTAGTTAGGGTTTTCAATTATTTGTTGAAAACTTTCGACTTATAGCAAAAAAAAAGTTCGGAAAAATAAAAAAGTCTGAAAAAAGTGAAAAAATATATGAAAAAAGTTTTAAAAAGAAAAAGAGTAAAAAAAGAAATTTGAAAAAAATAAAAAAAAAATCTGAAAAAAATTCAAAAAAAATCTTCAAAATTTTTCAAATTTGCTAGCTTGTTATTGGTTATTGGTTTGGGTTGCTTGTTACTTGTTATTTGAGCTGCATTTGGGAACATTGATTTGTTAAAGCTATGATTCTAATTGCAACTTGGATTTCAGAGAACATTGAGTGGTAAAAGGCAAGAGTGTGTAAGCTTATTTGAGGAAGTCATTGCTGTGACTTAAATATGAGGGGAGTGACAAATTCTTGAGTGAAACATATAAGGGAGTGTGTGAGGTTGTTTATCACTAACCTTGTTTTGCAAGTATATCATTTTATTTACAATGTCACAGAGAGGTAGTAATGATGACAACCAAGGGGGAGATGCAATTATGGCTTTCACTTTGAGAGCCATGTAGCAACAATTTGAGAGGTTCAATCTAGCATTAAATGAGGTTGGGGGACAAATGGATGAGCTCAGACAAGGGAGATGTAAGGAACCTCAGGGTAGGCATGTAGATGTACGTCAGCGGCAACCACCACCTCGTAGACAACCACTATGGTATGAGTCTGAGGAGGAGGAGTTTGATGAGGAGGAGGAGGACTATGAAGAGTGCATGCCTAGGAGAGCTCAGAGAGGAGAATCCCTCAATAGGCAAGATGGAGACCTCAAATCCATCAAGATTTAGATCCTAGCATTAAAGGGAAGGAATGATGCTGAGGCATACTTAGAGTGGGAAAGGAAGGTTGATTTGATCTTGAGTGCCATAACTTCTCAGAGGAGAAGAAGGTAAAACTTATTGCTGTTGATTTTGTAGATTATGCACTAATATGGTAGGATCAGCTTGTGACCTCTAGGAGGAGGAATGGAGAGAGACCCATCAATACTTGGGCAGTAATGAAGGCATGCATGAGGAAGAGATTTGTGTCTTCTTACCATTATAGGGAGATGCATCAAAAGCTCCAAAGACTCACACAAGGGTTTAAGTCAGTAGAGGACTACCACAAGGAGATGAAGATTGCTAAGATCCGTGCTAATATAGTGGAGGATCTCGAGGCCACCATGGCAAGTTTGTTGAGTGGATTAAATATGGAGATAGAAAATGTGGTGGAGTTACAACATTACTTGGAGATTGAGGACATGGTGAACATAGCCATAAAGGTAGAGATACAGCTCAAAGCTAGAGTGACAACAAGGAATGGAGCAAGTTCTAGTTAATCATGGAACTCAGAATGGCCTAAGAAGGAGGAGAAGTACAAGGATAAGGGGGTGGACTTCAAGGAAGCACCTAAGAAACCAATTGGGGGACTTGATCAAAAAGGTACTTTTAACACCCAATTTACTTCTATTAAACATTCATCTATAAAATGTTTTAAATGTTTGGGTACTGACCATATTGCTTCTCAATGCCTTAATAGAAAAGTGATGTATATGAGGGATAATGGAGTTATTGATTCTGAGGATAGTGCTGTTGATGATTTGCCATGTGATAGTGATTGTGATGACGATGATGAATGTGTGGAAAGAGCTATCACAGGAGAAGCACTTTAGTTAGGAGAGTGTCAAGTGCTAGAGTTAGAGACGAGATTTTGGAATAGAGGGAGAATCTATTCCATTCAAGGTGTTTGGTGGGTGGAAAGGTGTGTAACTTGATCATAAATGGAGGTAGTTGTACCAATGGGGCTAGTCGAACTATATTTGAGAAATTGGGCTTGACATGTAGGAAATATCTGGAGCCATATAATTTATAGTGGTTTAATGATAGTGGGGATGTGAAGTTGACTAGACAGGTACTGGTTCCATTTTCTGTAGTGAGGTATGAGGATGGGGTGTTGTGTGATGTGATACCCATAGAGGCAGGACATTTGCTATTAGGGAGGCCTTGGCAATTTGACGAGAGGGTAGCATATGATGGGTATACCAATAGGTACTCCTTTAAGTAAAAGGGTAGAAACTTCATTTTATTACCTTTATCACCTTGTGAATTGTACTTGGACCAGATCCATTCAAGTAAAAGTGAGGAGGGTTTGGGTAGTGAGAACAAAAAAGTGAAGAGAGAAAAGAGGACCAAAAGAAAAATGAGTTTGGCCCAATGGTGAGTGACTGTGCAGGTGAGGAAAAAAAAGTGGGATGTGCGGCAGAGAAGAGCTCAGAAAGAGAAAAGAAGAGAGAAAAGAAAGAGAGAAAAGTGAGCGTGTTTTATAAGGGAAAAGACTTGAGGAGAGTAACTAGAGAGAAAAGAGCACTAGTAGTGGTGAGACATAGAGATTGATTAGTTTCTAACAATAACCCTCTTGATGCTTTGTCTAGTGTTTTTGCTTTAAATCTTAGAAGTGATGGTTCATTCCAGGTGTTGGGGAAGATAAACGACAATGCCTACAAGATTGACCTACTATATTCAGTTTCTGCAATTTTTAATATTAGTGATCTTTCTCCTTTTGATATGGATTCAAATTTGAAGAAAAATCTTCTTGAGGAGGGAGGGACTTATGTGAGCAGGAGTAGGGATCACCATGCAGATCACATACGTGACGGGGGCGAGCTTGTCATTCCAGTTGGACTTATGTCCAAAGCTAGGACCGAGAGACTCAAGGAGGCTTTCTATGTGCGTGTGGACCAATTTGTGGAGAGAATGGTGAGCTCCAAGCCTATTGGAGGAGAGTTTAATGGAATTGAGCCCAAACTAATCCATTTAACTAAAATCCTTGGACCGGACACACTTGGAGCTTGAAGACAAGAAGATTTGGGCTATTTTAATGCTTCATCACTTAAGCCCAAGAGCATATGGATCCAGTAGTGGCGAAACATTATTCTCTTGTTCTTGTTACCTTTCGAACCATCTTTCATTTATCAATTGTTTTCCCAATTGTGGCATGTCGATTGTCTTAGAGTAGTGCCCTGAAGGCAATTGCCTTTAGCACATCTTGTACAAAGTTGTGTATAGTCTTTATTAAATAAATAAAGAAAGGCATATTTCATTAACTTGCTGTTCATTATTTATGAACTGATTTTGATCAATAAGCAAATTAATGAAGTCCATGATATATGACATAGCATGAAGGAAATTGTGATGTGATCATACTACTGAGATTCCTATCATGTGCAATTATGTTAGTATCTAAATTATCCCTAGTCATAGGATTGCTGAGACTGGACATCGGTAATCCGGAAAGACTAGCACATCTCAAGCTCCTTGATTTGATCAAACAGTGGATCTCAGAAGCTGTAAATATGAGATATTTAGGGTTGAGATGTGGGTGCTTACTAGAGGTAGTAAGTACATTGGATGACCTGCTATAAGATCATCACATGGATGTCCTATTCTAATGTCAGTGATAATCTCATCAAAGCAATGGTGCAAGTATCCTTAGACTTGAGGTGCTCGAGGATATCTTGAATCTTGATTACGTGCTTTGACTCCATTCCTGTTGCCTTACAGAGGTCGCTCATAGGGTGGTGATTGGGTGCGACTTGAGGTATTGAAGGTAATTGAGTAGCCAATAGAGGATTCACCACTTACGTGATAGCGAAGATGATACCCATAGCCTCTTGTCGGGGTCATTACTTAGAAATCTCGTCGGAGTATATATGTCATGAAGAGTGTCTTGATGACATATAAAGTAATGAGTCCCAGGACAAGAATCTGTAATCACTGGACTAGATTTGGCGTAGTCGATCTAGTAAGAGTTGACACTTTGCCCATACTCATAACCAAGTGGGGTATAGCATGGTGAAAGGACGAATTGCAGTAATTATCTATGGAAAGGTTCGTGATATGGTTCATGATGAATATATGTTCATTCGTCAAACCAATTACTTTCCGGTCAATTGGGGGTCATGATGTGTTGCTAGATACCGCTCATGACTTGCTCAGATTAAGTGTTAATCTAAGTGGCCAACATAACCGGGAACCTAATGGGTCACACGCATAAGAGTGTCTCGGAGAATTCGTAAAATAGTTTTGGATAGAGATCCAATATATGGAGAGCAATAGAATTAAATGGATCCCGATGAGATCGAGATATGTCCCGATGAGATCGCGACATCGATATTGCTGAAAAAAGTTTCCGGGGGTTTTTCCCATACCGGGACCTGGTAGGCAGGTAGGACCGACCCCAGTGTGACTGGACCACTTCAGCATTTATTTATATATATATATAATTAATTAATATATATATATATATATAAAGTGAACAACGTGGAAGCTTCTCCACCTAGCTTTTGCATGTCTTTAATGATGTTAAAGACAAATAAAAAGGGTGAGAAAAGGAGAGAGGTTCGTTGTTTTTTGAAGACGAAAGAGTTTCATTGTTTAAAAAGGATACGAGCATCATCTTTTCTCCTCTCCAAGCATTCTCCATCGTTTCTCAAGCTCTCCAAGAACAAAGGTAAGATCTAGCAGTCATTAATTTGTTCTAGCTATTCCCAGGTCAAAGGGTTTGTCCCGGTTAGGTTCTCCGATCTCTGCGTGGATACCGTTAGAGACGGTCTCCTTTGGCCGTTATGGTTTGAGTTTGTTGTATAGACACATGGATCCTAGCTTTCGGGAAGGTCCAAGAACAAAAATTTTTGTTTTTCGCACCGTGGGCATGTGATGCTCACATCGGGATTTTCCTACAGATTATTCGTTTCTCTGGGTTTTATTTTGATCATCAGGATTGTTTGGAACAAGTTTCTAAGAGGTGTCGTAGAAATCAAACCTTGCGTATCTTTATTTTTCTTATTTGTTGAATTCAAAATTTCCATTCTTCTTAATTCCTTAAGGTTGAAAACACACCAAAACAAAACACCCATTGAAAACACCATCAAATCGATGTCAATCCTTCTGCGATGCGCGTTATTTGTCAATATTGAAGGAAGACAAGAGGTGCAAGAGGAGCAAGAGGAGACATATCCTTAATCAAGTTTTCAAGTAAGGAAATTAAGGTGATTTACAATTTTATAATTAAGTTAATAAGCCATTAAAGTTTCTTTAAAATAAATGGAATTAAATAGTTTCCAACTACCTTGAAAATGTGCATTTATTATTCTTTAAAATGCTTTGAGAATGTGCCACATGTTTTTGTATGTGAATTTTGTGAATGACTTATGAGCTGATATGAGAATGATTTCAATTGCCTTTATAATTATTGTATTTGTTGCTTTTGTATGATTTGGGAAATGGCTATATGATTGGTATGGGATTTTGGTTGATGAAGTGTGAAATGATGATGGAATTGCATATGAAATATTTCATGCTCATGAAAGACAAGTTTTCAAAATGTGCCATTTGGGCAATTGGTTTTCAAGTCATGAATAACATGTTATGTGGGTTTGTGGTGGTCTGTTCTGTCTGTCAAGTGCACTTGAGTAAAAGGCTTCTCTTGCCTACCCACTAGTGGCATGGAGCTCCTTCACAGACTCCCATAAGTTCACAACTATGCAAGACCATTTTGTGGGATTGCGATAGTACGTTCTGTTCACGGTTACACAGGACCTTTATGAGAAATGTGTAGTACATTTTGTTATGGATCCACTCAAACTATTTTGATGTGTTTAATTGATTATGATGTGTTTAATTGATTAGGATGTATTGGCAAGTTTGATGGGTATATGACGTATATGAGTTGTGAATTGGTTTGATAAGTTGACAATTTTTTGTTTTATGATTCAATGAGAAATCACTATAATCATGAAGGTTTTAAATGGTTTTTGCTTGTTACCGATTATAAAACTATTACCCATGAGTTTTTGAGCTTACGCCCCATCTTCAGGTGATGAGCAAGATACTGAGTGATCAAGTCGAGAGTCAAGGCATCACTCTAGTTTGCATATTTTGTTTTTGAAGCTAGATTATATAAAACAAGGATTTAGTCACATTTTGAGCAATTATAGTTTATGTAAACTTTGTATTTTTGGTTTATGATATATTGTGGCTTGAAATTCCTACTAAAGTGTTGTAAAACTCTTATCTTTTGATGTTAATGAAATATATAAACATTATGATTTGTTCATGATTTCCAAAATCTTTATATTGCATTTTCAAGCTTTTCATAGGGGTAGGAATTGTGTACTTAATTAATATAGGTAACTACACAAAGATGTCTTCTAGAAAGTTGTAGCTTATCCTCTTAGCTTTCTAACAGTATAAAGTATGTAAATTTTGGGTATCAGAGTTAAGAGATATGAGCATTATAAGTGATGATGCTGCATAAGAGCTATATACAAAATAACTATAGAAATGATGAGAGTTTGTGTTTGTTATGAGTCATTTGAGTTGAGTTTTAGGAGTCACTAAAATTGGTAATTGAATGTTTAAGGAGTGTTACTGTATTAGAAGAAGTGAAATTGAGAAGATTATGAGTGAAAGTAACATTAGAATGGATGCAGGAAGCTTTAGAGAGGCTTTGGAGGGGCTTGGGTATCCCCTATGTTCGTTAGATGGACTTTAGGCTCATTAAACGGACCTTCTCAAGTCTATGAGGACCCCAAGAATTTCCCATGTCTGTTTAACAAACATTATGTCCATTAAACGGACCTTTTCAGGTCCAAAATGTGGCACCCAACTCTCACAAGACATGTACCCGATATCTATGGTGATATCCGAGTAGGTACCCCGCAAGGGTGGCATGCTAGATCGATCAATCGATCAAAATTCATTATAAAACTTTTATTTCTTTAAACAAATAAGGTACATGTAAGTAGAAATCACTAATCAAATTGGGCTCATGTCATTTAAAAACATTTCCATTTACAAGTTACAAAACACTTGAAATCATAAAGTCATTTCATTACCAAAGCATTTACATACACTTTGTACAATTTTTGCTGAACATAATTCAAAAATAAAATCACTAAAGACATATGCAGGTGTAAACTGATCCCGACCCTTAATCCATATCTGACCTCAGTGGGTATACTCCATTTAGCCTAACTGAATAATTCCTTAGAACCTAAAAAAATCACATTGCAATTTTTTATGAGTTTTGCAATCTCAATGAGAGAACCGTCATTGATGAATTCACCGGATTACGTATACACATCCTATATATCACAAATATTCATTCAAAACATATAATTATTCCTAATATTCACATAACATGGCATCTCATATGATCACACAATTCACATAGCCAAGTATAGCAACAGTTCATATCAATTTATCACTCACTTTAGCTTTGCAAATCATTTCATGAATTTCAATCTTATATGAATGCTATATGCATGAAACTTACATTCATTCTTATTGTTGTGACTAAGTGCCTATCACATACTTATACAAATACTGTCCTATAGGGCTCAGTCAGAAAAGAATCATGGAGCATAGCTCTACGTGCACACACATATATCATAGAGCAAAGCTCTATGTGGAAGCACTTCAAACTGGCTACTCAAATCACAATGCCTTTATCTGAGCATGCATTTTATGAAATGCATCAAGTATTGAATATCTCAGGTATCTCAATCTTATACAAGTGCTCAAACAGAATTTTGATAGTCATCGGACCTAAGTACGACATTCAACTTTCGTTGAGAATAAAATGTCATTCAAAAATTTATATCAAATAAAAACACTCCTGATACATGCCCAACTATTAAACTCCTCGAAATTCAAGTCCGGAATTCAAAAACAATTCATAAATAGTTTAGTAATATTGGAAGTTAACAAATCAAATCAAATAAATCCTAAGAAATCATCTAGGTTGACTCACAACATACTCCAATAAGTTATTGCTTGGATGGTCCAGTAATGTTCAACTGGCGTCCGATGTGCTCCTCTAAAATATATAAAACATAGTCACATATATCACATTTTTGCATAGATGTACAAGTGTTCTTTTATGCATATCAATGTATAGAAAGTATGTACAATGCATGTTCAATGACAATTCTGGGGTATAATATTGTGATCCTCATCAACAAATCAATCAAATATCAAAGGCCTCGTTAATACCATGTATATTTGCAATTGGATCGAAACAAAACAATGTCAAACAATTTCATAATTTCATTGACCACTTCAGATTTTTCCTTTAATACGCATATATGTCAACTTTCCATACTAAATCTGATAAGGTAAATGACAAAATTAGGCAAAACTTCCTTCTGTAACGTTGTTCTTAAATGTCTCAAATTTCTATTGACACCAAATCCATTTAATTTGGTTCAGTATACGAAAAGATATACTCAAAATATTTTAGAATATTCTTAAGCTTCAGCATAATTCTTACCTCAACTTCCAAACAAACTTGAAATTCTTAGAGACATAATTAAAACTCCATTTCTGCATAAAATTTGTATCTCTATGTATCTACTTTATGCCAAATTAAAATTCATCCCATTTGGATAACTACAGAGAAAGTTATGGTCAAAATACTAACGTATGTTCGAATTGCAAAGGATGAGACTTCGCCGAAACTAGAAAAGAAAAGATGGCCGCGACAAACCTTTCAGAAACCAAATTTTCTTGAAAATTTTGCAAAGATCACCGCGGCGAACTCAAAAGTTTTGCCGTGGTGAACTGAAAAGACTTGGCCGTAGAGAATCAAAATTGACCAAGGTGAACTTTCACAGAAGACTCATCTTCCCAACTTTACAGATTTTAAACCTAGATTTCACTTTCTCACACTATTATAACTTTTCAAGAACTCAATCTCACATTAATTAACTCCAATAACTAGCAAACAAATCCTCGAACTCATTCGAAACACAACTCAAAAATCAAGCTTATAGTCAGGTACTAAAAATCGATGCATGCATGAATTTCACCATTTTCAACTCTCTCACTACTATGTTCATCCTCTCTCTCTCTCTATTCTATTTTTAAAAAAAAAATTCAACAACTGACAACTTCATAATACCCACTAAACTCAGATTTCATTCTAGATACACTTAACAAATTTAGCTCCTCATCTAAATCATCCAATCTATGCATTCACCGAGACTACACTGTGAACTTCACATGCATGTATATATATATATATGTATATATATATATATATATATATATTTACACTGTAAATAACATCAGAATTACTTACTTGCTTAAGCAAGATTTCCTAGTAGTGAGAGTGAATCACCGACACAACAATAATGACTGGTGTTTGGTGTTTGGTAAAATCGGAAGTGGATTTGATAGTCGGTGAATAACAATGAGAGGGAGCTTAGCTACAGGAAAACAATCATGTAAAACACGTGTCTACGCATCCTCTTGCATGGTTTAACATTTGTCACTATTTCATGTTGCCACATGTCACACATATAAATAGGCTATTTGTCATCCATTTACTCAGTCCGCGTGTCACACTATAATTGGTTCAAATTTTAATATTTTTTCAAAATTCACCAATAATTCCAAAATACTCGAAAGACCGAAATTTCCAAATCACATTTTAATTGTGTTAATAACTCAATTATACCCGAAAAATGTCATGAATGCATGTACAATTATATTAATGTGCAAAAATGTGCATGTCATATTTAGCATAAGCATGAATTGTACTTTCTAATTTCTCAATAATTTATTATATTCACTATTCAAGCCCTAACATAGGTAATGGGATGTTACAACTCTCCCCTCTAAAAAAGAATTTTGTTCTCGAAATTCTTATCTGTTTGATCAAACAGGTAGGGGTATGTTTTCATCATATTCTCTACTATTTCCCATTTGACACTATCACTCGAATAATTACTTCCACTTGACAATAGTCATTAGAATCAACCAATTTTTCATTTATTTATTCATATATCGCACAATCTTGTCTGTCTCCTCAATATATTTCTGATAATTCAAATTTTCACTTCTAGTTCTGACATTACATCTGGGTTAGATTTTATCACTATTTCTTATCGCACTCACATATCATACTTAATGCATATAAGACCTCTTTGTTGGTGTTATAAACTCATGTTAACGGTCCTTCTCTTACCAAATTTTCATATGGAAAATTTTATGTCGGGCTTAGCTCCTTTTTTTTCCTTACCTAAACACACCTTGTGAAGGTGATACTGTAAAAAACAATTCATCTTTTGCTTGATATTTCATATCTCTTTCGTGTTAATACACTTAACTCATTTTTCTATCTCACTTTATTCCAATCTTCAGTGTTGATCCACCTAATTTATTTGTTTTTCTTGAGTCACTTAATTTCTAATATACATCAATTTCACTTAGCATCAACATCTCCTATCACTTCTGGCCTTAAACCTTTTTTTTGGCCTTATTCACCCAAATATAAAGGCGGTCGACTCTTTCGGTCGTATAACCTCTCATACGACATTCTAATGCTATCACTGTGATATTGATTGTTATGCTTTAATGTTAGAGTAGTGCCCTGAAGGCAATCGCCTTTAGCGCATTTTGTACAAAGTTGTGTACATACTTTATGAATAAATAAAGAAAGGCATATTTCATTAATTGATGTTCATTATTTATGAATGGATATTGATCTATAAGCAAATTAATGAAGTCCATGATATATGATATAGCATGAAGGAAATTGTGATGTGATCATACTATCGAGATTCCTATCATGTGCAATTATGTCAAGATATCTAAATTATCCCTAGTCATAGGATTCTTGAGACTAGACATCGGTAATCCGGAGAGACTAGCACATCTCAAGCTCCTTGATTTGATCAAGCAGTGGATCTCAGAAGCTGTAAATATGAGATATTTAGGGTTGAGATGTGGATGCTTACTAGAGGTAGTAAGTACATTAGATGACCTGCTATGAGATCATCACATGGATGTCCTATTCTAATGTCGGTGATAATCTCATCATAGAAATGGTGCAAGTATCCTTAGACTTGAGGTGCTCAAGGATATCTTGATCTTGATTACGTGCTTTGACTCCATTCCTTGTTGCCTACGAGAGGTTGCTCATAGGGTGGTGATTGGGTACAGCTTGAGGTATTCAAAGATAATTGAGTAGCCAATAGAGGATTCACCACTTCTGTGATAGCAGAAGATGATGCCCATGGCCTCTTGTCAGGGTCATTACTTGGAAGTCTCTGGCCGGAGCATATATGTCATGAAGAATGTCTTCATTGACATATTAAGTAATGAGTCCTAGGATAAGAACTGATATCACTTGGACTAGATTTGACATAGTCAGTCTAGTAAAGAGTTGACACTTTGCCCATACTCATAACCAAGTGGGGTATAGCATGGTGAAAGGACGAATTGCACGGTAATTGTCTATGGAAAGGTTCGTGGTATGGTTCATGATAAATACATGTTCATTCGTCAAACCAATTACTTTCTGGTCAATTGGGGGTCATGATGTGTTGCTAGATACCGCTCATGACTTGCTCAGATTAAGTGTTAATCTAAGTGGCCAACATAACCGGGAACCTAATGGGTCACACGCATAAGAGTGTCTCGAAGAATTCGTAAAATAGTTTTGGACAGAGTTCCAATATATGGAGAGCAAAAGGATTAAATGGATCCCGATAAGATCGAGATATGTCCTGATGAGATCGCGACATCGATATTGCTGAAAAAAGTTTTCGGTAGTTTTTTCATACCGGGACCCGGTAGGACCGACCCCAGTGTGACTGGACCACCTCAGCATTAATATACATATATATATCATATTAATTAATTAAATAATTAATTAATATATATATATATATGTGTTTTACGTGGAAAGGGAAGAGAAGGTTCCTTTTCATGCTTTGTCATTAGTTTCATTAAATGACTAAAAGACAAATATGAAGATGGTCTTCGAGTGTGTGACATGTGGCCATATGGAGAAGGAGAAACCTATTTAAAGACAAAATGAAGATGAAGAATGATGATGATGGTCGTAGCTTTTGGAAGAAGGCTAATTGAAAAAGTGTTTTTCAAGTTTCCTTTCATCTCATCATCTTCATCCTTCAAGCTCTTCTCTAAGGTTTCATCTCCTCTTCATCGTTGGTTTCAAGCTCTCCAAGGAAAAAGGTAAGAGCTAGCACTCTTTAATTTGTTCTAGCTATTCCCGGGTCAAAGGGTTTGTCCCGGTTAGGTTTTCCGATCTCTGCGTGGATATCGTTAGAGACGGTCTCCTTTGGCCGTTATGGTTTGAGTTTGTTGTATAGACACATGGATCCTGGCTTTCGGGAAGGTCCCGGAATAAAAAAAAATTTTTTTCCGCACCATGGGCATGTGATGCTCACACCGGGATTTTCCTACAGTGGTATCAGATCCACTTGTGTCGTATATAACGAAGAAATCATGACTAGGTCGGAGTTGCCTATTGCTTGTGACGATGATGCATGTTGTAAATGTTAATTTCGAATTCAGTGTACAAATATTGTTTTCGAAATTTTCTTTCCCAGATATGTTCAAAAGATGTTGTTGCATATGTATGTGGAAGCTTGGAATTTATCAATGTGATTTGATATGGTTTTGCTAATTTATTCCCTAATGTTCTGGTTGCTGTGTTTGTGCACATTCAATGAACAGGCATTCTTGTAAATTCGAGAATAAATTGTAGAAACATTTTTTTTGGATTTTCTTTCACCGACATGTCTCTAAGATGTTTATGAATGTCTATGAGAATGGAAAAATGTTTTCTAGGTGATTTACTATTTATTTGAGAATTTATTGTGTGCTGCTGGGAATAACTGTGTTGAGGAACACAGATTCTACATTGGCTTTGTTGCTGAGGTTGGTTGCGTTTTTGATGGAAATAAATCCTAAAACATTTCATTGATCATTTTGTGAACATGTTGTAACCTCTGTAATTTTCTAAGAATTTATTGAAATTGTTTCAATGAGTTTTTCAAGCAAAACACAGAGCTTGGCAGTTTTGAGAAAGTTGCTAGAGCTGTTTTGTTTGAAATGTATGATTGTGTAGTTTTCAGTTCCAATGACTTGGATCATTTTTAATGTGATTAAAAATGTGTTATATTGATGTTTTATGCTTTTCAAATTGAATTTCTTGAAATTGGGTTTCCAAAAATTTTTGGATGTCAAATATGTCACATTAGATTCTCATTAGTGTATTTCGTTGTCCTGATTGTTTTGGCCGTCACAATTTTGTGACTAGTGCCGAAGTAATCTTGATAAATTGTAGACTAGCTAGAGATACTTAGGGTGATAGTTTGATATTCTCAAATTATTTGGAAATCTAAATGAATAAGAGTGTATTCATCAATTTCAAGTTTTTCATGTATAGTTTGACTATATATGGTAAGCATGGAACAATGAAAGTGTTTCATTGGTACATCATAATAAAGGATATTACACTTGGTATTGTGAATTTGAACTACACGAATTGAGAAATTAGCCGATTAGAGAGCATGCCAGTACATGTTCGGTCGGTAGCACATTCACCGATCTATCTTGCACGTACCAATCGACCGGTACATGCGCGGTCGGTGGCTCGTGCTGATAATCTATAGTGGTCATTGGAACATGCACTAGTCGATTGGTTTGTGCCTGATAATCCATAGTAGTCGACTAGCACATGTACCGGATGGCATATATGCACCGATGACTAGCACATGCACCAGTCGACTACAACATGCAAAAAGTGGGAAGAGGGATGATTTTAGGTATAGATTCAATGTGATTAATGAATTGCCCTAAATCATTCCATATAGTCATGGTGACTATAATCCTACGGCTTGGAGAAGAAGAAGATGAGACCTGAAAACCCTCACACATCATATGAAAACTAACGCCTTCCATTAATATGGGGAGAACCAGAGTTCTTATAGAGTTAGGTTATTGGGTAAACCCAAGCTCACTCTATACGGATATGTTCGAACCATGAAAATAAGATTTTCAGATTAATGGGTCGGTTTTCACTAGAAGCGTTGATTTGTTGAGTAAACTTAAGATCAACGTGGACTGAGGCAAAATTGGGTAGTGTACATCAGATGTACGCGCATCAAGAGTTGATAACCCAATGTGTGTGCATACATCACGAGTTGATAGCACTAGTCGATAGTTGCATCTATGAAGAAAATGGTATGACCGATACCTGCCGATAGATCTAAAGTGGCTTGTTGGGTAAACCCAAGGTCATTTTAGTAATGTCGAATATCTATGATGCAATTGGTATGACCGATACCTACTGATTGACCTAAGGTGGCTTGTTGGGTAAACCCAAGGTCATTTTAGTAATGTCGGATATCGACCCACTAGGACATTTTGTCATAATGTTTCTTGGATTCGTACTGGGGGTTATGGATTCTTTGAAACTAGTGGGAGCCATATGCATGTCATGCAAGTCCTTATGATCATGCATGTAATTCTATTCTAACATTCTTTCTCTCTTTTCCCTATAGGTTATTGAAGATGACTTCAAGTGTGAACTTGTGCTCCTTATGGACTCGAACAAATTAACTGGACCTAACTTTCTAGATTGGCTGAGAAATCTGAGAATTGTTCTCAAGTCTGAGGAACTAGGATATGTCCTAGATGTTCCACTTCCTGATCCACCTGCTGCTGATGCTTCTGATGAGGATCAGAAAGCATATCGTAAGCATCTTAAAGACGGTGACATGGCTACTGCATTATGCTCGCATCTATGTCACGAGGCTGCGAAGCGGATGAGTCTATGGATGTTAATACCATAGTGTTTCATCTTAGGGAGCTGTTTGATGAGCAAGCTCATGCGAAAGGTTCGAGACCTCGAGGCTACTCTTCACTACTAAGATGACTCGTGTTCATCTCAGTGCAAGATGCATGAAGATGAATGGGTATATTGAGAGGTTGGTTGTCTTAGGTTTTGTTATGGATTATGAATTAAGTGTTGACTTAATTCGGTTGGATTGTCGATAGTTATTCACAGTTTTTGTTAAACTATCGGATGAACCAAATATCCACGACAATCCCTGAGTTGATTAATCTGCTCAAGACAGCAAAGCAAGCTATCAAGAAGGATAGCAAGCAAGTGCTTATGTCTGGTTCAAAGAAAAAGAAGCTGAAGAAGAAAAGGTCTAAGAAATCGAAAGGAAGTGTAGCCAAGAAGAAAACCAAAGAAACTGCACCAAAAGGAACTTGCTTCCATTGTGGCAAGGCCAGCCTTTGGAAGCGGGCGTAAAGTCTATCTGGAAGAATTGAAGCAGAAGAAGGCATCAGATGCCTCGACTTCTTCATGTATGTTTGTCATTGAGGTTAATACTGTTTTTGAACATAACATATGGGTATTAGATACCGGTTGTGGCTCACACATATGCAATGATATGCAGGGCCTCAGGGACAGTAGACAACTCATGAAGGGAGAGATACACTGCGTGTAGGAAATGGAGCAAGAGTTCTTTGCATTAGCCGCAGCACTTATTTCTTGTCACTCCCAGTGGGCTTGTAATTAAATTGGATGAATGTTATTTTGTACTGTATTAATAAAGAACATATTATGCATTTCTTATTTAAATAGAGTGGTTTCCATTTAACTTTTAGTAACAATGGTTGTTCTATTAGTTTGAATGGAATGCTTTATGGTCTTGGTACATTATGCAATGGAATTTACATATTAGATATGTCACATCCAATTATGAATGTCAATGACACGAAAAGACATAAACGAGATAATTTAAAATCAACTTACTTATGGCATTGTCGCCTTGGCCATATAAATCAGAGACGCATAGCTAAGCTCCATAAGAGTGGTAGTTTAGGGTCATTTGATTATGAATCATATGACACATGCGAATCTTGTTTATTAGGCAAGATGACTAATTTACCCTTTGAGGGAAAGGCTGAACGAGCGACTGGAGTATTAGACCTAATACATTCAGATGTATGTGGTCCGATGTCCATCCATGCTAGAAGTGGTTGTCTTTACTTCATTACCTTTATCGATGATTATTCTCGATATGGGTACCAGATGTCGATGAGATACAAATCTGAAGCATTTGAAAAGTTCAAACAATTGAAATGAAGTAGAAAACCAACTTGGGAAAAGTATCAAGACATTACGATCAGATCGTGGTGGGGAATACTTAGATCAACAGTTTTTGGATTATCTCAGAGATAATGAGATTTTATCTCAATGGACTCCTCCTTACACACCACAAAGATAATGGTGTGACAGAAAGGAGAAATCGAACCTTGTTAGACATGGAGCGATCAATGATGGACTTTGCAAAGTTACCAAAATCCTTTTGGGGTATGCACTCGAGACAATTTGTTTACTTGTTAAGCAGAGTTCCATCAAAGAGCGATTGATGTTACTCCATATGAGATGTGGACTAACAAAGACCCTATCTTACTCATTTGAAAGTTTGGGGTTGTCACGCTTATGTGAAGTGGAAACAATGATAAACTTGATGCAAAGTCGACAAGTGTTTGTTTGTAGGATATCCTAAAGAAACAATGGGATATCAATTCTACCTTCTTTGAGGAACAAAGGTGTTTGTTTGAAGCATGCTATCTTTAGAGAAAGAGTTTCTTTTACAAGAAGGCGGTGGGAGCAAAATTGAACTTGAAGAAGTTCAAGATGCTCGAATGATCTTGAATCAACCGCACGAACTGAAATTGTGACTCATACGAGATGAAGTAACAGTTCAACCTTCTACAACACACGAAGTTAAGAGGTCACGTGGGATACGCCTGTTCCCAAGAGATATGGATTTCTCGTGAATGAACATAATGACGTATTGCTCATAGAAGATAATGAGCCTACCACCTATGAAGAGGTTCTGAAGAGTTCAGAGTCTGAGAAATGGCTTCATGCCATGCAGGCTGAAATGGATTCCATGTATGAAAACCAAGTATGGACTTTGGTTGAGGCACCCGAAGGAATCAAACCCATAGGGTGTAAATGGATTTTCAAAAAGAAAACCGACATGGATGGTAATGTGATTACCTATAAAGCAAGGCTTGTGGCTAAAGGTTTTCGTCAAAGACAAGGAGTTGACTACGATGAGACCTTCAGTCCAGTAGCAATGCTTAAAGCCATTAGAATACTCCTAGCCATTGTCACTCATTATGATTATGAGATATGGCAAATGGATGTGAAGACATCTTTCCTAAATGGAAATCTAGCTGAGGATGTGTATATGACACAACCTGAGGGCTTCACCTCCTATGATGGCGAAAAGGTATGCAAACTTTAGAAATCCATCTATGGATTGAAACAAGCATCCAGGAGTTGGAATATCCGTTTTGATGAGGTAATCAAAGAGTTTGGTTTCTCATAAAATCCGGATGAACGCTGTGTTTATAAGAAGGTTAATGGGACTGCAATCGTATTCCTTGTGTTGTATGTAGATGACATATTATTGCTAGGAAACAATGTCTCTATGCTACAATCAGTGAAAATTTGGTTGTCCAAACAATTTTCCATGAAATACCTTGGTGAAGCAACTTATATCCTTGGGATAAAGATCTATAGAGATAGATCAAAAAGGTTGCTTGGTCTTTCACAATCAACGTACATAGACAAGATGATAAAAGGTTTAGTATGGAGCAATCCAAGAGGGGCTACCTTTCCGTGACTCATGGGATAACACTCTCGAAATCTATGTGTCCTATGACACAAGATGAGAGGATGCGCATGAGTATGATCCCGTATGCATCTGCGGTTGGATCTATCATGTATGCTATGCTATGTACGAGACCCGATGTATCATATGCTCTAAGTGTTACGAGAAGATACCAATCGGATCCTGGTGAGGGTCATTGGCTGGCTGTCAAGAATATCCTCAAGTACTTTCGAAGGACTAAGGGTGTTTTCTTGATATATGGAGATGGAGATCTCAAAGTGAGCGGGTATACAGATGCCAGTTTTCAATCTGATAAGGATGATTCCAAATCCCAATCAGGTTACGTATTCACACTGAATGGGGGGCAGTTAGTTGGAAGAGTTCTAAACAAGAGACAACTACCGATTCAATGACCGAGGCAGAGTACATTGCCGCTTCAGAAGCAGCAAAGGAAGCAGTTTGGATAAAAAATTTCATTACTAAACTTGGTGTGGTTCCTAGCTGTGATGGGCCCATGCAGTTGTATTGTGACAACAATGGGGCTATTGCGCAGGCGAAAGAACCAAGGTCTCATCAACGATCCAAACACGTACTCCGCAGATATCATTTGATCAGGGAGATCATAGGACGAGGTGATGTCCAGATCAAGAGAATTCCCACCGAGCAGAATATTGCTGATCCGTTGACAAAGCCATTATCACAAAAGAGTTTTGATTCTCATGTACTAGCCTATGGTATTAGATATCAAGGCGATTGGCTTTAGATCAAGTGGGAGATTGTTAGAGTAGTGCCCTGAAGGCAATCGCCTTTAGCACATTTTGTACAAAGTTGTGTACATACTTTATGAATAAATAAAGAAAGGCATATTTCATTAATTTGATGTTCATTATTTATGAATGGATATTGATCTATAAGCAAATTAATGAAGTCCATGATATATGACATAGCATGAAGGAAATTATGATGTGATCATACTACTGAGATTCCTATCATGTGCAATTATGTCAGTATCTAAATTATCCCTAGTCATAGGATTACTGAGACTAGACATCGGTAATCCGGAGAGACTAGCACATCTCAAGCTCCTTGATTTGATCAGCAGTGGATCTCATGTCGTAAATATGAGATATTTAGGGTTGAGATGTGGATGCTATCGGAGGTAGTAAGTACATTGGATGACCTACTATGAGATCATCACATGGATGTCCTATTCTAATGTCAGTGATAAACTCATCATAGCAATGGTGCAAGTATCCTTAGACTTGAGGTGCTCAAGGATATCTTGGATACTGATTCTGTGCTTTGACTCCATTCCTTGTTGCCTTACAGAGGTTGCTCATAGGGTGGTGATTGGGTACAACTTGAGGTATTCGAAGATAATTGAGTAGCCAATAGAGGATTCACCACTTCTGTGATAGTAGAAGATTATACCCATGGCCTCTTGTCAGGGTCATTACTTGGAAGTCTCTGGCCGGAGCATATATGTCATGAAGAATGTCTTCATTGACATATTAAGTAATGAGTCCCAGGACAAGAACTGATATCACTTAGACTAGATTTGACATAGTCAGTCTAGTAAAGAGTTGACACTTTGTCCATACTCATAACCAAGTGGGGTATAGCATGGTGAAAGGACGAATTGCACGGTAATTGTCTATGGAAAGGTTCGTGATATGGTTCATGATGAATACATGTTCATTCGTCAAACCAATTACTTTCCGATCAATTGGGGGTCATGATGTGTTGCTAGATACCGCTCATGACTTGCTCAGATTAAGTGTTAATCTATGTGGCCAACATAACCGGGAACCTAATGGGTCACACGCATAAGAGTGTCTCGGAGAATTCGTAAAATAGTTTTGGACAGAGTTCCAATATATGGAGAGCAAAAGGATTAAATGGATCCCGATAAGATCAAGATATGTCCCGATGAGATCGCGACATCGATATTGCTGAAAAAGGTTTTCGGTGGTTTTTTCATACCGGGACCCGGTAGGACCGACCCCAGTGTGACTGAACCACCTCAATATTAATATACATATATATATCATATTAATTAATTAAAGAATTAATATATATATACATATATATATGTGTGTGTTTTACGTGGAAAGGGAAGAGAAGGTTCCTTTTCATGCTTTGTCATTAGTTTCATTAAATGACTAAACGACAAATATGAAGATGGTCTTCGTGTGTGTGACATGTGGCCATATGGAGAAGGAGAAACCTATTTAAAGACAAAATGAAGATGAAGAATGATGATGATGGTCGTAGCTTTTGGAAGAAGGCTAATTGAAAAAGTGTTTTTCAAGTTTCCTTTCATCTCATCATCTTCATCCTTCAAGCTCTTCTCCAAGGTTTCATCTCCTCTTCATCGTTGGTTTCAAGCTCTCCAAGGACAAAGGTAAGAGCTAACACTCTTTAATTTGTTCTAGCTATTCCCGGGTCAAAGAGTTTTTCCCGGTTAGGTTTTCCGATCTCTGCGTGGATACCGTTAGAGACGGTCTCCTTTGGCCGTTATGGTTTGAGTTTGTTGTATAGACATATGGATCCTGGCTTTCAGGAAGGTCCCGAAATAAAAAAATTTGTTTTCCGCACCGTGGGCATGTGATGCTCACCCCGGGATTTTCCTACATTTAAGTCAATTAAAACTAAGCATTGACCTCATAATTCTATGATCACTTGTTTTTTTAACATCCATAGCCATCAACATTATTTCATTGTATTCCTACTAGGATGTATAGCATAGGCTATTATTTGTGCTATCTCTGACAATCTTTTACTCAATCATCTTTATTGTGCATACAAACTTCATTACAATCTCAAGGTACTCTTTTCCCATTCAAACTCAAAATTTAGATTTATAACCAACTTTCAATTTCCTCAATAAGATTCATCATCTTCAAATCCTTCATTTGGGCATTGCCAATTTGTTCATGACAAACTGATTTTACATTAGTTAGCTAATAGTACTTTGATTTGCCCTAAAGTCAACTCAATATTCTATGCTCTTCATTTCACTATATTTAGTAATCCACAATATCTAAATTTGTGATATTTCTTTATTGAATTTTTTGTTCAAGCATCAGGTATGTACACTAGTTTTACCAAGGTAGTATTCATTTATACACCCATATTCCTTCAATACTTCTATCCATTGTCTCAGCCTCGGACATAATTATTTCAAACTCTATAAGTACCTCAAATATTTTTTTATTGATATATAAATCCGAAATGTTTTACTACACCAATGGCATCTCCAAGCTTTCAAAGTAATGGCTATTGCAACAAATTTCAAATCATGTATCTAACATTTAACTCATGAGACTTTAAATGTCTCTATACGTACAAAATCATTTTGATATGTTGCAATAAAGTGCATCTTAATTTTTGATGCAAAACATCGTTACATATTACGAAATCTCCAAATTTATTACTATTTGTTGTGATCGAGTGCCTTTTAGATATAGATATAGGTACTAGTCATTAGGCTCAGTCAGAAACAGAAATCATGGAGCAAAGCTCTACGTGCAGAATTCTGAGCTTAAAGCTCTTTTAAACTGGCTACTCTGACCACAACACCTTTATCAGAACATGCATTATAAGATATGTATCAAATAACAAAATATGCTACGTATAGCTTTCACTTTAATGTGTAGACAAAATTTCATATACATTTAAAACCACCGATTTTCTTAAGTAATCAAAATGTTCTTTTTAACTCTTTGAATACATTCAATATATCATCTATGATCATAGCCACTAATTGATCCAAACAAAATTGGATCACTTTATTCTTCAATACCATGACACTTTCGAGGGTATTGTTAACTCTAACAATTATTGTCAAAACTCTATGTATCCATGATTAGTTCTCGTAATTCCTTAAGAACTTAATTCCCTAATGATGTAATATTATCTCATATTTTGTTAATTTTTCAATTGACTTATTTACTTGAATGATTCATCCATTTGTACGATTTCCTTTGATTTCACTTTGACTTAATGCAATGTCGAACCATTCTTACTAATTTCTCCACTTGTTTCAATTTATTCATAAACTTAACTTCCTGTGTTGGCAACATAATCATCAAATGAATTTGTATTCCTAGAACATATTTTCATATAATGTAATGTGGGCCTAAGTTCTCCTCACATTAGCAAGAGTGACACCTCAGATTCCAGAATCCAATCACCTAGTTGGACACTTTACCTCAAACAAAATGCATACTCTCTCTCAATAGCATATTTTACATCTTATGCTTGAATCTTCGATAGGAATAGAACTCCAATATTCTTTTTTATTTTATTCCGTTTTCATTCATTCTTAAAAGTAAACCATTTGGTCAACTTAACTTTATGCGGTGAACTTCTTCTGCCAAAGAAGATTTCTTGGTACTATCAACTATATTGTTCATCTAATCCTTATTAATCAACTATTCCCATCATTGCTTATCAAACATTCTTAGTACCCAAAAAGGTCAATTTCAACTATTCATAATAATTACATCTCATCTAGGGATGTATTTAAGACAATTCACTAATTAATAACTTATGCTCGGGATACCTTAATCTCATTTAATTTCAGAAAACACTTCTCTTTTTTGCGCCTGACCTCAGTCATGGGAACTATGCCATAATAGTGCCCTTCTTCTTTTTCCTCAAATTCATCATAAACAATGACATCTTTAACACTCTTAATCTATCCCCAATCGATCACTATAAACACTTTCATGCATTATTAGACTTTGAATTATGGGGACCATGACTAACAAATACTCATATATCATAGATTGCTTCCTATATCATCTCCACACATATAATTCTTATGTGCTTGATTCTCACATTTGTCATGGCATTCCCATTATTGAATATGTGCTCACAAAATAACAACTTAACTTAACCGTGACAACTTTTACAAATCTCACCATCTTTATCCCTCCTTCCAATTCCAGTATATCGTCATACTTACATATGTTCACTATCAATTTAGAATTATAGATATATAATTATCTTGAAATTCCGATCTCAATTCCACAAACATATTCTTGTAGTGAATCATAACTCTAATCACATTTATCCAACAATCATTTGAAGTCCAAGTTTGATCCCTTAAAGTCATAGAAAATTTTATTTTCTTTCAACTTGCCTTGTACACTTTAAATCTCGTCATTCATCTTTATATCATTACTTTCCCTAATCAATCCATGACAATGTATTCACATCTATATCACATTCAGGGATATATTACCACAGTACAATATTGATATCGTATTCTATAATACATCCACCAATACAAATGCATTACATCATTATTTGTCATATCTAACCATATATTATTTCCCATTTCCAAATATCCACAAACTTTCATTTTTTCATAGTCAGATAGATCATCATTCTTTCCACTACTTCCATCAATTCAAACACTTAACAAATGCACATATATGTGACTAATATAAATGCAACTCAGACTAGGGATCGGTTGCTACTACCTGCTATGACATGACTGAAATGCACATAACTTAACACATACGTCAAAAACTGCCCATGTAAGATACTAAATCTAGACTCTGAAACCAAAATGTAGCACCTCGCTCTCGCAAGACACGTACTCGATATCCATGGTGATATCCGAGTACATACCCCACAAGGGTGGCATGCTAGATCGATCATTTAGTCAAAATTTATTACAAAACTTTTATTTCTTTAAAAAAATAAGGTACACGTAAGCGAAAATGACTAATCAAATAGGGCCCATGTCATTTAAAAATATTTCAATTTACAAGTTACAAAATACTTGAAATCATAAAGTCATTTCATTACCAAAACATTTAGATACACTTTGTACAATTTTTGTTGAACATAATTCAAAAATAAAATCACTAAAGACATAGGCAGGTGTAAATTGATCCCAACCCTTAATCTATATCTGACCTCAATGGCTATACTCCATTTAACTTAACTGAATAATTCCTCAGAACCTGAAAGAATCACATTGCAATTTTTGATGAGTTTTGCAAACTCAATGAGTGAACCATCATTGATGAATTCACCGGATTACGTATACACATCACATATATCACAAATATTTATTCAAAACATATAATTATTCTTGATATTCACATAACATGACCTCTCATATGATCACACAATTCACATAGCCAAGTATAGCAACAATTCATGTCAATTTATCACTCACTTCAGCTTTGCAAATCATTTCATGAAGTTCAATCTTATATGAATGTTATATGCATGAAAATCATATTCATTCTTATTGTTGTGATCGAGTGCCTATCACATATTTATACAAATACTGACCCATAGGGCTCAGTCAGAACAGAATCACCGAGCATAGCGCTATATGAACACACATATATCACAGAGCAAAGCTCTACGTGGAAGCGCTTCAAAATAACTACTCAAGTCATAACGCCTTTATCTGAGCATTCATTTTATGAAATGCATCAAGTATTGAATATCTCATGTATAATCTTATACAAGTGCTCAGATAGAATTTTCATAATCATCGAACCTAAGTCCGACATTCAACTTTTGTTGAGAATCAAATGTCATTCAAAAATTCATATCAAATCAAAACACTCTCGATACATGCCCAACTATTAAACTCCTCGGACTTCAAGTCCAGAATTAAAAAACAATTCACAAACATTTTAGTAATATTGGAAGTTAACGAATCAAATCAAATCAATCCTAGGAAATCATCTAGGTTGACTCACAATACGCTCCAATAAGCTATTGCCTGGATGGTCCGGTAATGTCCGAGTGGCATTCGATGTGCTCCTCTAAAATATACAAAACATAGTCACATATATCACATTTTTTCACAAATGCACAAGTGTTCTTTTATGCAAATCAATGCATAGAAAGTATGTACAATGCATGTTCAATGACAATTCCTGGGTATAATATTGCGATCCTTATCAACAAATCATTCAGATATCAAAGCCCTCGTTAATACCATGTATATTTACAATTGGATCGAAACAAAACAATGTCAAACAATTTCATAACTTCATTGACCACTTCATATTTTCCTTTAATACACATACGTGTCAACTTTCCATACTAAATCAGATAAGGTAAATGATCAAATTAGGCAAAACTTCCTTCTGTAAAGTTGTTCTCCAATGTCTCAAATTTCTATTGACACTAAAATCATTTAATTTGGTTGAGTATAAGAAAAGATATACTAAAACTATTTTAGACTATTCTTAAGCTTCAGCAGAATTCTTACCTCAACTTCCAACCAAACTTGAAATTCTTAGAGACATAATTAAAACTTCATTTCTGCATAAAATTTGCATCTCTATGCCTCTAGTTTATGCCAAATTAAAATTCATCCCATTTGGATAACTACAGAGAAAGTTATGGTCAAAATACTAAAGTATGTTCGAATTGCAAAGGATGAGACTTCGCCGCAACTAGAACAAAAAAGATTGCCGCGGCAAACCTTCAGAAACCAAATTTTCTCGAAAATTTTGCAAAGATCACCCCGACGAACTCAAAAGTTTTGTCGTGGTGAACTCAAAAGACTTGGCCGCAGAGAATCAAAGTTGACCGCGGCGAACTTTCACAGAAGACTCGTCTTCCCCACTTTCCAGATTTTAAACCCAGATTTCACTTTCTCACACTATTATAACTTTTCAGGAACTCAATCTCACATTAATTAACTCCAATAACTAGAAAACAAATCCTCTAAGTCATTCGAAACACATCTCAAAAATCAACCTTATAGTCAGGTACTAAAAATCGACGAATGCATTAATTTCACCATTTTCAACTCTCTCACTACTGTGTTCATCCTCTCTCTCCCTCTATTCTATTTTTTTAAATCTTTTCAGCAACTGACAACTTCACAATACCCACTAAACTCAAATTTCATTCCAGATACACTTAACAAATTTAGTTCCTCATCTAAATATATATATATATATACACTCTAAATAACATTAGAATTACTTACTTAAGCAATAGCAATATTTCCCAGTAGTGAGAGTGAATCACTGAAACAAAAATAACGACTGGAGTTTGGTGTTTGGTAAAATCGGAAGTGGATTTGATACTCGTTGAATAACAACGAGAGGGAACTTAGCTACAAGAAAACAATTGTCTAAAACATGTGTCTACACATCCTCTTACATGGTTTAACATTTGTCACTATTTCATGTTGCCACTTGTCACACATATACATAGGCTATTTGTCATACATTTACTCAGTCCACGTGTCACACTATAATTGGTCCAAATTTTAATATTTTTCCAAAATTCACCAATAATTCGAAAATACTCGAAATAGACCGAAATTGCCAAATCACATTTTAATCGTGTTAATAACCCAATTATACTAAAAAAATTTCATGAATGCATGTACAATCATATTAATGTGCATGTCATATTTAGCATAAGCATGAATTGCACTTTCTAATTTCTCAATAATTTCTTATATTCACTATTCAAGCCTTAAAATAGGTAACGGGATGTTACACAAAATGTCCCCCAACCCCGTGTATGACTGTTAGGCGAACATTTATGTCCGTTTAATAGATATACACTGTACACTTGCGAAAATTTGTCTTTTTGACCATCTAAATGACAAAATCTCCCTTTGTGGTCTCCATTAAAGTTGTAGATATAGAAGTCCTATTTCAAACCATCCAAGAGTCACCTTAATCCAATATTTTTAAAGAAAGTTATGCCATGCAAGTTGTAGATATAGATGTCCTATTTCAAACCGTCTAAGAATAACCTCAATCCAAGATTTTTAGAGAAAGTTATGCCAATTACCAAGATAGGTACAATATGATTGAGGATATAAACATGTTTAATTCTTTTAATCATAACTTCATCATCCGACCTCCAAATGAAGTGATTCTTAAACCAATAGATTTCTATCACATTTTTCTATCTATCCATAAAAATTGGTAGTTTTTGGTTTTGATATGAAAAATATTGATGGAAAGATAGTAAGGGGTCGGTTGAGAGAGCAGGATTGGGGTATGAACAAATTATGGCTTCTTAAGCATAACTCCAACTATAGACTTCCAATTGAGATGGTTCTTGCTTCAAAGTAATCTAGAGACCTAGAGCTACAATTATTTTGAAGAAGTCAAATGGTGATTTTGGGTGATTGACTGGTGTGGGCACTCCGCTCTTGTGGGATGATGACTAATGAGGGTTCTTTGAAATAATCCTATAAGATAATACGCACGCTTAAGTCTTATGATGACTCTAAATGTTGGGCTTTGGAAGTGGGGTCCAACATGTCACCAGACTTTAGTCCGACATTCAACATATATGTTGAGAATCACTTATTTCATTAAATTCACACTTAATGAGCACTTCCAATATGTTATTCATGCATCAAATGCCTCGGACAGTCAATGTCCATAATCAACACAATCACATTCACATAATAATTCAATACCTAATTTAAAACAAACAATTAATTGAGACCATCTAGGTTACTCACAGTTTTCTCCAGATAGCTATTGCCTCAAAGTCTCGGTAATGTCTGGATGTTATTGTTCAATTAACTCTTCTATATCATGCAACACACATTTACACACATCACAACTTTGCACAATTATATAACTACTCATTTATGGAAAAATGTGTATATGGATTATATACAATGCATGCTCAATGACAATCATGGGTATATTTTCTTTATTTTAATCTCATGATCATTCAAACTTTAAAGATCGTATATATTTAATTTGAACTTAGGTTTATACCTCAATAATACAAAGATATTCCAAGTTCATCACTCAATCAAGCAGTAAATCAAGCACTAAGATTCATGGCTAAAAAACACTTGATTCTCATAACATCATCAAAATTTCAAATATAAAAACTTGTAAAAAAATCAATTCCTATTGAATTCAAAAGACCATGAAATTTTCTAGAGAAGAAGGACAATGTGTGAGGAGTTTTTGATTCAAATTTCAAGTTAATCGAAGGTCTGGAGAAGAAGTTATGGTAAAAAGAGTGAAGGGTATTCAAAACAGTAAAAAATCATTGTGCCTTCAATGTCACGATCGTGCTTGAGCATGATCATGCACCTCTTGTTGGTTCCTCTCTATCACGATTGTTCATGTTCATGGTCGTTCACTACTTGATGCTTCCTCTTTGTCATGATCATGCAACTTTTGATACCTCCTCTTGATCACGATCGTGCTTGTGCACGATTGTGCAACTCACCTTAGGTTTCCTCTCTAGCACAATCATGCTTACGCATGATCTTGCACTACCCTGAGGGTTTCTTTTTTTTCACGATAGTGCTTGTGGATGATCGTGTACTACCTAATGATCAATATTCAAGCTTCATTCAGCTACTCTCTAAAACATACTTTCATATGTAGTTGCATGGCCTTTTTGATAAGGAAAGAAAGATTTAGACAAAATATTCTTCTAAAACATTGTTCCTATATGTCTTAAGTTTCTAATGACAACAATTTCATACAATTTGGTTCAATATTATACAATTCATACACAAACTACTACCGGCTATTCTCAACTGTAACAACACCCAGTATTACACTTCAATTAAAATTTTGAAACTCTTAAAGATAGAATTCAAATTCAATTTCTTCATGAAAATTGTAGCCATATGTCTTTAAGTTAATAAAAATGAAAAATCATTCCATTTAGGTGTCTATAGATCAAGATATGTCTAAAATACAAATACATGTTCAATGGAAACACTACATCTAGCATATTCCAACACACTTCATCGCCAGTTTTGTCCTAGTTCATCTCTTTTGTTTATTCTATCATTTCTAAATTATACCTTCATTATTCCTCTTAATTCATACTTACATTTAAGCTCAATTTCAATATAAAAATCATACTCTATGTTTGATCATAATATGAAAATAGAACATTTATATACATAAATATTCATTACTAAATTTCTGCACATTTTCCTACACCATTATCAATGATCTTTCCATTTCAAACTCATCTTTACAGCAACTCATGAAATATTAATCATCTTAAACACAAAATTAAGACACCAATATTCTCATTCTTCATCCATGATGCACATATATAATGACCAATATTCTTATTATCATGTAATATCAATTAATCACCATATTTGTTTCATATTCATATAACTCGTGAGAATTAACATGTTGGTTACTTGCTAAAACTCCAAGTTATTCAAAACACTAAGAAGCACTAACTTCTCATACAACCCACGTACATCATCATGTAGTGTGAGAGTTTTATGTTTTTTGTGGAAAATGAAGTAGATAATAAGGTGAGAGTAGCAAGTGAAAGATGAAAGAGCTAGGTTTAACGTTGATGGAGGTTGGTGGTGAGAAAATTTGTAAAGAAGGTGAAAAAGAAAACCACAAAGAAGAAGAAGAAATCAAGATTCAGGAAAATTAATGATCTTCTAAGTATAATCATGGGATAAAGACATGGCTTAACAAGTGACACTTTTCATTTTCCACATGTCTAATTTCTTTGGATTTAAACTAGGTTCTCTTATTTAACTAGTCCATTTGTCTCCAATTTCTACTCCAAATGCCTCCCATCTTCTAAGTATAATCATGGGATAAAGGCATGGCTTAACAAGTGAAACTTTTCATTTTCCACATGTCTAATTTCTTTGGATTTAAACTAGGTTCTCTTATTTAACTAGTCCATTTGTCTCCAATTTCTACTCCAATTGTCTCCCAATTTTCAATAACATATGTCATTAAATCCCAATGTTATTTATAAAAATTTCCACAATCATTTAACTCTTATTTCTACTATCATTTATTAATTGTCTTGGCACTTGACATTTATAAGTCAATTATACTCGAAAAAAGATTAATGAATGCATGTACAATCATTTTAATGTGCAAAAATTAATAATCACATATGTGTGTATGCCATATTATGCATGAACATAAAATGTACTTTGTAACTTCTCAATCATCTCTCATGAACACTATTCTATGGTTCTAACCCTTAACATGGGATAACGGGATGTTACAATTCTTCCCTCCTTAAGAAATTTGATCCTTAAAATTCTCACCTGATTATTTGACCAAGTGGGGATGTTGTCTCCTTATGTGCTCATTCGTTTCCTATGTTGCTTCCTCACTCGAGTGATTCTTCCAAAGGACTTTCACCAATGGAATTACTCTATTTCTCAATTGTTTTGTTTGATATCCCATTATCTTGATCGGCTCCTCTACATAACTTAGGTTACTAGCTATTTCTACCTCTTAAGTCGTTAACACATGCATTGGATCAAATCGGTATCTTCTGAGTATAATCACATTAAATACATTGTGTAAATGAGACATCTCTTTCGGTAAAACTAACTTATATGAAAATGGCCTTATCCTCTCAATGATATCATAAGGACCAATGTACCTAGGGCTTAGCTTACCCTTTTATCGAACCTTAACACCCCTTTCTAAGGTGATACTCTCAGAAACACTTTGTCTCCTACAATGTATTCCATATCCCTTTGGTGTTAGTCTACATAGCGCTTCTATCTATCTTAAGCTACTTTTATTTGACTTTGAATTAGTTTCACCTTATCCACAATATCGTGAATTAGGTTGGGCCTTCTACCATTCACAAACCCTCTTCATCCTGATACAAAGTTGATTAACATTTCCTATCATACAATGCCTCATAAGGTGCCATTTTGATACTATTGTGATAGAGATTATTATAAGCAAACCCAATTAAAGCTATGCACTGATTCCATACTCCTTGAAACTCCAATACACATGCCCTGAGCATATCCTCTACAATCTTTATTGTCTTCTCACTCTGTCCATCTGTTTGAGGATGAAAAGTGTTACTAAAGTATAACTTTGTACCCATAGCTGATTATAAGCTCTTTAAAATCTCAAAGTATATATGAGATCCCTGTCTGATATAATGAACACTAAAACCCTATGTAGTCTAAGTACCTCATTCACATACCTCCAAGCTAACTAGTCTAGTGAGTTATTCTCTCTCACTAGTAAGAAATGGTTCGATCTAGTCAATCGGTCCACCACAACCCATACAGTGTCATTTTGCCTCGGAGTCTTTGATAATCCCATAATAAAATCCATCGTAATTCACTCCCATTTCCACTTTAGAATAGGTAACAAATGTAGCTTCCTAATCGGAGTCTGATGCTCAACTTTAATTTGCTAGCAAGTTAAACACTTAACAATGTATTATTCTATTTTCTTAAGTTTCACCATTTCAAGATCTTTATTCTATACCTTTCTATTTTTGTCATGCAACATTGACCTCAGTATTAGTGTAGCTATCCATGCCTCATTCTGCTCTATATTCAACTCAACATTTAGAGCTCTCAATTGAACTAAGCTATTTAACCTTGATAACTGAATCTAAGTCACATTGCTATTCAAATTTGTATACAATACATCTGCCACTACATTAGCTTTTGCTAAGTGATACTCAATCGTACAATCATAGTCTTTCAATAACTCTATCCATCTCCTTTGTCTCATATTCAATTCCTTCTGACTCAAAAGATAACTCAAGCTCTTATGATCGGTATATATTTTGAATGTCTCTCCATACAGATAGTGTCTCTATATATTTATAGAAAAAACAACTACAGTAAGCTCTAAATCACGTACTGGATAATTTATCTCGTGAAACCTTAATTGTCTTGATGCATAGGCTATCACCTTGCCATACTGCATCAACATATATCCCAATCCTTGATGTGAAGCATCACTATATACTACATATCCTTTGATTTTGATGGAATAGTTAACATCGATGTTGTAGTCAATCAATGCTTCAGTTCCTCAAAGCTCCTCTATCATTCATCATTCCATCTGAACACTACATTTTTCCTCAAAATTTTATTAAGAGGGGTTGAGATTAATGAGAACCCCTTGATAAACCTCTGTTAATATCCGGATAATCCTAGGAAACTTCTGATTTCTGATACATTCTTTGGAGCCTCCCACTTCGTTACTGTCTCTATCTTTTTTGGATCCACTTGTATGCCTTGTTCAATTACTATGTGACCCAAAAATACTACTTGATCTAGCCAAAATTCACAATTATTAAATTTGACATACAATTGTTTCTCCCTCATAATCTGTAAAATTACTCTAAATTGCTTAACATACTCTTGTCTGCTTATTGAGTATGCTAGGATGTCATCGATAAACATAATTACAAAACAATATAGTTAAGGCTTAAACACCTTATTCATTAAATCCATAAATGCAGCTGGGGCATTAGTTAACCTAAATGGAATTACTAAAAATTCAAAGTTCCCATACCTGCTCCTGAATGCACTTTTCGATACATCAACCTCTGCTATCTTCAACTAATAGTACCTAGATCTCAAGTCCAACTTAGTGAACATTTGAGCTCCTTGCAATTGATCAAATAAATCATCAATTCTAGGCAATAGGTACTTATTCTTCACTGTTACCCTATTTAGTTGCCTATAATTGATGTACAATCTCAGAGTTCCATCTTTCTTCTTTACAAATAAGACTGGAGCTCCCCATGGTGATTTACTAGGTCTAATGAAACCCTTTTCAAGCAACTCCTGTAATTGAGCCTTGAATTCTTGTAGTTCCATATGTGCCATCCTATATGGAGGAATAGATATAGGAGCAGCACCTAGAACTAAGTCGTTCGTCAATTCTGTTTCTCGATTTGTAGGTAAACCAGTTAACTCAGAGAGAAACACATCTAAGAATTCCCTAATAATAGGAATGTCTTGCACATTTTTCTCAGTTCGAGTATCAATGACATGGGACAAATAAGCCTCACATCCCCTTGCATCAACCTCAAAGCACTCATGAATGAGATTAGCTTGGCTAGCACTGCTTGACTAATACCTCAAAAAAGTGCTCCCGTCTGATTAGGAGATTTTAATATCACCTTAATATAGCAGTTTATGATAGCCATATGAGCAGTGAGCCTATAACATCCCATTCCCACACTAAGAGTTAGAACCCTAGATTTTGTAATTGAGAAAATAGTGATGAGAAATTAGGAAAATGCATCTCATGCTCATACATAATGTTAGCAAACACACACGTGAATTTGATTATTGCACACATTAAAATGACTGTACGTACATTCATTGACATTTCGGTATAATTGATTATAAATGTGCTTATATTGAAAATTTTGAATTTTTTGTATTAAAAACTGAATGGGAGAAGTATAAATAGTTGGATTAGATTTTTTGGTAAATTTTAGGAAAATATTTTAAAATTTAGGAATTTTCTATAATTTAAGGATATTTTGGACTAGGAAAAATGTCAAATGGTAGAACAATTGATGAATAGTGGTAGAAATAAATGGCAAATGGCAATGGAAATTTTGATAAATGACTTTGGGATTTAACGATAAGTGTCATTAAAAATTGGGAGACAATTGGGTTAGAAATTGGAGACAAATAAACTGATTTCTAAGAAATATGTAGTAGTGTAAACAAGATGACATTAACATTTTTTTATTATTAAGTAGGGAGTGTCATGACATGTGTCATGAAACCCATCAAGCAATTATTGCATTGCTTTTTAAACTCACCCATGTCATTCACATATGAAAGAACATGTTTCATTTTTTATCTTTCACTTTGCCTACCACTTGCTTTCTTCTTCTCTTCTTCTCACTCATGATATTCTCCCAACTGAAACATCAATGTTGAACTTTGCTAACACCCTTCATCTACCCACTCCAAATAAATACTTGTCTTCACTTTGGTGATGAAAACCTAACCTAGTCCACCAGAAAAGTTGATTTTTGTATATGTTGAAGGAGCTAGGGTTCTTGGAGATACTTGAAGAAGCCATGGATAAACAAGTAAGTATAAGCATCATTCTTCTTGATTAGATGAATGAAACATGTTTTGATGTTAGTTAAGACTTAAATGTTCACAAATCGTTGATGAATGGTTTATGCACATTTTCTATTTTTGGGTTAATGATCAAAGATAGATCATGATTTATTTATGAATGATATTGATTTGATATGAAGTTCAAAATGAAGAGGAAATGTATTAGAAAAGATGGTTTAGGTACAAGATGGGTTATATGTGAAATGTTGGAAGTTAAAACTTGGAAAATATAGCAGTAACATGTTCAATGCATATGTTTTTGTGAAAGTTCGCCATGGCGAAGTTTCCTACACAGCTTGAACATGCTTCGGTATTTTAGACATAACTTGTTATGCAGTTATCTAAATAGAATGATTTTTGATTTGGAATAAAGTAGAGACATAGGAATAGAAATTGTATGATGAAATTGAGTTTTAATTCAGTCTCTAAGAATTTCAATTTCTAGATGGAATTTGAGCACATAATACCATTCCAGTATAAGAAGAATCTGAAAATGTTTGGGGGTATAAAATTCAGATTACTAAATCAAATTGAATGATTTTGGTGTCATTAGAAATTTATAGAAGAAAGTGTTATCAAATTTCTTCATTCACCTGATCAAAATGATCATGGAAAATTAACCTGAAGGTCTAGATTTTTGGAAGAGTTATGGTTTATAAAGCTTAGGAGATGCATGAGTTTAAGTATTCTAGAATCATTCTTAGTGAATATAATTTGTGGGTTCTCAATTTATATTCCTATTGAATGGGATTTTTGCCAATGTTAAAGGGAATCAAGAAATGCAAGAGGAGCAAGAGGAGAGGCACCTTTAAGTAAGGAATCCAGGTGGGTTACGTGTTTATAGTTAAGTTAATGAGCCATAAACATTGTTCCAAATCAATAGAGTTAAATGATTTTAAATAGTTTTTTAAAATTTGCATTTATTGCTTCTTAAATGATTTGAGAAATTGCTACATGTTTGGTACTTGAATTTTGTTGATAATTTATGAAATGGTATTTTAAATGTATTATGATTATGAAATTAACATTTTTGAAATGTGCCTTTTGGCCAATTTATGTTCAAGTCATGAAATTCATGTTGTTTGGAATAATGGTGGTCCATTATGTTACTTCACATGCACGTTGACTCTGTTAAAGGCTTCTCCCACCTGCCCGCTAGTGGCATGGAACTCCTTCATGAACTCCCCTCTGTTCATGAACTATGCAAAACCACTATGTAGAATTGTGATAGTTCATTCTATTATCATTGGAGATTTGCAAGAACTCCCCTATGGAGCTACCCAAACTATTCTTGTTGGGCCCCAAAATTTTTTTTATTGATATTATTAAGCATGAATTGTGTTATTTGTGTGATTATGTCTTAGTTTGATTAATTTGGGAGTATTAGTGGATAATTGAGGTATATTTGAGTTTAATGTGGTTTAAATAGGAATTAAGGGGTAAAAGTTTATGAGGGCATTTTGGGAAGATTGCTTGAGTTGGATAACTTAAGGCTTTACAAGGAGGGGTAGTATGGTCTTTGTCTCTTCTCATTAGACTTAAGAGTAAAAATTAGAAGAAAGAAAAGAAAGAAAAGAAGAGGAAAGGAGAAGAGAAGGGAGAGTGCCGTAGGAAGAAGAAGAGGAAGAAGAGAAAGAGGGTTTTTAATCCTAGAAGATTTTCGACAGTTTGAAGCAAGCCTTGGTAATCTTAACTTCATTTCTTCTTGTTTTGGTTGGATTAAACTCTAGATTCAATTTACATGAGTTAGAATCGATTGGTTAGGGATTTTCGGAAAACCTAGGTGAAATCCTTGGGTTGATGATCTTATGACTTTTTTTAAGGTTTGAATGAGTTAGAAATGTAGTATTGGACTTAAATCAAGGTTTAGATGTGTTGTATGTGCTTAATGGAAGGATTGAAGTGGGAATCTGCTGGAAAATTCAGGTTCGAAGACGTTCTCCAGACCCGCACGTCGCAACGTGCTCATGAACACGTTGCGACATGCGAGGAAGGTATGCACATCGCGACATACGAATTTGTGTACGTCACGGCGAGCTGCAGGCCTTCTCCGCCGCGTGCGAAGGAGGGGTGTACGCCGCGGCGCACCCATGCGTGCACGCCACGGTGCACACGAGCCTTTTGCCGCGGCACGCACTGGCCGTTCGTCGCAGCGAGCCCCAGTTTTCCAGCGCAGTGTATTTTGGTATTTTTGGGCATATGTTTTGCTGTGGATGTCCAAATAAGGTGATTTTAGATTCGTTGTGGACTAGAGCAATTGTAACATCCCGTTATCGATGTGATGGGCACATGGGTAATTTGGATTAGGTTAGAATTGAGTGCATTCTTATTTTAAATTGCATATGCATTTAGCCTTTATATTTATAGATAAATGATCATTTTGGCACTAGCATATGCAGGTACATACATGTATGACATATTCCCGGTATAATTGTGTAAATTGGAAATTCTGTGATTATTGTATAGATTGAGCTTTGAAAATTGAATTGGAGTGAAAAATTGAATTTTAGAGGTTTGAAAAATGGAATTGGAGTGTATGATTAGGTGTTTCATATTTTTGAGGATTTTTAGGAATTTTTCTGAAATTTTCAGAGTAACAAGTCTGGATCTGAAAAATGACTTAATGACTGATAAATTGGATTTCGGTTCCGAAATTGATTGGCAAATGGCACGAGATAATTGGAGTTATGATTTTAGGATTTATTATTTAGAGCCATTGCAAAATCGAGAGAAATTTAGAATAAGAATTGGATTTTAGACCCTAAGAAGTGGGCATGTGGCAAGTGAATTGCCAAATATGCCCTAAGCCTTTAAACCTTTTGTTTAAAACCCTTAGCATTTGAATTTGCTTCCACAATTCCCTTTTGTTTTTGAAAGAAAAATTGGTTTTCTCTTTTCTTTTCTTCTTCTCCTTCTTCGTGGATCCCTTCTTTGCTCTTTGCTTCCATTTTCTTGTTGCTTAATTGCTTTCTTCTTCACCTAAAATCTATCCTTAAGCTTGGGTTGGAAGAAGATGATCATTGGTGAGAAATTGGGTGATTTCCATGGATATGTTTGAGTTTGAGGGTTGGAGTATCTTGGAGATTCTTGAAGGTTTGAAGGTTTGAATCAGGTAAGTCTTTGCTCCCTTAAGTATAGATAGTTTCATTTGATGATTGATTAGAGTATATGATTGTTGAGAAATGTTTAGGTTTCGGATGATATGATATTTTTGAGTTTATTTTGTTTTGATTTGGGTAATTGAGAGATGATGGTTATTTGATGGAACTGAGGTTAGGGATGAGTTGTGTGAAGTGTATTAGGTTGTTTTGGAGTATTTGAACTGAGTTGGATTGATTAAAATCGATAGAACTGAGAAATCTGGGTTTCGGGCGTGTTTCTAGGTTTGCACGTCGCGACGTGTTCATCGCACGCCGTGGCGAGCAATTTCCTTTTCGCACGCCGCGATATGTTCATTGCACGCTGCGGCGAGCAGTTTGCCTTCGTGACGCCTTGTGGCGAAAGCGAAGCGTGCACGCCTTGAGTCTTTAGCGCGTCTGCGCCATGACGATATGAGGGTCTCGCCACGGCGAGCGATCTTGCGCCGCGATGAGGACGCCCATTTTTTTTCCGAAAATGAAGGGGGTTCTTTTGATTGATGATTTTTGAGGTTTAATTGCTAATGAGTTGGTTCTTGATTGATTGCGATTTAGAGACTAAGAATTGCAAATTTATAAGAATGGAATTTTAGAATCAATTTTCGAAAGTTTGCGAATTCGGATGGCAATTAAATAGTGAATTTGATTTCGATTTAAAGATAGTCCCTATGACTCGGAGTTGGACTCTAGGGAGTTCCAAACTTAGTTAATGAGTTATGGAATCTAGGAATTGCTATCCTTTAGAGAGAAAGAGTTGATTTGGGAAGATTTGAGTTTAGTGTCGGGAATTGCCATAAACATGTATTGTACGCGACTAAATCGTTGCATGTGCATCACTGATTACTGTAAATTGTGCAATTAGTAATGTTTGTATATTTCGATTGTCTTAGAGGCTCAAGTGTAGTATCGATCTTTCGACGTGGCTGAGACTTCCCGGCATTAGCTCAGAAGTTTAGAGGTGAGTAACCTTGTTGGTTCCTCAATCTTTGTGTGTTTAAATTATGCACTTATGCCATGCGGAAGAAATGGAGGGTTTATGTGTTTGATTTTGATTGGTTTCGGACCACAGGTGTCTGAAGTATTGGAAACTTGATATCGAAGTGTTATTTGATTGTAAATGTGAAAGTACTAAATTTTAATACGAATCGAAACATATGCATTCCATGCATAAAAGTATGATCAGATAATGACAGTTGTGACCGGAGCAGCCAACGTATTAGAGCTTAAAGCTCAATGCAACAGGGCCTCGAGCCCAACGTAATTCATAGCCACAGGCTCACCGTATCAGGGCATTCAGGCCCAACGTATTTCAGAGCCAAAGGCTCACCGTTAATGTGCCCGTCACTGGGATAGTTTAGGCGCATGATCACAACACCGAAATAAAATGAGAAGTGTCACATGTGCATTGCATAACCATATGATTGAAAATAACTTGTATGAAAGGCGGAACGCCTTATACTTGTAAAATGATAGTGCATGTGATATTGTGTGACATTCTGTGAATTGATTGTATATGTATGAGTTGGGTGGACCATCGATGATGGTTTCTCACTGAGTTCACAAACTCACCCAACATTGCAATATTTTTCAGGACCGTGATAGTAGATCCCTAGCTCCAGAGTTAGACTTTTCCGGCTATGTGAGCGCGTTGACAAGAGAAGTTATGGCACACAGGTCGGTCATCTGGGATTGATTTTGAGGATGACCTAGTTTAGGTTTTTGTATCAGTTTCCTTTTGGAGTATTGTATAGTAGACATTGGAAAACTGATAGACTTGTATATATTTCGGTTTGATGATATGAAATGAGAACGTATTTTATGGTTTCAAAATTTAGAGTTTCCCATATTAATGCTTTCATTTTGATGCCATGTGGATTATAGTAGAGATCGAATCGTAGTGCACCCTTATCGTCGTATATGTATCGGAATGACCTACGGGCGTCCCGGTGTGTACCCTACGGTAAGGGGGCGCTACAGCATTAGGGCTACAAGTTTTATGAAGAAAGGAAGTTCAGAATTTGCCTCTAAGATTCAAGAAATTGGGTTGGAAGTCAGATGTAGACTTTTAGTGCTTTTACTTTTGATTGCCAAGCTGTTTGAATATTTCCTTTGAATGTTACTTGATTGGGAACTTGGTTTGTTATAGGAAACCAAGCCGATCTAATCCAATCGCAAGAGGAAGGACAGTAGTGAGTTTGGACTCTCAAGCGATATTAGGTGGGTAATGTAATTATAGTTATTGTGTGATTAGGCAAATTCTTGCCTATGTGTGAATATATGTTATGTGTTCTGTATGATGAGATGCATGACATTTTGATCGAATATGTGGTTAATTGTTTAAACATGAATTGTTATAAGATTTGAATGACTGTAAGAAGCATGAGAATTGATAGACATAAATCTTGATTCTGAGTATGTTATGCCTCGACTTCGGTCATGGCATTGTGAATAAATGAAAGCTCGAAAGCATATCATCTGATAAAATGATTCTGAGCATGATTATGTGCTTTTGTTTGGACAAGAGTGGAACCATTTCATTCGTCACGTGTACCTCGACAAGAGCCTTCTCCCGGCTGCCCGCTTGTGGCATATGAGCTCAGAATGGACTCATTTTGTTCAGGGTGTAAACTTCAGTTTCTCCCTTTTGTTTCCATGGAACCCTCGAGCCGTGTGATGTGCATTGCATATTTGATCTATTCTCTATGAAGCGTACTTGTGACATATTTTGTGAGTTTAATTAGTTATGCTGAATGCGTAAATTGCTTGGTTAGTATGTGAGTGCTAGAATTGTTGCATGTATATATATATATACATGCATATGCCTGAATTTGTGTTAGTTGCCGATGGCTATAATTATATTAGCCACTGAGTTGTGTAGCTCAACCCATTACTTTTCACTCCTCAAGTGCAACTCAAGACATCAGTTGATCCTTGCCCGGCATCGAAAAACTCCGCAATAGTTAAAGATCATTACATTAAGTTAGTACTTTTGGTTAGCCCACCAAGCATATCATCATTGGGCATTCTCATGTATTGTATTTTGGATTTACACTTTAATATGTAATGTGTCATATTGAGGATGCTTGTTTAATTTATTCGAAATGTAATGACATGAAACTCTTCTATTTTGGTGGGTACTCACTCAGAATGCATGTGTAGATGATGAATGTATATGTATGTGTGTTTGTATGAGTTCGTATAGATGTTGGGGACGGGTCCAATTTCTTGAGGCTTCATGTGGCAGCCGATCCTTCGTCATGGTGCGATCCTTAGGTGATTACTGCAGCACGAGACCAAGGGGCCACCTCAGGACGGGGAATCGGGACCCGGGCCCAACAATTCTAATGTACTTATGTGTTTATAAATTGTTGGCAAGTTTGATGAATACATGCTTATGTTGTTTATGAATTATTTGATAAGTTAAGAATTTGAGAAATATGTGTTTTATGAATTCAATGCGAATTTACTATGGCAATGGATATTTTTAATGGTTTTGTTTGTTTCTCAGTTATAAACTTGTTACCCATAAGTTTTTAACCTCCCCATCTCTAGGTGATGAGCAAGAGATAGAGTGATCGAGAGTTAAGGCATCACTCCAACTTTGCATATTTTTGTATTTTGAGTTAGTCTATGTAAAATGCAAGGCTTTAGCTACATTTCAACTATTTCTCATTCGTGTGTATTTTATATTTTGGATTTTGATTCCAATAATCTATTGTGGTTTGAAATGCTCATCAAAGCTTTGTAAAACTCTTATCTATTGATGTTAATGAAACATATTTGGGTTTGTTTATGACTTTTCATGTTTTCACATTTCATTCTTAAGAGACTAAGGATTTGAAGAAGTTTCTTTTGTATATGGTTGTATTTCTCTTTTGGTTGAGTTATAGATGTGGTTTTGGAGGTGTATGTGCAAAATTTGGTGTTTGATAGTTGAGTTTGGGTGTCTAGGTTTCGAAGGTTTGGCTGCGGCGAACCTTTCTTAAAGGTTATTTCTATTTGATTTTTGTAACTTCACCATGGAGAAGCTAGATGTTGGTCACAATAAACTTCTCTCGAAAGGTCCTTAGAGATATTGCCTTACCTTCGCTGCGATGAAACATATACCTTGCTGCAGCGAACCCGTCATTACTGACGGTGAAAATTTCCATGCATATTGTAATTCTACAGGGTAAAATGCTCATAAAAGTGAACCTACATTACTCTCGGATAATTTTTCCTTCCAAATCCAATGTTTTCAATTATGTTTCCATTTTTGTCACTTCGAAGTTGGGCTCTAGAAACGAGGCTCAACAGAGCCAATTTATGCCAAGAATAATATCTAACTCCCTTAACGATAATACAATCAAATCTGCCTCTAATTCTATCTAATCAATTTGAATCAAACACCTCTTACAGACTTATCCTATTACTGTAGTACTACTTATCAGTGTACTCACCTCTAATCAATGTTTCAAAAGTTCTCTATCACAATGCAACCTAAATGCCAGATGTGGTGTGATAAAAGAATGTATAGATCCAGGATCTAGCCATACAAAAGCTTCATAAACAAAAATAAGCAACGCACCTACTGTTGGAGTTATGTAAATATAGTGCCCTGGAAAGCAAGTGTGTTTACATGTAACTTTATCTTCTTCAGTTACAATTTTGTAATGAAAATATTTATTATTAATAAAACAAAAGAGTTTGGTTTTATCTGTATGAGCATTATATATCTGGTCATAAGGTACCAAGATTCATTTGTAAGTAACATACATATACATAGAGATGTATGGGAAATATGTATATTATTAGAATCTGAATTAATTGATTCACAGTTGAATAATCAAGTTGGTCGTTTGATTATGGTTTAGACTGTAGTGTGGCGATTTATCTCCATATAACTAAAGGAGTTTACTTAAAGGGAATGATGAGTTTCATATCATGATAGTAGTAGACTATCGATAATGGCACTATTAAATGAATCTGGAATCAAGTATGTTTTCAAGAATAAAGTAGGTCGTTACTTTAATCTTAAAACATACAACTTAAGCATTCGCTTATTATGAACCACAATCTTGATGAGTGGTGAACTCATATGTGTTTCATTATAATTCTTGATATGATTGGAATGGGATTTTACAGGGTATTAATCCGATTATGCGCATGTTGGAATTATTAATTGAAACATGTATCGTGGAACATTCACTCAAATAAAGAGTTTATAGTGTTATCATCTCTTCTAGATGTTTTAAGGAGATTTGGTGATTAAGCTGGCGCCGATAGTTTGATGGACTAGCTACCCATCAAGTCTTAACACTAAGATGAGATCTTATGTGTTAATCACCATATAAAGTAAAATGAGAGATCTAGAAGGAAAAACCAACATAAGGGCAAAACGGTAATTTTACCCTTTGTTGTGCGGATGGCTATAATAAGGTTCTAAATAGGGTTTGCAATTGGACATATTCTCATAATATTTAATAATTCAAGAGTTCAACTAATTGTCTTTAGTGGAATGACATTTAGTTAATAAGCTAGAATTAATTCCAATGAGATTGAATTATTTCTGGGCTTATTGGAGTTTGAATTATCAAAGTCCAATAAGATTCCCCACTTGGCTTTAAGGAAGGTTATCAAGCTAAGTAACAAGTAGTTTGGAGGCTTTGGAAGTCCATAATCGAATGATGGGCACTAATTAATGGTTAATTGGAAGCCCATATGTTCATTTAGAAATGAGCTTGTTTTGGTTTAATGTAATTGATTAGATTAATTATATTAAAACAATTTTTTTAAATGGAGAAGAAGCAATTTCGAAATTGTGTTAGGTTAGATGTGTAACCACACATTTGACATTAAAATACTAAATAAAGATGGTCTTTATTATGGTTCATCATTATTAAATGGAGTTATGAACTTACCATTAAATGGTTTAATGGTTGGCTTTTAATGTTGGCATGTAACCTATTTGCATTCATTAGATTAAAGATGAAAGATGTGCATTAGATGGACCATCTTCCTTCTTTCTTCTTGCCAAAACCGAAATGGGTATTCAATTATAGGTTATGGTCTTTTCAAATAGCCATTTTAAAGATAAATGAAGTAAGTCTCATTTATTGGCTATTTGATGGGTGATTAATGTAAGAAGTGATGCATTGGATGCCTCTCACTCTTTCCATTGATGCATATTTCGAAATTGAGAGGTAAGAAAGTGTTCTTCCATGTTTTTTAGACATTCTCTCTTTTCATGCAAGGGAGAACCGAAATTCCTAAGTGAAAGAATTGAAAGAGTTTCAATTTTGGTTCTTCTTCTTCTAAGAAAATCTCCTCCAAATATTTCTTCTCCTTTCCCACCAAAGGATTTTGTTAACCTAGTTGTCCTTGAAGAACAAGTGGTAAATCTAATTGGTAGAGGATACTACTACAAGGGAGAAGATAGATTGCTAAAGGAAAAGACTCAAAGGCAAAGGATTTGGATACCAGAAGGAGAGGATAGCACAGCGAGGATTTAAAGTTGTAGCGAAGGAGTCGGTAATTCCTTTTATCTTGTTCTTAGTTTTATTATCCTTATACCATATCATGTATGGATTAGCATGTTGATTTGGATATATTGCTTCCGTTGCAAGATGATTTCTTAAAAAGTTTTGAAATCTATCGTTTCTCCAAACTAAGCATGCTTTCTTTTTCCGATCCAAACAATTGGTATCGAGCGCTTTTCATGCATGATTTGGTTCCTATCTGGTGGATGCATGGGTTGGCAATCTTTTATGTATACTGCATATTTTTATGTGATAGAAATATATATGGTGTATGTTGCTCTTTTGGTTGTCCATAGAAGTTAAATTTTATCTTATAAGATTTCTTATTTTGGTTCTAACAAGGAGGGTGGTCTATCATCACCATGTTTCCTCCTTGGTTTCTTTTTTCTATTTTATTTTATTTTGTAATGTACAATTTGATGTAATGATGAAGAAGGAGCAGCCATGGATTGAAGAAATGGAAAGGTAAAATTTTCGGTGTATCCTTTTGTGTTTTGGCATAAGTTTTGTGAAAACTAAGTTGCTGTAATTTTTGTTTCAATGAATCATATTTCAGTTATGATTGGAAAACAAGTGCTGGTTTTTTGTTTCAAAGAATCCAATTTCGGTTTTGCTAAAATACTAAGTGCTGTGTTTAATTTTCATGAAATGAGTTTCGGTTTTAATAAAACAAGTGCTGGAATTTTTGTCAAAACAAAGATTTGGTTTTCTAAAATCTAGTGCTGGAATTTTATTTTCAAAATGACAAAATTCTAATTTCATAAATGCCATTACATTTTGTTTACCGAATGGGCGGATCATGTTAGCGAAGAGTTCAAGCGGAAGATCCAAGATGAAGAAGCATATTTTGGGCCTAAAAGGCTTGTAATTATTTTATGTTTCTAGGATGGACAATCAAAAGTGGCTTTATTAGTTCATGTGATGAATGGAGAAATGAATGCTTGTAATATGTGATATTATGTGATTGCATGTCATTTAGAAAATTGCCAACCCTAGGCCTTGCCATGCATTCATTATGTATGAGATATATAATGAAACAATATAGGATGGATAATAAATTGCATCTAGACAAGATGGTATTTAAAACTTAAAGCCCAAATAGATTGAGTGGGAGAGGATGCTCCTGTGAGAGTCCACGGTCTCCAAATGATGGCCCGTTTGCATGTGGTGAAGTGTTACTCCCCATCGGAGGGCATGGATCCTAGATCTTGCATGGTTTGGGTGTCCTTAAGGATAAGTCTACTTAATGATAGCAAATATGACCTCCCACCGAGGCATGATTTGTAGGTATCTTTAGTGAATGAATCAAATGGTTATACACTCAACATTTTTTATCAATAAACTGCCCACCGTAGCTCTATTGGTAAAAGTATGGACCAAATTAAGACGCTTCTTAAAAATTGAGCATGAGATGCTTGGTAGTTTTTGAGTGGGAGGGTCTCGCTTTTCTTTTAATAGATAAGATGGCCACCGTCACTTAGTCTCATTATAGATAAGAAAAATAACCGTCAGTATAATGTTTTAATTTTTAAGTTTTGTTAAATCTATCATCATGCATACATGCATCATGATTTTATACAAAGTTCCATAAATTGTTGACTAGTATGCTCATATTTTAATAATTTATATTTTCAGACATAATCAACCACAAAATGAATCCACTCACCCTACTCTTGACTAATAACAAATTGGAAAATGGAGACAAGTTTAATGAATAGAGACGTAACCTTGACATTGTTCTTCAATATGAACGTATTCCATAGGTGTTAACTGAAAATGAGCCTACACCTCTAAGTGGAGATGCAACTCTTGAGCAAGTCCAACAACATGAGCGTTGGCAGAATGCTGACAAGACTACTAAGTGTTATATTAAAGCTCATCGGTGGCATGTTGCAAAAGCAAATTGCTTGTATGAAAACTGCTAGTAATGGTCCATCACCTACATGAGATGTTTGGTGTAAGGACTAGGTCTGCAAGAGTGAAAGCTATCCAAACCTTTCATAATCTCGAGCGAAACACGGTGAACAAGTGCGGGATTACATGATGAAGGTAATCTCTGCGGTCCTTGAATTTGAGATGCTTAGGCGGATATGGATGCAGATACGCAGATGATTATGATCATCAATAGCTTAAACTCTTATTTTCAGCAGTTTAAGTTGGACTATGAGCTAAACAGTAAGGATTACACCTTGAGTGAGTTGATGAATACCCTCCAGAGCACGGAGGAAATATTGAATATTAAAGCTCATGGGCCAGAAGCTAATGTAGCTTCTTCTTCTAAGCCCAAGGGTAAGGGCAAGGGGTCAAGGCCAAACCCATGAAAAAGAAGACCAAAAAGAACATCAAAGGAAAGTGTTTCCACTGTGATGAGATGGGCCACTGGAAAAGAAACTGTGTAGTCTACCTAGAGTCCCTCAAAAGCAAACAAGGTATGGGCTTCCTAAGTTTGTTAGGAACTAGAAATGTGGCAGATTTATCTACTTCTTGGATATTAGATTCAGGAGCCACTAACCATGTTTGTAATTCTTTGTAGGGGTTCCAGCAAAGGAAAAGACTTCCTAAAGGTCAGTTTCAAGTTAAGATAGCAGATGGTTCCTATGTTTCAGCAGAATCAGTGGGAGTAGTTATCTTGGACTTTCCTAGTGGTCATAGGTTATATTTGGAAGATGTTTATTACATGCCAATGATTGTAAGGAACATGATTTTTGTTTTTTGTCTAATAAAATCTGGCTTTTCCTTATATTTTGAAAAGGTTGTTTCAATATATGAGAATAAGGATTTTTTTTGTGAAGCGATAATTAAACAAGGATTGTTTTTTATAGAACCTATGAAAGGCTCACTAAACACCATGTAATTGATAAAACCAAGACAATCCAATATCTCTAGCATTAATTCAAAGTATCTGTGGCATCTAAGGATGGGTCATATCAATCGAAAAGACTTGTGAGCTAGTAAAGGATGGGATCCTTATGGGCTTGGATAGTGATCCATTACCCACTGTGAATCTTGTATTGAAGGAAAATGACAAAAGCCTCATTTCCTTCTAAAGGAAACAGATTTGAATCCACATTGGACATGGTACATACTGATGTGTGTGGGCCCATGAATGTACAAGCTAGAGGAGGTTATGAATATTTCATAACTTTTATAGATGATTACTCAAGACATGGCTATTTGTATTTGATGCATAAAAAGAGTGAATCTTTTGAAAAGTTCAAAGAATTCAAAGCTGAAGCTGAGAAGCAACTTGGCAAGCCATTAAAGCGACGATCAGATCGAGGTGGTGAGTATTTATCTGGAGAGTTCCAGCAATATTTAATTGACAATGGAATTGTTTCCAATTTGTCAGCTCCTCGTACACCTCAATAGAATGGTGTAGCAGAGAGGAGAAATAGAACTCTATTGGAAATGGTAAGATCAATGATGTCCTATGCTAGCCTTCCAGAATCGTTCTGGGGATATGCCATACAAGCGGCAACATATCTTCTTAACTTTGCTCCATCCAAATCGGTGCCTAAAACACCTAGGAGTTGTGGATCGGCGAGTGCCTTCATTGAGGCACTTGAGGACTTGGGGCTGTCCAACCCATGTTCTAAAGCCTGAATCCACAAAGGTGGAACCAAGGTCAGAAGTATGTTTGTTTGTAGGATATCCTACGGGAACTCGAGGGTACTATTTTTACAGTCCTCATGATAGGAAGGTATTTGTGTCGACAAATGCAAACTTCTTAGAGGAAGAGTTTGTGAGAAATCACAAAGGAAGAAGTGAAGTAGTACTAAAGGAGTTAGCAATTTCATCCAAACCAAGAGTTGTTTTGGATATGATGTAACAAGATGTCGAAATGGATTCAAGAGTTGAATCGAAGTGCAACTTTGAACATCAAGATGTGCCTAGACGTAGTGGGAGGGTTGTGAGACAACCAGATAGGTATCTGGGTTTAGGAGAAGGCTTAATCGTCATCTCAGACAAAGAAGAAACAGATCCCGTTACGTATACACAGGCTATTAATGATGTTGATGCAGGAAAATGGCTCAAGGCAATGGAATCGGAAATAGATTCTATGTATACTAATGAAGTCTGGGTCCTTGTAGATCTACCACCAGGTCTAAAAACCATAGGGTGTAAATGGATCTACAAAAGGAAAAGGGGATCGGATGGAAAGGTAGAGACCTTTAAAGCTAGATTGGTAGCTAAAGGCTATACTCAAAAGGAGGGTATAAACTACGAGGAGACTTTTTCTCCGATTGCCATGCTTAAGTCCATCAGGATTCTTTTGGCCATAGCAGCCTATTTCGATTATGAAATATGGCAAATGGATGTCAAGACCGCATTTCTGAATGGAGATCTTGAGGAGACCATTTATATGGCCCAACCAGAAGGATTCATTGAGCTAGGTAATGAGCATAAGGTTTGTAAGTTGCAAAGGTCCATTTATGGACTTAAGCAAGCATCTAGGTCTTGGAACATTAGGTTTGATAAGGCTATCAAAACCTAGATGAGCCTTCTCATTTACAAAAGAATACAAGAAGGTAAGGTTACTTTCCTAATCAGTATATTGATGACATTACGCTCATTGGGAATGATGTGGGAATGTTATCTGCAGTTAAGGATGGTGAATGAGCAGTTTTCAATGAAGGATTTGGGAGAGGCTACCTATGTTCTAGGATCAAACTTATAAGGGATCGTAAGAACAAGAAGATAGTTTTGTCTCAACTAACTTACATTGAGAATATGCTCAATAAGTTCGCCATGCAAGATTCCAAGAGGGGTTTCACTCCTACTAGACATGGAATCAAACTTTCAAAGGAACAAGCACCTAAAACCCAAGAGGAGGTTGAACGCATGCGTAACATTCCATATGCTTCGGTAGTTGGTAGTTTGATGTATGCAATGCTGTGCACTAGACCGGATATCTGTTACGCAGTGGGACTGGTAAGCAGATTTCAGTCCAATCCAGGAATGGAACATTGGACTGCGGTTAAGTGTATACTTAAGTATCTTCGTAGGACGAAGAACTTAATGCTTGTTTACTCTGGAAGTAATCTTATTCCGACAGGATATACGGATTCTGATTTCCAATCAGATGTTGATTCAAGGAAATCAACTTCTGGTTCTATATTTACTTTAGGAGGTGGAGCCATAGTTTGGAGGAGTGTCAAGCAATCTTGTATTGCTGATTCGACTATGGAGGCTGAGTATGTTGCTTGTGAAGCAAAGAAGGAAGCGATCGGCTCGGATGTTCCTAAATGATTTGGAGGTAGTTCCAGAGGTAGAAAAAGCCATTACACTTTATTGTGATAATAGTGGGGCAGTGGCTAATTCTAAAGAACCTCGGAACCACAAAGCTGCCAAACACATTGAGCGAAAGTATCATCTCATAAGGGAGATAATACAACGTGGAGAAGTGGATGTGGTAAAGATTCCTACAGAGCAAAACCTTGCTAATCCGTTCACAAAGACATTGACTCAAAAGAGCTTTGAGGGTCACCTAGAAGGGATGGGAATGAAGGATATGTCAAACTTGCTTTAGGGCAAGTGGGAGATTGTTGGAGTTATGTAAATATAGTGCCCTGGAAAGCAAGTGTGTTTACATGTAACTTTATCTTCTTCAGTTACTGTTTTGTAATGAAAATATTTATTATTAATAAAACAAAAGAGTTTGGTTTTATCTGTATGAGCATTATATATCTGGTCATAAGGTACCAAGATTCATTTGTAAGTAATATACATATACATAGAGATGTATGGGAAACATGTATATTATTAGAATCTGAATTAATTGATTCACAGTTGAATAATCAAGTTGGTCGTTTGATTATGGTTTAGACTGTAGTGTTGCGATTTATCTCCATATAAGTAAAGGAGTTTACTTAAAGGGAATGATGAGTTTCATATCATGATAGTAGTAGACTATCGATAATGGCACTATTAAATGAATTGAATCAAGTATGTTTTCAAGAATAAAGTGGGTAGTTACTTTAATCTTAAAACATACAACTTAAGCATTCGCTATTATGAACCACAATCTTGATGAGTGGTGAACTCATATGTGTTTCATTATAATTCTTGATATGATCGAATGGATTTTTACAGGTATTAATCCGATTATCGCATGTTGGAATTATTAATTGAAACATGTATCGTGAACATTCACTCAAATAAAGAGTTTATAGTGTTATCATCTCTTCAGATGTTTTAAGGAGATTTGGTGATTAAACTGGCGCCCGATAGTTTGATGGACTAGCTACCCATCAAGTCTTAACAATAAGATGAGATCTTATGTGTTAATCACCATATAAAGTAAAATGAGAGATCTAGAAGGAAAAACCAACATAAGGGCAAAACGGTAATTTTACCCTTTGTTGTGCGGATGGCTATAATAAGGTTCTAAATAGGGTTTGCAATTGGACATATTCTCATAATATTTAATAATTCAAGAGTTCAACTAATTGTCTTTAGTGGAATGACATTTAGTTAATAAGCTAGAATTAATTCCAATGAGATTGAATTATTTCTGGGCTTATTGGAGCTTGAATTATCAAAGTCCAATAAGATTCCCCACTTGGCTTTAAGGAAGGTTATCAAGCTAAGTAAGAAGTAGTTTGGAGGCTTTAGAAGTCCATAATTGAATGATGGGCTTATACTAATTAATGGTTAATTGGAAGCCCATATGTTCATTTAGAAATGGGCTTGTTTCGGTTTAATGTAATTGATTAGATTAATTATATTAAAACAATTTTTTTAAATGGAGAAGAAGCAATTTCGAAATTGTGTTAAGTTAGATGTGTAACCACACATTTGACATTAAAATACTAAATAAAGATGGTCTTTATTATGGTTCATCATTATTAAATGGAGTTATGAACTTACCATTAAATGGCTTAATGGTTGGCTTTTAATGTTGGCATGTAACCTATTTGCATTAATTAGATTAAAGATGAAAGAGGTGCATTAGATGGACCATCTTCCTTCTTTCTTCTTTCCAAAACCGAAATGGGTATTCAATTATAGGTTATGGTCTTTTCAAATAGCCATTTTAAAGATAAATGAAGTAAGTCTCATTTATTGGCTATTTGATGAGTGATTAATGTAAGAAGTGATGCATTGGATGCCTCTCACTCTTTCCATTGATGCATATTTCGAAATTGAGAGGTAAGAAAGTGTTCTTGCATGTTTTTAAGACATTCTCTCTTTTTATGCAAGGGAGAACCGAAATTCCTAAGTGAAAGAATTGAAAGAGTTTCAATTTTGATTCTTCTTCTTCTAAGAAAATCTCCTCCAAATATTTCTTCTCCTTTCCCACCAAAGGATTTTGTTAACCTAGTTGTCCTTGAAGAACAAGTGGTAAATCTAATTGGTAGAGGATACTACTACAAGGGAGAAGATAGATTGCTAAAGGAAAAGACTCAAAGGCAAAGGATTTGGATACCAGAAGGAGAGGATAGCGCAGCGAGGATTTAAATCTGTAGCGAAGGAGTCGGTAATTCCTTTTATCTTGTTCTTGGTTTTATTATCCTTATACCATATCATGTATGGATTAGCATGTTGATTTGGATATATTGCTTCCGCTGTAAGATGATTTCTTAAAAGGTTTTGAAATCTATCGTTTCTCCAAACTAAGCATGCTTTCTTTTTCCGATCCAACACCTACAATGAAATCCAGAGAATCCTAAGCCTCCTTCCTGGTCATTGCATACACTCGGGCATGAGACTACGATTTTTTTACTTCGCACCTCAGTCCTGAAAGTAAGACTCCCAGAAATCATCTCGCCTCTACCACGACCTCTCTATCCAAACCCACAAGCTTGGCTCTGCTAGATAGTAGTCTCAGTTATCGATCCCCCTCTCACACTTGATTGACCTCTAACAATGGCAGGACAATTTTTATCTGATGATCAAAAGAGCCGCATTGAAGGCAATCCCTATACAGTTTCCTATTAGAGTTATGTAAATATAGTACCCTGAAAAACAAGTATATTTACATGTAACTTTTTCTTCTTCAGTTACAGGTTTGTAATGAAAATATTTATTATTAATAAAACAAAAGAGTTTGGTTTTATCTGCATGAGGATTATATATCTAGTAATAAGGTACCAAGATTCTTTTATAATTAATATACATATACATAGAGATGTATGGGAAACATGTATATTATAAGAATCTAAATTAATTGATTCATAGTTGAATAATCAAGTTGGTCGCTTGATTATGGTTTAGACTGTAGTGTTGCGATTTATCTCCATATAAGTAAAGGAGTTTACTTAAAGGGAATGATGAGTTTCATATCATGATAGTAGTGAACTATCAGTTGGAGTTATGTAAATATAGTGCCCTGGAAAGCAAGTGTATTTACATGTAACCTTATCTTCTTCAGTTACAGTTTTGTAATGGAAATATTTATTATTAAAAAGGGTAGGCCAATAGAAACCAGACTCGAGAATTTTCCTAGATGTTTTTCTTACACTGAAATGCCCACCACAAACCATTGAATGACAAGCCGAAATTATATCATCATATTCTACATGAGGCACACATTTTCTGATCACTTGGTCACTGTACATTCTCCACAGATGAGGGGAATCCCAGATGTAATGTCGAGCTTCACTCCTTAGCTTCTAAGCTTGTGCCTGAGACATAAAAGGAGGAGTGAGTCCAGACATTAAGTAGTTAACAATATGTGCATACCAAGGTTCTTTAACAATTGAAGCACATAGGATTGAATCAGGTAATGAATCACAGGTAAGGTCAGAAGAATCCACTCACTGTGTGTCGTTGGGTAGCCTGCTTAAATGATCGGCTACGTGGTTTGCTGCTCCCGCACGATCCTTTATCTTGATATCAAATTCTTGGAGCAATAATGCACACCGTATCAACCTAGGCTGTGGTTTCTTGAGGAGATACCGAACAGCTGCATGATCAGTAAAAATGGTAACATGTGAGTTCAACAGATATTTCCTAAATTTTTCCACAGCAAAAACTACTGCAAACAGCTCTTTTTCAGTTATTGTATAGTTGATCTGAGCTGGATCTAGTGTCTTTGAGGCCTATGCAATAACTCTTGGTAACCTCTCCTCCGGTTGACCCAGCATAGCTCCTACAGCACAATTAGATGCATCACATGAAAGCTCAAAAGGTAAATTCCAATCAGGAGCAACTAGAATAGGTGGAGAAATGAGTTTTGATTTCAGCATGTTGAAGGCACTTTTGCAAGAATCGTCAAATTCAAAAATTTCATCTTTTTGTAAAAGTTTGGAGAGAGGTAACGCAATTTTGTTGAAATCCTTTATGAAGCGCCTGTAAAATCCTGCATGACCCAAAAATGAACGGATTTCACGAATACAAGTAGGGTAAGGCAAAGAAGATATAACCTCAATCTTAGCTTTATCCACTTCAATACCCTTGCTAGAAATTAAATGACCAAGCACGATACCTTCACTGACCATGAAATGACATTTCTCAAAGTTCAAAATCAAATTCTTTTCAATGCATCTTTGTAAAACTCTTGCAAGGCTGGACAAACAAGTATCAAAAGAATCGCCATAAACTGTGAAATCATCCATAAATACTTCCATACATTCCTCTAAAAATTCACAGAAAACAACCATCACACAACGCTAGAAAGTGCCTGGGGCATTACACAAACCAAAAGGCATCCTTCGATATGCAAAGGTGCCAAAAGGACATGTAAATGTGGTCTTGTCCTGGTCCTCCAGTGCAATGGGTACCTGAAAATATCCAGAAAAACCATCCAAGAAATAATAATGTGATTTGCCCGCAAGTCTTTCAAGCATTTGATCAATAAAAGGAAGAGGGAAGTGGTCTTTTCTTGTGGCATCATTTAATCTTCTATAATCTATACACACACGCCACGAATTTTGCACTATAGTAGGAATAAGCTCATCCCTATCATCTTTGACCACTGTTATTCCACTCTTTTTGGGCACTACATGAATTGGGCTAACCCACTCACTATCAGAAATGGGATAAATTATCCCTGCGCTCAACAACTTCGTGATTTCCTTCTTCACAACATCTAAGATAAGCGGGTTAAGCCTTCTTTGAGGTTGCCTCACCGATTTTGACCCTTCACTCAATAAGATCCGGTGTGTGCAAATGGCTGGGCTAATGCCGGGTATATCTGTTAAAGTCCACCCTATAGCTATCTTGTGCTTCCTCAAAACATTCATGAGTCTCTCTTCCTCAATGTCGGACAAGGTACTAGCAATTATTACAGGTAATCACTCATGAGACTTAAGATAGGCATACCTTAAGGTTGAAGGAAGGGGTTTGAGCTCAAGCTCAGGAGATTTCACAACAGAAGGAGTCAATTTATGAAGTTCAAGAGAAAAGAGATCACTCCCTTTTTCTTCTGGTGTTAAGTTTGGCTCCTTGTAGGTGGTTGTGGCAATGCCTTCCTGCTTCCTTGAAACATGAACAGAAAACCTTTTCCCAAGATCAAGTGAATGTAATCCAGTATCCAAAGAATCTTTTTGTGACTCATGTTTTTGGCAAGCATTTTCCTCAATGAAATTAATCATGTTCACACCCAAAAGTGAATAATCCTCATGTGGGTGCTTCATTGCCTCATACATATTAAAGCTCACCTGTTAGTCACCTACCTCCATGGTGATCTTACCTTCCTTCATACTGATCATTGTTCCTGCTGTCCGCAAAAAGGGTCGCCCGAGAATTAAGGAAGTATCCTGCACAACCTCAGAAGACATATCAAGCACATTAAAATCAGTAGGAAATACTAACCTTTTAACCTGGACCAAGATGTCCTCAATGATACCCACTGGATGCCTAAATGATCTATCAGCCAACTGGAGGACAACAGATGTAGGCTTAATACTCTTCACTCCTAAGGCCTCATAAACTGACTTAGGCATCACATTTATCGCTGCCCCCAGATCTAACAAAGCTCTACCTATAGTCACTTTCCCTAAGATGCATGGGATGGTAAAAGATCCAGGGTCTTGACACTTGACAGGTATTTAAGGAAGGTTATCAAGCTAAGTAAGAAATATAAATGGAGGTTTTAGAAGCCCATAATTGACTATTGGGTTTGGTCTAATTAATGGTTAATTAGAAGCTCAAATGTACATTTAGAAATGGGCTAGATTTTGGTTTAATGTAATTAATTAGATTAATTATATTAAAAAAATTTAAAAGGAGAAGTAGCAATTTCGGTTTTGTTAGGTGAAATGTGAAGCTACACATTTGACATTAAAATGCTAAAATAAAGATGGTCTTTATTATGGTTTATCATCATTAAATGGAGTTATGAACTTACCATTAAATGGTTTAATGGTTGTCTTTTAATGTTAGCATGTAACCTATTTGCATTCATTAGATTAAAGATGAAAGATGTACATTAGATGGGCCATCTTCCTTCTTTCTTCTTGCCAAAGTCCGAAATTGGTAATTTTAGGTTGTAGTCTTTTCATATGGCCATTTTAAAGATAAATGAAGAGAGTCTCATTTATTGGCAATTTTATGATTGATTAATGCAAGAAGTGATGCATTGGAAGCCTCTCTCTTCTTTCCTTGATGCATAATCGAAATTGGAGTGTAAGAAAGACATCTTGCATTTTCTTCACACCTTCTCTCCTTTCATGCAAGGTAGAATCGAAAAATACCAATTGAAAGAGTTTCATTTTTGGTTTTTCTTCTTCTAAGAAAATCTCCTCCAAACATTTCTTCTCTTTTCCCACCAAAGGATTTTGTTAACCTAATTGTCCTTGAAGAACAAGTGGTAAATATAATTGGTTGAGGATACAAGAACAAGGAGAAAGTAGATTACTAAAGGAAAAGATTCAAAAGAAAAGGATTTGGATACAAGAAGAAGGAGAGGATAGCGTAGTGAGGATTTAAAGCTGTAGCAAAGGATTCGGTAATACTCCTGATCTTTTTTATGTTTTATTATCCTTATACCATATCATGTATGGATTACCATGATGATTTGGATTTGTTGCTTCCGCTGCAAGTAATGATTTCTTAAAAGTTTTGAAATCTACTGTTTCTCCAAATATAGCATGCTCTGTTTTTCCGATCCAACAATTGGTATCAAAGCCAGGTTTTTAATGCATGATTTCGGTTCTTATATATTTGATGCATAGGTTGGCAATTTTTATGTGTATGGTACATATTTTTATGTGATAGAAATATATATGGTGTATATGTTTCTCTTTTGGTTGTCCATAGAAGTTAAATTTACCTTGTAAGATTTTTTCATTTGGTTGTAATAAGGAGGGTGGTATATCATCACCATGTTTCCTCCTTGGCTTCCTTTTTCTATTTTCTTTGATTTTGTAATGTACAAATTGATGTAATGATGAAGATGGAGCAGCCATGGATTGAAGAAATGGAAAGGTAAAAATTTTCCGGAGTATCCTTTTGTGTATTGGCATAAGTTTTGTGAAAACAATGATGCTGGAATTTTGTTTCAATGGATCACATTTCGGTTTTTATTGTAAAATCAAGTGCTGGATTTTTGTTTCGTAGAATCCAATTTCGGTATTGATAAAATACTAAGTGCTGGTTTTTTATTTTTATGAAATAAGTTTCGGTTTTAATAAAAACTAGTGCTGGAATTTTTTGTCACCACAAAGAATCGATTTTCTAAAAATCTAGTGCTGGAATTTTGTTTTTCAAAGTGAAAATTTTCGGTTTTAATGTATGCCACTACATGTTGTTTATCGAATGGGCCAAATCATGTGAGCGAAGAGTTCGAAGCGGAAGATCCAAGTTCAAGAAGAATACTTTTGGGCCTAAAAGGCTTGTATTTTTTTTTAAGTTTCTAGGATGTACAATCAAAAGTGGCTTTATTAGTTCATGTGATGGATGGAGAAATGAATGCTTATAATATGTGATATTATGTGATTGCATGTCATTTAGAAAATTGCCAACCCTAGGCCTTGTCTTGCATTCATTATGTATGAGATATATAATGAAACAATATAGGATGGATAATAAATTGCATCTAGACAAGATGGTAATTAAAAACTTAAATCCCAAAAAGATTGAGTGGGAGAGGATGTTCATGTGAGAGTCCACGGTCTCCAAATGATGGCCCATTTGCATGTGGTGAAGTGTTGCTCCCCATCGGAGTGCATGGATCTTAGATCTTGCATGGTATGTGTTAGGCCCCGTTTCCAGAACCCAACCTCGAAATCATAGATCGAAAAACAAAGCGGTTGAAGCGAACAAACGGGCCATAAAAAGTGAGCGAAAGTCAAAGAAAGCAAATCTAATCAAAAAGCGTGCAAAAACGGAAGGAAATCGAATGTTCACCAAACAAAGGAAACGAAACACTTCAATCTAACTGAAGAAAAAATTTCGACATCCGAAATGCGTATCTTAGGAAAACTAGCATTGGAAAACTATAAGACAATCGGTCTAACCCAATCCAATTCGGTATTAAAAAAAATTCATTTTTTTTGTCATCCAAAGGCAATACAAATTTCCAATTTGGAATTCATCCACATTCAAATCTCAATTCATTTGATTCTTCACATTCATACACATCCCAACTTCATCTTTTAACAAATTCTTATTTTTCTTTTCCATAAAATCCCTCAGATACAAAACTAAATACCATCCATTCTTATACAATTAGCACTTCTATATTTTAAAAAAATCAACACAATCATCGGACCTCTTGTCGGGAATCCAAACACAATCAAACACATTCATATTACCTATAGCACTTCAATAATTCTCAATCATCAAAATCATCAGACCTCCTGCTCGGAATCCAAACATAATCAATCATAATCATATACATATAGAACTTCAAAAGCCAAGTCACATTCACATACCATAACCATACACAAATTTATCGCAATTCCATACGCAAATCCATAATTCATTTACATATTCCAAAAGAAATGCATTACCAAACAATAGTGGCATATTCAAGCCACAATACAACAACCGAAATACACAAGAATACAAAAGTCCCAAAATTCTCAACATATCTAAGATCTAAATCTTACAACAATTTAACTTCAAAAACATCATACACATAAACACATGGATGTCTTGACTTCTTTCATCCGATCTCCTTCTAGATACCTGGAGATGAGGATGAAAAGGGGGGGTGAGCTTTACAGCTCGTGAATAATATGTTTATAACCGAACAATAAGCAAAAACATTTTTAAAAAAACTCATTTCCAGTTTATAGAAATTTCGAGGTAGGAAATTATCAAATGTTTATTTCTCAAAATTGCTCAAATTTTCAAATCATTCATGAACAATTCAAGAACATGTATGCATCACATTTATTAACAGAAACAAAAATACATAACACACCATAAATGATTTGGGTCGGTCCAGAAAATAGAATGTACTACACATTCTCACATAACGGTCCTGTATAGCTGTGAATAGAACGTACTACACCTTCCCACATAGCGGTCTAGTATAGCCGTGAACTTATGGGAGTCCTTAACGGAGGAGCTCCAATGCCACTAACAGGCAGGCGGGTGAAGCCTTTTACAAGTGCACTTGACATCTTATGGGACCTAACCAAACCTACATAACAGACAGTTCACACCTGAAATCGAATTGCCCGAAGGCATCTTTCAAAAACTAAATTCTTATAATCATGTCATAATCAAACACAAATTCATTCATAATGTCGGAATTTCACATAAATTCACATAGTAAAATGCACAATCATTTATAAACAAGGAATGCAGCAATTTTCATAATTTAACAATTCATTCATAAATAATGAATTTCAGAAATTTTATCAATTTCTCAAATCATTTAAATAATAAATTTAACCTTTGTACACTCTTTTTATTTACAAAAGTGCCACTAATGAGTGAGAAATGACCCTTATGCCCTTATATATAAGCCTTATAACTTAAAGCCTTAAGTAGTCTTCCAATTTTGCCCCTCATGCATCTTTAGCACCTTAATTCAATTTAATCCAATCAACCTATGCCATATGATCTTACTCAAATTAATATGCTAATTACTCACATTAACATGCTAATTAAGTGCTCAAAATCATAAAAGAAAACAAAGTCTCAAAAGATCATTAAATTATGCTTAACTTAGGACATTTTTCTAATCATCAAATTGAAGGAATTTGTTAAAACTTCCTTTTAGAGAAATGTTCCTAATTATCTCAATTTCATAATGACACCAAAATAATTTAATTCGGTTCACTACTCGAAAGGTTATACTCCAAACATTTCGAACTATTCTTATGCTAAAATATTTTCCTGTGATTTATTTCCATCCAAATATTAACATTCCTAGGAACTAAATTGAAAATTAATTTATTCAAAACATGTGTAGTCCTATTTCTCTAGTTTAATCGAAATCAAGAATCACCTCATTTGGATGACTAGAGCAAACGTTAAGGCCAAAATACTTTCAGCTCTTACTAATACAAGACTGAACATTAAACCCAACTTCAATTTAGAAATTGAAGGTCCTAAAGTCCGAATTAAAATTCAGTCCCTTCAGATAATATGTAATTCCATGTCTCTAGTTTATTTTGCAATAAGAATAAACTCAATTAGATCTCCACAGACCAAGAATTCACCAAAATACTGAACCATGTTCAGAAACTTATCCAACTCACTTTGATTAAATCAATCATCCTTAATTTAACCTCAAAAATCTACAATTATCCATAGAGAGATATATGGGTGTCATAGGAATCCAACGCTTCAAATATCAAGTCAATCGGATGTGTGATGGAAAAGTTATGGCCAAAAGAGTGAAGTATGTTCAGAAAATAAGTATCCTTGAACAAATAAGGAAGTCGCGATCGTGCACATGCACGCCCGCGATATCCAGATGGATTAGTGGAGTCACGATCGTGCGCATACATGATCGCGACATTCTGGTGGTCCTGTAAAGTTGCGATTGTGCGCATGCACGACCGTGACATTCGGGTGGACCTGCGCTCTTTCTTCTTCACTGACAACCCAACTTTTAAACCCTATAACTTTTGATCCAGAACTCCAAATTTTACAAATTTGATATCAATGGAAAGCTAAATGAAAGCTATACAACTTTTATGAGAACTCAAAAATCAATTCCATCTATAAAGGGGTGAAAAATCCACTCACATTTTTTGCCCAAAAATGCTATCCCAAAATAGTAACTCAACTTCTAAAATTTCTATCTTTCAACTCCAAGGTCCAAAAATGTCATATTTTATATCAATGAAAAGATCAAAATGCAACCTACAACTTTCATGAAGGACCGAAAAATCAATTTGACCTCTAAGGGAGTCAAAAACCACTTCGAAGTTTCGGTCCACTAATGATCATGCCAAACAGTAACAGAAACTTCTAAAAATCATAACTTCCTATTCCTTGGTCCAAAAATTCCATACTTTACATCATTGGAAAGATAACAACATAATCTAAAACTTTTATGCAACACTTAAAGGCAATTTCAACCTCTAACTAGGCCAATTTTTCAATCAAATTTTCTACCAGAAATTTGTCATCCTAAAACAATATCCAAACTTCCAAATTTCACATCTTCCAATTTCCACAATAAAAAATAACATATTATACGTCATTGTAAAGCTATGCAATTTATCTATAACTTTCATGTGGACCACTTACTCCAATTCAAACTACATCAGTACAAAATTTGCCTCAAAGCACAATACACACAAACTTACCCTTAATAGCATTTTTAAAAAACAAAGCAAAATAACCTTAACTTCGAAAGATCATAACTTTCAATCCCGATATCAAAAAATGTCAGACTTCATAGCGATAGAAATCTATCAATAGAAGCTACAATTTTCATGAAGATCATTTGATCAAAATCTGCCTTGATCAAGCCAGAAAAATTCACAAAGTTTCAGATCCAAATTGTCATTTTCTGCTACTATTCATCCTCAAAATTTTAGATTTGTAATTCCCTAAAATCTAACACTTTCATTATTCATTTATTGTTTTTCAATACCATTCAAATCAATTTATTCACTATCAATTTCATTTAAACTCAAAACACTATTTTAGTCCATAATCAAACATAAACATCAATAACAAAAGCATACACACATATACACTCTCATCCTCAACTTGTTAAATTCACCTACCTTAATCTCATATATCAAGTCAAATTATTAAATGCTCTTTTTATTTGCACATGAATAAGTCATCACAAATTCCTCATTTAATGTCAATTTATACTTCAAAATTTCAAGAAAAGTTCGTGTTCCACAGTATGGGTATCCTTAAGGATATGTCCACTTATTGATAGCAAATGTGATCTCCCACCGAGGCATGGTTTGCAGGTATCTTTAGTGTATGAATCAAATGGTTAAACACTCAACATTCTTTATCAATAAACTACGTACCGTAGCTCTGTTGGTAAAAGTATAGACCAAATTAAGATGCTTCTTAAAAAATTGAGCATGAGATGCTTGGTAGTTTTTTTTGTGGGAGGGTCCCAGTTTTTCTTTTAATGGATAAGATGGCCCATCGTCACTTAGTCTATTACAGATAAGAAAAATAACCGTCATATAAGGTTTTAATTTTTTAAGTTTTGTTAAATCTATCATCATGCATACATGCATCATGATTTTATACAAAGTTCCATTAATTGTTGACTAGTATGCTCATATTTTAATAATTTATATTTTCAAATATAATCAACCACAAAATGAATCCACTCACCTTGCTCTTGACTAATAACAAATTAGAAAACGGAGACAATTTTAATAAATAGAGACGTAACCTTGGCATTGTTCTTCAATATGAACGTATTTCATGGGTGTTAACTGAAAGTGAGCCTACACCTCCAGGTGAAGCTTCAACTCCTAAACAAGTCCAACAACATGAGTGTTGGCAGAATGCTGACAAGACTACTAATTGTTATATTTTCGCTTCTGTCAGCGGCATGTTACAAAAGCAAATTTCTTGTATGAAAACTTCTAGTGCAATGGTCCATCACCTACATGAGATGTTTGGTGTGAGGACTAGGTCTGCAAGAGTGAAAGCTATCCAAACCTTTCATAATCTTAGACAAAGACCTGGTGAACCGGTGCGGGATTACATGATGAAGGTAATCTCTGCGGTCATTGAGGCTGTGATGCTTGGGGCGGATATGGATGCAAACACGCAGATGCTTATGATCATCAATAGCTTAAACTCTTATTTTCAACAGTTTAAGTTGGACTATGAGCTCAACAACAAGGATTACACCTTGAGTGAGTTGATGAATACCCTCCAAAACATGGAGGAGATATTGAATATTAAGGCTCATAGGCCAGAAGCTAATGTAGCTTCTTCTTGTAAGCCCAAGGGTAAGGGCAAGGAAAAGAAGAAGGGTCCAATGAAAAAATAGGCCCAAACAGGGGTCAATGCCAAACCCATAAAAAAGAAGGCCAAAGAGAACATCAAAGGAAAGTGTTTCCACTATGATGAGATGGGTCACTGGAAAAGAAACTGTCCAGTCTACCTATAGTCCCTCAAAAGCAAACAAGGTATAGGTTTCCTAAGTTTGTTAGGAACTAGAAATGTGGCAGATTTATCTACTTCTTGGATATTAGATTCAAGAGCCACTAACCATGTTTGTAATTCGTTGCAGGGGTTCTTGCAAAGGAGAAGACTACCTAAAGGTCAGTTTCAAGTCAAGATAGCAGATGGCTCCTATGTTTCAGTAGAATCAGTGGGAGTAGTTATTTTGGATTTTCCTAGTGGTCATAGGTTATATTTGGAGGATGTTTATCACATGCCTATGATTGTAAGGAACATGGTTTCTGATTTTTGTCTAATAAAATCTGGTTATTTAATCGCAGCTCTGTCGATTCGATCTTACGATCGATCCTTGGAAATCGGTCAAATACAATAAATTCCAAGATTGCGGTATAGGTTGCAATCCTCAGGTCGTCTCACTTAATTGGAACCAAACGAAAAAGGTCTAAGCTAGCCTAAATGTCAAAAATTGCAATCAAGTTGATAAAAAAGTGGGTTTGGTATTTTGGTCAAAATTGATAAAAGTAATCAAAATTGAAGAAAAAGTATAAAAGAATATTTTTTTGGGATTTTGGAAATTATGCAATTAACAAATATCAGATAGAAATAAAATTGATAAAATCCTCTTGAAAATGGGCGCAGGCTATCACAGTTCAAAAATAAATTTTCGGGGATAGAATCCACTAAGTTTCGAAAGATCAACCCTAAAGGACTCTTTAGGTCCAAAGATTTAATTAATGAACTCATTTATTTAAACCTTTGTTAAAAACCTTAAAGTGAAAAATGGACAAGTAAATGCAATTGGTCAATTGGATAAAAAAACAACCATCTAAATCAAACACAACTAGGCAGATTTAAAGAGTAAATGCAATATCCGAATGACATATATGAGACTTCATATATTAAGCATCAAAAGTTCTACAAATCACTTTGTCCAAATCCCAACATAGTGTTCAGTACTCGGTTAAACTATAACCTTGCTAATCTAGCTATACAGATGCAATCTCTAACTCAGAGTTTACACAAATATAACTAAACTTCAGACACTATATGATTACTCCCCTTTTGAAGCTTCCGGTGAACTCAAGCCATTGCTACATCGTCAAGAGGAAATGTGGCTTAGCTACGCATAACTCCAGACTCTCTCACGACTTGTAGAGATTGGACGGCTTCCATGGTAGCAGAAAATGCAGACTGTGATGTAGCGGAGATGATCGAAGATGATTAAGGTGGAAAATGATGGTGGCTGCTTCCAACGTCTGTCCTGAATATACGTATTCAGTCTCTCTGTATCTCCACGTCTGCTTTGACCTAAAAATAGCAAGGTTTTTATATGGTGGGTGCGGGTCAGGTCAGAGCAGTGAGACAAACTTTCCATTTACAGTCGGATATCCGCTCGTACGTCGCGACGTGTAAATGAAAATTCGTCGCGACGTGTAGAATTGCTCGCTCGTCGCGTCGTGGGAATTATCATACGTCGCGACGTGAGGAAGTGAAGTGCTCGTCGCGACGCGTGGATTGATATTCGTCGTGACGTGTAGATTGACCTCATGACTGTTGACTTCCTGATGTGTTGACTCCTTTGCTCCTGCAATAAAATAATAACAATTTGCAGTATCAATTGTCCTCATGAAAATAATAGAAAAATTAGTATCAAATCATGACAATTTATTGGCAAATTGTGAATTAAAAGAGATTGGTATGAGGAACCAATTTAAGCACAAAAATCATCAATTAGGAGTCAACTAATGCATAAGCAGCTATGAAAAGGTAGCCAATTTATAATATAAACTTGGCTTAATCAAATTCCCCCACACTTAGACCTTTGTACTCCTGGACAAAGTTTACAAGAGTCAAAAAGAATGCAAGAGGGAAAGAAAATATTTGCCATGCTCAAAACAATAAAAGGAAGTTGACGCAATTCATTTCTTCAGAAATCAACCATAGAAAAGTGAAAGAGTGCTAATAAAACAAACATTGAAAGAATTCAAGTACAAGAGATTTAACAAAAGAGAATCACTCGGGATATAGTGTATATGCTCATCTCACTTGTGTCTAGGGATATTTTTTCTCTCAGTTTGCCTAATCCATCTCCTACCATAAGCTTGTGTCAATTCTATTTCTCCACCACAAAAACTATCATTTTGAAGATCAAGAGGACTTTTAGGGTTGTAATGTATGGTAGGTTAATTGAATGGATGAAGTGAAAGAAAGAAAGAATAGTATGAGCACATGCACTAAACAGGGAACTGATGTCAATAGTTTTCTGAAACTAAACGTATGCATAAACAGAATGCATTTTTTTTTGACATGCAATACATTCTGCATAAATAGTTATTGATCTTGCTTTTCTTCTTTCTTTTTCTCTCGTTTGTTTTTCCCTTTTTTTTAATTGAAAAGAAAACACTATCTGTCCCTTTGTGGAACACTTTTTCTTTTTCTTTTTTTAAATTTTTTTAATAGAAGAAAAATAACTAATGACACCATAAAAATATGAATGCAAATGCTCATAACAAGAGGGCTCAAAGGGCTAGCAAGGGATAGATATGTAAGGGACTGTGTTTAGGAAAATGGGTTGAGAAAGGAAAGCCTCTATCACATCAACAAAAATCCAGTCCATTAAGCTTCAAGTAAGAATTAAAACAAGTTCTAGAGGAGAATGAAATAAGCAGATGCACACAAAGATAAAAGAAAATTTTGGCTCAAATATCCTTCCAACAAGGGTATTATCTCTATGAACAATCTCAAGCGTCAAAACCTTAAAATGCCACTTTGTTAGCATGCTTCCATTCACTGTGTGTTGAAAACATGAAGAGCAAAATTTTTGTCAATTCCAACTATCATTAAAAGAATGGGAGGTGTTTTCAAAAATTCAAGCATCATTTTGAAACTAGTAAAAACTTTGAAGACAACAGCCACAAAAAATCCAGTGCAGAAAATGTTTGATTGAATGGAAAAATGAAGCAAAAATCATTCATGCATACATGTTACATCGCCGCGTACAGAAGTAGACGTCGAGATGTGCGGACATCACGACATATGAGCACTCTGAGGAATAGCTTTGCCGCGACGTGTGATCGCTCGTCGCGGCAAAGAGATGCAGAATGACAGAAAGATGTAAAATGCACCAAGTTATCGACAGAATGCACCAATTGGCCAACAATTCATAATCATGGTCTCAACATTCATGCAATAGGAAAGAGAAATAGGGAAACACCTCCCCCACACTTAAAGCACACATTGTCCTCAATGAAATTGTAGATGAAGCTGAAATGCATAGAAGTTCATGAAGGGACAGAGAAAGTATTATTGGAAAAATTGAAAGGAAAAACAAAAGAAGTTATTTATCTAAATGGCTCTCCTCCAAACTTGTGAAGACAAATAGTAAATGCAAAGCGCAAAAAGTAAAGAAACAAGTGAAGGAGATGAAAAACCTGATATTTACGGCAGTTTTTGGATCTCGTAATAGAGCTTCAGAAGATGGCCATTCACCTTAAGTCTCGTTCCAGTTCCTTCATGTAGAAGCTCTACCATACCAAAGTTGTGCACTTTCGTGACCAAATACGGTCCCTCCCAACGAGTATTAAAAGTCCCATGTTTAAAAGTGAAACGAGCTTTGAATAATAGGACTTTGTCTCCTTCTTTGAAACTTTTCTGCCGAATGATCTTATCATGCATCAATTTTGCTTTTTCTTTGTAGAGTCGTGCATGCTCATATGCCTCTAACCTTAATTCCTCAATCTCTTGGAGTTGCAACTTCCTCTCCATTCCGGAAGATTCCAAGTCCATATTGCATTGTTTGATTGCCTAATATGCTTTATGCTCCAATTCCACAGGTAAATGGCAAGCCTTTCCATAAATCAAACGGTAAGGGGACATACCGATGGGGGATTTATAAGCAGTCCGGTATGCCTATAATGCTTCCTCGAGGCGAAGGCTCCAATCCTTCTTGGATGGCTTTACTATTTTCTCCAAAATGTGTTTCACCTCTCTGTTGGAAACTTTAGCTTGTCCATTAGTCTGTGGGTGATATGCAGTGGAGACTTTGTGATTGACCCCAAATTTCAAAAATAAGTTATCAATGACTCTATTACAAAAATGGGTTCCCGTATCACTCACCATAGCTCTTGGTATACCGAATCGACAAAAGATGTTGGACTTAAGAAACTTAGACACGGCTTGAGCATCATCTTTTCTAGTGGGGATGGCCTCTATCCATTTTCACACATAATCCACAGCTAAAAGGATATACACAAATCCAAAAGATGGAGGAAATGGGCCCATGAAATCAATTCTCCAAACATCAAAGATTTCACAAAATAAGATAGGTTGTTGTGGCATTTCATGTGGTTTGCCTAATCCTACAAAACGTTGACATTTATCACATGACCGGAAAAAGTTAAATGAATCCTTAAAAAGGGTAGGCCAATAGAAACCAGACTCGAGAATTTTCCTAGATGTTTTTCTTGCACTGAAATTCCCACCACAAACCATTGAATGACAAGCCGAAATTATATCATCATATTCTTCATGAGGCACACATTTTCTGATCACTTGGTCACTGCACATTCTCCACAGATGAGGGGCATCCCAGATGTAATGTCAAACTTCACTCCTTAGCTTCTGAGCTTATGCCTGAGACATAAAAGGAGGAGTGAGTCCAGACATTAAGTAGTTAACAATATGTGCATACCAAGGTTCTTTAATAATTGAAACACATAGGACTGAATCAGGAAATGAATCACAGGTAAGGTCAGAAGAATCCACTCCCTGTGTGTGGTTGGGTAGCCTGCTTAAATGATCGGCCACGTGGTTTGCTGCTCCTGCACGATCTTTTATCTCGATATCAAATTCTTGGAGCAATAATGCCCACCGTATCAACCTAGGCTGTGGTTTCTTGAGGAGATACCGAACAGCTGCATGATCAGTAAAAATGGTAACATGTGAGTTCAACAGATATTGCCTAAATTTTCCAAAGCAAAAACTACTGGAAACAACTCTTTTTCAGTTGTTGTATAGTTGATCTGAGCTGGATCCAGTGTCTTTGAGGCGTATACAATAACTCTTGGTAACCTCTCCTCCCGTTGACCCAGCATAGCTCCTACAGCACAATTAGATGCATCACATGAAAGCTCAAAAGGTAAATTCCAATCAGGAGCAACTAGAATAGGTGGAGAAATGAGTTTTGATTTCAGCATGTTGAAGGCACTTTTGCAAGAATCGTCAAATTCAAAAATTTCATCTTTTTGTAAAAGTTTGGAGAGAGGTAACGCAATTTTGTTGAAATCCTTTATGAAGCGCCTGTAAAATCCTGCATGACCCAAAAATGAACGGATTTCACGAATACAAGTAGGGTAAGGCAAAGAAGATATAACCTCAATCTTAGCTTTATCCACTTCAATACCCTTGCTAGAAATTAAATGACCAAGCACGATACCTTCACTGACCATGAAATGACATTTCTCAAAGTTCAAAATCAAATTCTTTTCAATGCATCTTTGTAAAACTCTTGCAAGGCTGGACAAACAAGTATCAAAAGAATCGCCATAAACTGTGAAATCATCCATAAATACTTCCATACATTCCTCTAAAAATTCACAGAAAACAACCATCACACAACGCTAGAAAGTGCCTGGGGCATTACACAAACCAAAAGGCATCCTTCGATATGCAAAGGTGCCAAAGGACATGTAAATGTGGTCTTGTCTCGGTCCTCCAAAGGCAATGGGTACCTGAAAATATCCAGAAAAACCATCCAAGAAATAATAATGTGATTTGCCCGCAAGTCTTTCAAGCATTTGATCAATAAAAGGAAGAGGGAAGTGGTCTTTTCTTGTGGCATCATTTAATCTTCTATAATCTATACACACACGCCACGAATTTTGCACTATAGTAGGAATAAGCTCATCCCTATCATCTTTGACCACTGTTATTCCACTCTTTTTGGGCACTACATGAATTGGGCTAACCCACTCACTATCAGAAATGGGATAAATTATCCCTGCGCTCAACAACTTCGTGATTTCCTTCTTCACAACATCTAAGATAAGCGAGTTAAGCCTTCTTTGAGGTTGCCTCAACGATTTTGACCCTTCACTCAATAAGATCCGGTGTGTGCAAATGGCTGGGCTAATGCCGGGTATATCTGCTAAAGTCCACCCTGTAGCTCTCTTGTGCTTCCTCAAAACATTCATGAGTCTCTCTTCCTCAATGTCGGACAAGGTACTAGCAATTATTACAGGTATTCGCTCATGAGACTCAAGATAGGCATACCTTAAGGTTGAAGGAAGGGGTTTGAGCTCAAGCTCAGGAGGTTTCACAACAGAAGGAGTCAATTTATGAAGTTCAAGAGAAAAGAGATCACTCCCTTTTTCTTCTGGCGTTAAGTTTGGCTCCTTGTAGGTGGTCGTGGCAATGCCTTCCTGCTTCCCTGAAACATGGACAGAAAACCTTTTCCCAAGATCAAGTGAATGTAATCCAGTATCCAAAGAATCTTTTTGTGACTCATGTTTTTGGCAAGCATTTTCCTTACGAAATTAATCATGTTCACACCCAAAAGTGAATAATCCTCATGTGGGTGCTTCATTGCCTCATAGATATTAAAGCTCACCTGTTGGTCACCTACCTCCATGGTGATCTTACCTTCCTTCATACTGATCATTGTTCCTGTTGTCCGTAAAAAGGGTCGCCCGAGAATTAAGGAAGTATCCTGCACAACCTCAGAAGACATATCAAGCACATAAAAATTAACAGGAAATACTAACCCTTTAACCTGGACCAAGATGTCCTCAACGATACCCACTGGATGCCTAAATGATCTATCAGCCAACTGGAGGACAACAGATGTAGGCTTAATACTCTTCACTCCTAAGGCCTCATAAACTGACTTAGGCATCACATTTATCGCTGCCCCCAGATCTAACAAAGCTCTACGTACAGTCACTTTCCCTAAGATGCAAGGGATGGTAAAAGATCCAGGGTCTTGACACTTGACAGGTATTTAAGGAAGGTTATCAAGCTAAGTAAGAAATATAAATGGAGGTTTTAGAAGCCCATAATTGACTATTGGGTTTGGTCTAATTAATGGTTAATTAGAATCCCAAATGTACATTTAGAAATGGGCTAGATTTTGTTTTAATGTAATTAATTAGATTAATTATATTAAAAAAATTAAAAGGAGAAGTAGCAATTTCGGTTTTGTTAGGTGAAATGTGAAGCTACACATTTGACATTAAAATGCTAAAATAAAGATGGTCTTTATTATGGTTTATCATCATTAAATGGAGTTATGAACTTACCATTAAATGGTTTAATGGTTGTCTTTTAATGTTAGCATGTAACCTATTTGCATTCATTAGATTAAAGATGAAAGATGTACATTAGATGGGCCATCTTCCTTCTTTCTTCTTGCCAAAACCGAAATTGGTAATTTTAGGTTATAGTCTTTTCATATGGCCATTTTAAAGATAAATGAAGAGAGTCTCATTTATTGGCAATTTTATGATTGATTAATGCAAGAAGTGATGCATTGGAAGCCTCTCTCTTCTTTCCTTGATGCATAATCGAAATTGGAGTGTAAGAAAAACATCTTGCATTTTCTTCACACCTTCTCTCATTTCATGCAAGGTAGAATTGAAAAATACCAATTGAAAGAGTTTCATTTTTTGTTTTTCTTCTTCTAAGAAAATCTCCTCCAAACATTTCTTCTCTTTTCCCACCAAAGGATTTTGTTAACCTAATTGTCCTTGAAGAACAAGTGGTAAATATAATTGGTTGAGGATACAAGAACAAGGAGAAAGTAGATTACTAAAGGAAAAGATTCAAAGACAAAGGATTTAGATACAAGAAGAAGGAGAGGATAGCGTAGTGAGGATTTACAGCTGTAGCAAAGGATTCGGTAATACTCCTGATCTTTTTTATGTTTTATTATCCTTATACCATATCATGTATGGATTACCATGATGATTTGGATTTTTTGCTTCCGCTGCAAGTAATGATTTCTTAAAAGTTTTGAAATATACTGTTTCTCCAAATATAGCATGCTTTGTATTTCCGATCCAACAATTGGTATCAAAGCCAGGTTTTTAATGCATGATTTCGGTTCTTATATATTTGATGCATAGGTTGGCAATTTTTATGTGTATGGTACATATTTTTATGTGATAGAAATATATATGGTGTATATGTTTCTCTTTTGGTTGTCCATAGAAGTTAAATTTACCTTGTAAGATTTTTTCATTTGGTTGTAATAAGGAGGGTGGTATATCATCACCATGTTTCCTCCTTGGCTTCATTTTTCTATTTTCTTTGATTTTCTAATGTACAAATTGATGTAATGATGAAGATGGAGCAGCCATGGATTGAAGAAATGGAAAGGTAAAAATTTTCCGGAGTATCCTTTTGTGTATTGGCATAAGTTATGTGAAAACAAAGATGCTGGAATTTTGTTTCAATGGATCACATTTCGGTTTTTATTGTAAAATCAAGTGCTAGATTTTTGTTTCATAGAATCCAATTTCGGTATTGATAAAATACTAAGTGCTGGTTTTTTATTTTCATGGAATAAGTTTCAGTTTTAATAAAAACTAGTGCTGGAATTTTTTGTCATAACAAAGAATCGATTTTCTAAAAATCTAGTGCTTGAATTTTGTTTTTCAAAGTGAAAATTTTCGGTTTTAATGTATGCCATTACATGTTGTTTACCGAATGGGCCGGATCATGTGAGCGAAGAGTTCGAAGCGGAAGATCCAAGTTCAAGAAGAATACTTTTGGGCCTAAAAGGCTTGTATTTTTTTATGTTTCTAGGATGGACAATCAAAAGTGGCTTTATTAGTGCATGTGATGGATGGAGAAATGAATGCTTATAATATGTGATATTATGTGATTGCATGTCATTTAGAAAATTGCCAACCCTAAGCCTTGTCATGCATTCATTATGTATGAGATATATAATGAAACAATATAGGATGGATAATAAATTGCATCTAGACAAGATGGTAATTAAAAAATTAAAGCCCAAAACGATTGAGTAGGAGAGGATGTTCATGTGAGAGTCCACGGTCTCCAAATGATGGCCCATTTGCATGTGGTGAAGTGTTGCTCCCCATCGGAGTGCATGGATCTTAGATCTTGCATGGTATGTGTTAGGCCCCGTTTCCGGAACCCAACCTCGGAATCATAGATCAAAAAACAAAGCGGCGGAAGCGAACTAACGGGCCATAAAAAGTGAGCGAAAGTCAAAGAAAGCAAATCTAATCAAAAAGCGTGCGGAAATGGAAGGAAATCGAATGTTCACCAAACAAAGGAAACGAAACACTTCAATCTAACTGAAGGAAAAATTTCGACATCCGAAATGCGTATCTTAGGAAAACTAGCGTTGGAAAACTATAAGACAATCGGTCTAAACCAATCCAATTCGGTATAAAAAAATTTTCATTTTTTTTTGTCATCCAAAGGCAATACAAATTTCCAATTTGGAATTCATCCACATTCAAATCTCAATTCATTTGATTCTTCACATTCATACACATCCCATACTTCATCTTTTAACAAATTCTTATTTTTCTTTTCCATAAAATCCCTCAGATACAAAACTAAATACTATCAATTCTTATACAATTAGCACTTCTATATTTTAAAAAATCAACACAATCATCGGACCTCATTTCGGGAATCCAAACACAATCAAACACATTCATATTACCTATAGCACTTCAATAATTCTCAATCATCAAAATCATCAGACCTCCTGTTCGGAATCCAAACATAATCAATCATAATCATATACATATAGAACTTCAAAAGCTAAGTCACATTCACATACCATAACCATACACAAATTTATCGCAATTCCATATGCAAATCCATAATTTATTTACATATTCCAAAAGAAACGCATTACCAAACAATAGTGGCATGTTCAAGCCACAATACAACAACCGAAATACACAAGAATACAAAAGTCCCAAAATTCTCAACATATCTAAGATCTAAATCTTACAGCAATTTAACTTCAAAAACATCATACACATAAACACATGGATGTCTTGACTTCTTTCATCCGATCTCCTTCTCGATACCTGGAGATGAGGATGAAAAGGGGGGTGAGCTTTACAGCTCCTGAATAATATGTTTATAACCGAATAATAAGCAAAAACATTTATAAAAAACTCATTTCCAATTTATAGAAATTTCGCGGTAGGAAATTATCAAATGTTTATTTCTCAAAATTTCTCAATTTTCAAATCATTCATGAACAATTCAAGAACATGTATGCATCACATTTATTAATAGAAACAAAAACACATAACATATCATAAATGGTTTGGGTCGGTCCAGAAAATAGAACGTACTACACTTTCTCACATAACGGTCCTGTATAGCCGTGAACAGAATGTACTACACATTCCCACATAGCGGTCCAATGTAGCCGTGAACTTATAAGAGTCCTTAACGGAGGAGCTCCAATGCCACTAACGGGCAGGCGGGTGAAGCCTTTTACAAGTGAACTTGACATCTTGTGGGACCTAACCAAACCCACATAGCAGACAGTTCACACCTGAAATCGAATTGCCCGGAGGCATCTTTCAAAAACTAAATTCTTATAATCATGTCATAATCAAACACAAATTCATTCATAATGTCGCAATTTCACATAAATTCACATAGTAAAATGCACAATCATTCATAAACAAGGAATGCAAAAATTTTCATAATTTAACAATTCATTCTTAAATAATGAATTTTAGAAATTTTATCAATTTCTCAAATCATTTAAAATAATAAATTTAACCTTTGTACACTCTTCTTATTTACAAAAGTGCCATTAATGAGTGAGAAATGACCCTTATGTCCTTATATATAAGCCTTATAACTTAAAGCCTTAAGTAGTCTTCCAATTTTGCCCCTCATGCATCTTTAACACCTTAATTCAATTTAATCCAATCAACCTATGCCATATGATCTTACTCAAATTAATATGACAATTACTCACATTAACATGCTAATTAAGTGCTCAAAATCATAAAAGAAAACAAAGTCTCAAAAGATCATTAAATCATGCTTAACTTAGGATATTTTTCTAATCATCAAATTGAAGGAATTTGTTAAAACTTCCTTCTAGAGAAATGTTCCTCATTATCTCAATTTCATAATGACACCAAAATAATTTAATTTGGTTCACTACTCGAAAGGTTATACTCCAAACATTTCAGACTATTCTTATGTTAAAACATTTTCCTGTGATTTATTTCCATCCAAATATTGACATTCCTAGGAACTAAATTGAAAATCAATTTCTTCAAAACATGTGTAGTCCTATTTCTCTAGTTTAATCCAAATCAAGAATCACCTCATTTGGATGACTAGAGCAAACGTTATGGCCAAAATACTTTCAGCTCTTACTAATACAAGACTAAACATTAAACCCAACTTCAATTTAGAAATTGAAGGTCCTAAAGCCCGAATTAAAATTCAGTCCCTTCAGATAATATGTAATTCCATGTCTCTAGTTTATTTTGCAATAAGAATCAACTCAATTAGATCTCTACGGACCAAGAATTCACCAAAATACTGAACCATGTTCAGAAACTTATCCAACTCACTTTGATTAAATCAATCATCCTTAATTTAACCTAAAAAATCTACAATTATCCATAGAGAGATATATGGGTGTCATAGGAATCCAACGCTTTAAAAATCAAGTCAATCAGATGTGTGACGGAAAAGTTATGGCCAAAAGTAACTATCCTTGAACAAATAAGGAAGTCGCGATCGTGCACATGCACGCCCGCGATATCCAGATGGATCAGTGGAGTCGCGATCGTTCGTATACATGATCGCGACATTCTGGTGGTCCTGTAAAGTTGCGATTGTGCGCATGCACGACCGTGATATTCGGGTGGACCTGCGCTCTTTCTTCTTCACTGACAACCCAACTTTTAAACCCTATAACTTTTGATCCAGAACTCCAAATTTTACAAATTTGATATCCATGGAAAGCTAAATGAAAGCTATACAACTTTTATGAGAACTCAAAAATCAATTCCATCTCTAAAGGGGTCAAAAATCCACTCACATTTTTTGCCCAAAAATGTCATCCCAAAACAGTAACTCAACTTCTAAAATTTATATCTTTCAACTCCAAGGTCCAAAAATGTAATACTTTATATCAATGAAAAGATCAAAATGCAACCTACAACTTTCATGTAGGACTGAAAAATCAATTTGACCTCTAAGGGAGTCAAAAACCACTTCGAAGTTTCGGTCCACTAATGATCATGCCAAACAGTAACATAAACTTCTAAAAATCATAATTTCCTATTCCATGGTCCAAAAATTCCATACTTTACATCATTGGAAAGATAACAACATAATCTAAAACTTTTATGCAGCACTTAAAGGCAATTTCAACCTCTAACTAGGCCAATTTTTCAATCAAATTTTCTGCCAGAAATTTGTCATACAACATCCAAACTTCCAAATTTCATATCTTCCAATTTCCATAATCAAAAATAACATATTATACATCATTGTAAAGCTATGCAATTTATCTATAACTTTCATGTGGACCACTTACTCCAATTCAAACCACATCAGTACAAAATTTGCCTCAAAGCACAGTACACACAAACTTACCCTTAATAGCATTTTTAAAAAACAAAGCAAAATAACCTTAAATTCGAAAGATCATAACTTTCAATCCCGATATCAAAAAATGTCAGACTTCATAGCGATAGAAATCTATCAATAGAAGCTACAATTTTCATGAAGATCATTTGATCAAAATCTGCCTTGATCAAGTCAGAAAAATTCACAAAGTTTCAGATCCAAATTGTCATTTTATGCTACTATTCATCCTCAAAATTTCATATTTGTAATTCCCTAAAATCTAACACTTTCATTATTCATTTCTTGTTTTTCAATACCATTCAAATCAATTTATTCACTATCAATTTCATTTAAACTCAAAATACTATTTTAGTCCATAATCAAACATAAACATCAATAACAAAAGCATACACACATATACACTCTCATCCTCAACTCGTTAAATTCACCTACCTTAATCTCATATATCAAGTCACATTCTTAAATGCTATTTTTATTTGCACATGAATAAGTCATCACAAATTCCTCATTTAATGTCAATTTATACTTCAAAATTTCAAGAAAAGTTTGAGGTCCACAGTATGGGTCTCCTTAAGGATAAGTCCACTTATTGATAGCAAATGTGATCTCCCACTGAGGCATGGTTTGTAGGTATCTTTAGTGTATGAATCAAATGGTTAAACACTCAATATTCTTTATCAATAAACTACGTACCGTAGCTCTGTTGGTAAAAGTATAGACCAAATTAAGACGCTTATTAAAAAATTGAGCATGATATGCTTGGTAGTTTTTTTAGTGGGAGGGTCCCAGTTTTTCTTTTAATGGATAAGATGGCCCATCTTCACTTAGTCTATTATAGATAAGAAAAATAACCGTCGTATAAGGTTTTAATTTTTTAAGTTTTGTTAAATCTATCATCATGCATACATGCATCATGATTTTATACAAAGTTCCATTAATTGTTGACTAGTATGCTCATATTTTAATAATTTATATTTTCAAACATAATCAACCACAAAATGAATCCACTCACCCTGCTCTTGACTAATAACAAATTAGAAAACGGAGACAATTTTAATGAATAGAGACGTAACCTTGGCATTATTCTTCGATATGAACGTATTTCATGGGTGTTAACTGAAAGTGAGCCTACACCTCCGGGTGAAGCTTCAACTCCTAAACAAGTCCAACAACATGAGTGTTGGCAGAATGCTGACAAGACTACTAATTGTTATATTTTTGCTTCTGTCAGCGGCATGTTACAAAAGCAAATTGCTTGTATGAAAACTTCTAGTGCAATGGTCCATCACCTACATGAGATGTTTGGTGTGAGGACTAGGTCTGCAAGAGTGAAAGCTATCCAAACCTTTCATAATCTCAGACAAAGACCTGGTGAACCGGTGCAGGATTACATGATGAAGGTAATCTCTGCGGTCATTGAGGCTGTGATGCTTGGGGCGGATATGGATGCAAACACGCAGATGATTATGATCATCAATAGCTTAAACTCTTATTTTCAACAGTTTAAGTTGGACTATGAGCTCAACAACAAGGATTACACCTTGAGTGAGTTGATGAATACCCTCCAAAACATGGAGGAGATATTGAATATTAAGGCTCATAGGCCAGAAGCTAATGTAGCTTCTTCTTATAAGCCCAAGGGTAAGGACAAGGAAAAGAAGAAGGGTCCAATGAAAAAGAAGGCCCAAACAGGGGTCAAGGACAAACCCATGAAAAAGAAGGCCAAAGAGAACATCAAAGGAAAGTGTTTCCACTGTGATGAGATGGGTCACTTGAAAAGAAACTGTCCAGTCTACCTATAGTCCCTCAAAAGCAAACAAGGTATAGGTTTCCTAAGTTTGTTAGGAACTAGAAATGTGGCAGATTTATCTATTTCTTGGATATTAGATTCAGGAGCCACTAACCATGTTTGTAATTCGTTGCAGGGGTTCTTGCAAAGGAGAAGACTACCTAAAGGCCAGTTTCAAGTCAAGATAGCAGATGGCTCCTATGTTTCAGCAGAATCAGTGGGAGTAGTTATTTTGGATTTTCCTAGTGGTCATAGGTTATATTTGGAGGATGTTTATCACATGCCTATGATTGTAAGGAGCATGGTTTCTAATTTTTGTCTAATAAAATCTGGTTATTCCTTATATTTTGAAAAGGTTGTTCCAATATATGAGAATAAGAATTTTATTTGTAATGCGATAACTAAACAGGAATTGTTTTTTATAGAACCTATGAAAGGCTCACTAAACACCACAGAATTGATAAAACCAATACATTCCAATATCTATAGCATTAATTCAAAGTATCTGTGGCACTTAAGAATGGGTCATATCAATCAAAAAAAACTTGACAGGTTAATAAAGGATGGGATCCTTATAGGCTTGGATAGTGATCCATTACCCCCTGTGAATCTTGTATTGAAGGAAAAATGACCAAAGTCTCATTTCCTTCTAAAGGAAACAGATCTAAATCCACATTGGACCTGGTACATACTGATGTGTGTGGGCCTATGAATGTACAAGCTAGAGGAGGTTATGAATACTTCATAACTTTTATATATGATTACTTAAGACATGGCTATTTGTATTTGATGCATAAAAAGAATGAACCCTTTGAAAAGTTCAAAGAATTCAAAGCTGAAGCTGAGAAGCAACTTGGCAAGCCATTAAAACAACTTCGATCAGATCGAGGTGGTGAGTACTTATCTGGAGAGTTCCAGCAATATTTAATTGACAATGGAATTGTTTCCAATTTGTTAGCTCCTCATACACCTCAACAAAATGGTGTAGAAGAGAGGAGAAATAGAACTCTATTGGAAATGGTAAGATCAATGATGTCCTATGCTAGCCTTTCATAATCGTTCTGGGGATATACCATACAAACGACAACATATCTTCTTAACTTTGCTCCATCCAAATCGGTGACTAAAATACCTAGAGAGTTGTGGACTGGCCGAGTGCCTTCATTGAGGCACTTGAGGACTTGGGGCTGCGCAGCCCATGTTCTAAAGCCAGAATCTACAAAGATGAAACCAAGGTCAGAAGTATGTTTATTTGTAGGATATTCTATTGGAACTCGAGGGTATTATTTTTACAGTCCTTAGGAAAGGAAGGTATTTGTTTCGACAAATGCGACCTTCTTGGAGGAAGAGTTTGTGAGAAATCACAAAGGAAGAAGTGAAGTAGTACTAAAGGAGTCAGTTATGTCATCCAAACCAAGAATTGTTTTGGATATGATAGAACAAGATGTCGAAATAGATTTAAGAGTTGAATCGAAAATGCAACCTGAACATCAGGTTGTGCCTAGACGTAGTGGGAGAGTTGTGAGACAGCCAGATAGGTATCTGGGTCTAGGAGAAGGCTTAATTGGCATCTCAGATCAAGAAGAAATAGATCCCATTACGTATACAGAGGCTATTAATGATGTTGATGCAGGAAAATGGTGCAAGGCGATGGAATCAGAAATAGATTCCATGTACACTAATGAAGTCTGGGTCCTTGTAAATCTACCACGAGGTCTAAAAGCCATAGGGTGTAAATGGATCTACAAAAGGAAAAAGGGGATTGGATGGAAAGTTAGAGACCTTTAAAGCTAGATTGGTGGTTAAAGGCTATACTCAAAAAGAGGGTATAGACTATGAGGAGACTTTTTCTCTAGTTGCTATGCTTAAGTCCATCAGGATTATTTTGGCCATAGCAGCCTATTTTGATTATAAAATATGGCAAATGGATGTCAAGACCGCATTTCTTAATGGGGATCTTGAGGATACCATTTATATGGCTCAACCAGAAGGATTCATTGAGCCAGGTAATGAGCATAAGGTTTGCAAGTTGCAAAGGTCTATTTATGGACTTAAGCAAGCATCTAGGTCTTGGAACATTAGGTTTGATAAGGCTATCAAAACCTATGGGTTCATACAAAACCCAAATGATCCTTTTGTTTATAAAAGAATACAAGAAGGTAAGGTTACTTTTCTAATCCTGTATGTTGATGACATTCTGCTCATTAGGAATGATGTGGGAATGTTATCTGCAGTTAAGGCATGGCTGAACGAACAATTTTTTATGAAGGATTTAGGAGAGGCTAACTATGTTCTAGGGATCAAACTTATAAGGGATCGTAAGAACAAATAGATAGCTTTATATCAATTAACCTACATTGAGAATATGCTCAAAATGTTCGCCATGCAAGATTCCAATAGGGTTTTCACTCCTACTAGACATGGAATCAAACTTTCAAAGAAACAAGCACCTAAAACCCAAGAGGAGGTTGAACGCATGCGTAACATTCTGTATGCTTCGGTAGTTAGAAGTTTGATGTATGCAATGCTTTGCACTAGACTGGATATCTGTTACGCAGTGGGACTGGTATGATTATAATTATTAATATGATCATAATGGATTTTTACAGAGTATTTATCCAGTGTCTGCATGTTGGAATTATTAATTGAAACATGTACCAGGGAACATTCACTCAAATAAAGAGTTTATAGTGCTATCATCACTTCTAGATGTTTTAAGGGGATTTGGTGATTAAACTGGCACCAGTGGTTTGATGGACTAGCTACCCATCAAGTTCTGACACCAAGATGAGATCTTGTGTGTTAATCATCACATAATGTAAAACAGGAGATCTAGAAGGAAAAACTAACATAAGGACAAAACGATAATTTTACCCATTTTTGTGCGGATGGCTATAATAAGGTTCTAAAAAGGGTTTGCAATTGGACATAAAATCTGTATTTTCATAATATTTAATAATTCAAGAGTTCAACTAATTGTCTTTAGTGGAATGACATTTAGTTAATAAGCTAGAATTAATTCTAATGAGATTAAGTTAATTCTAGGCTTATTGGAGCTTGAATTATCAAAGTCTAATAAGATTCCCCACTTGGCTTCAAGTAAGGTTGTCAAGCTAAGTAAGAAATATAAATGGAGGTTTTAAAATCCCAAAATTAAATGTTGGGCTTGCCTTAATTAATGGTTAATTAGAAGCCCAAATGTACATTTAGACATGGGCTAGACTTTGGTTTAATGTAATTGATTAGATTAATTATATTAAAACAAATTTTTTAAAGAAAGGAGTAGCATTTTCAGTTTTATTAGGGTTGAATGTGCAGCTGCACATTTAACATTCAAATGCTAAATAAATATGGTCTTTATTATGGTTTATCATCATTAAATGGAGTTATGAACTTACCATTAAATGGTTTAAGGGTTATCTTTTAATGTTAGCATGTAACCTATTTGTATTCATTAGATTAAAGAAGAAAGAAGTACATTGGATGGACAATCTTCCTTCTTCCATCTTCCAAAACCGAAATTTGCATATCAATATTAGGTGATTGGTCTTTTTATATAGTCATCTTAAAATAAATGAGAAGAGTCTCATTTAATGCCTTCTTTATGTTTGATTAATGTAAGAAGTGATGCATTGGATGCTATTCTCTTCTTCTTTTTCATGCATAACCGAAATTGAGTGTGTAAGAAGGTGTTCTTACATGGATTAACTCTCTCCCTCCTTTCATGCATGAGTGAACCAAAATTTGTAAGAGAAGAGTCTCATTATTGGTTCATTTGTTTCTAAAAAAATCTCCTCCAAACATTTCTTCTCCTTTCCCACCAAAGGATTTTGTTAACCAAATTGTCCTAGAAGAACAAGAGGTAAATCAAATTGGTTGAGGATACAAAAACAACGAGAAGATAGATTGTTATTCAAAAGCAAAGGTTTTGGATACAAGAAGGAGAGGATACCGTAGTGAGGAATTAAAACTGTAGCGAAGGAGTCGATAATACGTTTCATCTTGTTTATGTTTTTTATTATCTTTATACCATATCATTTATGGATTGGCGTGATGATTTAGATATGATGCTTCCGCTACAAATATGATTTCTAAAATTTTTTGAAATTTACCGATTCTCCAAATATAGCATGCTTTCGTTTTCCGATCCAACATTTCCAGCATTAACCACTGTGCTTCTTTCCACAATGCTCACAACTATGTAACTAACTCGCTACTGTATCTCTTCTATTGCTGTACTATATGAAGCTATCCCTCTGTCTGAACCTTGACTGTCATGATTGAGTCAATGGTCTAGAAGATTTATTCTGACACTTGCTAAAATTTCTTCCAGAACTACCCTGAAATTCATGAGGCCTCTTCATTCTAGACTCTTATCTATGTTCTCCCTGGTCATCTCTCAACAATTGCGTTATTCAAATCGAGGCTGCTCTAAGCTCAGTGAAATTGCTCAAGTTATTAATAGCTAACCTTGTCCGAATTTCCATATTTAGCCTATCTTTGAATCTCCTACACTTATCTTACTTAGTAGGAATCAAGGCAGTAGCATACCCCATCAGTTCATTGAACTTGATCTTATATTCTGCCACAGATAATCTGTTCTGCTTTAGATATAGAAATTCCTTCATCTTTCTATCCAGGTAGATCTTAGCCATGTAGTTCTTCATAAAGTCTCCTTACTTCTGGTTACAAGGCCTGGTGGTACTGCCTGGAACAGTCTTTCACCATTTGCATGCTAGGCCTTACAATAAGGAAACTGCATAGTCAAACTTCTCGTCTAACTCACAGTCTATCTGATCGAAAAGTCTCACTCTTCTCTCTAGCCATCCCTCGGCCTCTGTAGATTTTGTACTTCTATACAAGTCCACAGCCCCCTCCTTTCACAGTTTATCATACCTCCTTTCCCTTCTCTTAGGAAGTATCAGAGGAATTCTCTCAGGTCGAGATATAGAAGACTCTTACTGGCTCTTACTGATTCTAGGTTAGTTGATTGTCCCACTTGATCACATATAGCAAATGACCTATAATAGACAATAACTTCGATTATTATCCGTATTTCTCACGATATTTCATGTCTAATACTCCTATATATCACTATGGATGTCAAACTATGCTCTAATATCAAGAAATTGTAGCATCCCACTCTCACAAGGCACGTACTCGATATCTTGAAGGATATCTAAGTATGTACTCTGCAAGGGTGACATGCTAGAGCAATCATGACACTAACTTAATCATGGCATCATCATGTAATGTGTAAATGTCACAATAATTAAAAACCCAATTTCTCATTTGGATTTTATAAAATTGAATATGTGTAATGTAGCTTTATAATAACATCCATATATGTACATTATCAAAAGCCAATCAGAGTTACATCTTTATATACAAAACATGCCACATACATAAGGAATTATAAAAAAAAAACTCTATCTAGACCCTTTAGTCTTAGCTGACCGAATTTTGAGCCATTTCTTCGATCCAAAAGTATCTAAAGTCTCTCTCAACATTGCAATTTTGATGAGTTTTGCGAACTCAATGAGTTAACTATCCTCGATGGTTCACTCAAATCATATAACACATCAACTCATACAATCACGTAACTCATATAATTTCATTTATCATTATGTATCATCACAAAACACTTTTATTCACAATTTTCACATTTTTCATTCAATAATACATTTTAATCACTCAAAACATAAATTTTAAATGTACATGCAATGTTTATGAGACTCACTTCTAGATGTTATTGTTGTGACTGATTGCTTCTAACTATCTTGTATCCATTGTAGATATCGAGCTCATTAATAACTGTCCTTTATTCGTTGGAGATATAGGGAACATTATATATAGTGAGCCTTTGACTCTTAATCACTTTTTGAGCTTTAAATCTTTTTCGATGTCTACTCTGGTCACAACAACCTTTATTTATTCATGCATTCATGTAATGAAATGCATCAAATGTGTTCAGTCAATCAGATGTGCTCAATATTACATATTTATATTCACGATCATAATCTCATTCACGTTTGCCATCAGACCTTAGTCTGACGATCAACATATACGTTGAGAATCACTTATTTTTCAAATTCACATTCAATGAGCACTTCTAATATGTTATTCATGCATCAAATGCCTCGAACAGTCAATGTTTGGAATTAACACAATCACATTCACATAATAATTCAATACAAAATTTATAACAAATAATTAATTAAGTGAGACTATCTACATTACTCACAGTTTGCTCCAGATAGCTATTGCCTCGAAGTCCCAGCAACGTTTAGATGTTGTTGCTCAATTAGCTCTTCTATATCATGCAACACACATTTACACACATCATAACTTTGCATAATTATATAAGTACTCATTTATGCACAAATGTGTAGATGGATTATATACAATGTATGCTAAATGAAAATCCTAGGTATATTTCCTTTAGTTTCATCTCATGATTATTCATACTTCAAAGCTCATGTATGTCTAATTTGAACTAAGGTTTACACCTCAATAATACAAAGTTATTCCAAGTTCGTCACTCAATCAAGCACTGCGGTTTATGGCTCAAAACACTTGATTCTCAAAACATCATCAAAATTTCAAATCTGAACACTCGGCAAACAACAATCCATTCTTAGTGAAATCAAATGACCATGAAATTTAGTAGAGAGGAATGAAAATGTGTGAGAAATTTGTGGTTCAAAATTGAAGTCAATCAGAGGTCCAGAGAAGAAGTTATGGTGAAAAGAGTTTAGGGTGTTCAAAATAGTCAAAAATCACTACGCCTTCACACACTTCTTGTTGGTTCTTCTTTGTCATGATCATGCTTTTACACGACCGTGCACAACTTGATGCTTCCTCTTTGTCACGATTGTGCAACTCTTGATACCCCCTATCAGTCACGATGGTGCTTATGCACGATCGTGCAACTCCCATTAGGTTTCCTCTCTGTCATGATCGTGCTTATGCACGATCGTGCACTACCCAATGATCAATATTGAAGCTTTAAATTAATTGTGAGCTTATTTGAGCTTAAATTATTCAAATCCAATAAGATTCCCCATTTGGTTTCAAGGAAGGCTATCAAGCAAAGTAAGAAATATAAATGGAAATTTTAGAAGCCCATAATTGAATGTTAGGCTTGCACTAATTAATGGTTAATTAGATGCCCAAATGTACATTTAGAAATGGGCTAGACTTTGGTTTAATTTGATTAATTAAGTTAATTAAATTAAAACAATTTTGGTTTTAGTGACGAAAGAAGGAAGATCATCCATCAAGTACACCTTTTTCATCCTTAATCAAATGAATGCTAAAAAGATTACATTACATGCCATCATTAAAAGACAACTATGACCATTTAATGGTAAGATCATAACTCTATTTAATGATAATATTGCATGATAAATACCATCTTTATTTAGCATTTTAATGTTAAATATGCAGCTACACATTCATCCATTAAAAACTAAATTTTCCTTTCATTTCTTTGAGATCTTTGTTTTAATCTTATTAATCTAATTAATTAAATTAAACCAAAGTCTAGTCCATTTCTAAATATTCATTTGAATTTCTAATTAACCATTAATTAGATCAAGCCCTACATTCAATCATGGGCTTTAAAACCTTGATTTATACTTTGTACTTTACTTGATAACCTTCTTTGAAGCCAGGTGGGGAATCTTATTGGACTTAGATAATTCAAACTCCAATAAGCTCATAATTAATTTAATCTCATTAGAATTAATTCTAGATTATTAACTAAATGTCATTCCATTAAAGATAAATTAGTTGAACTCTTGAATTTCTAAATATTGTGTAAACACATATTTCAAATAATATATCTAATTGCAAACCTTATTATGAACTTATTATGGCCATATGCACAATAAAGGTTGAAATTACCATTTTACCCTTATGTTGAGTTTTCCTTCTAGTTCTCCCGTTTTATTCTATATGGTGATTAACACACAAGATCTCATCTTGGTGTTAAGACTTGATGGGTAGCTAGTCCATCAAACTCCTGGTGCCAGTTTAATCACCAATCTCCATAAAATATTTAGAAGTGATGATATTACTATAAACTCTTTATTTGAGTGAATGTTCCCTAATACTTGTTTTAATTAATAATTCCAACATGTAGACACTAGATTAATACTCTATAAAAATCTATTTCGATCATATCAAGAATTATAATGAAACACATATGAGTTCACCACTCATCAAGATTGTGATCCATAATAAGCAAATGCTAAAATGTACGTTTTAAGACTAAAGTAATGGCCTACTTTGTTCTTGAAAACATGTTTGATTCCATATTCATTTAATAGTGTCATTATCGATATTCGACTACTATTATGATATGAAACTCATAATTTCCTTGAAGTAAACTCCTTTACTTATATGAAGATAAATCGCAATACTACAGCCTAAACCATAATCAAATGACCAACTTGATTATTCAAGTGTGAATCCATTATTTTATATTTTATAATATACATATTTCTCATACATCTCTATGTATATGTATATTACTTACAAAAGAATCTCAAAACCTTATGACTAGATATATAATGCTCATAAAACCAAGCTCTTTGTTTTATTAATAATAAATATTTTCATTACAAAAATGTAGCTTAAGAAGATTAAATTACATGTAAATACACTTGCTTTCTAGGGCACTATATTTACATAACTCCAATAAAGCTAATGCCCCTAAATATATTGGATGATATCAGTAAAGAAGTTGAAAGACATTTTTCTCGATGGCTCGAGAAATATGTAAGTTTTCACTTACAATTATTGACATAGTTGAATTATCATATCAAATTGTTCAAATGACATTATACTATTTAATATGATAATCTGTTTTTGTTTAGGCCTAAAAAAACTAATAGAGAAGAAGTTCATATGTGATATTGAGAAAGGACCTTTGCGAGTTGTTAAATCATATCTGATGTATTTCATTAATGGATACAAATTTCATACAGAATATCATGATTATAGCATGGCAATATTAAATAGTGAGATTTGCATACAGAAAGAATTTATGGATTACTATAGTAAAATTATTGAAATACTTAAAATTGAGTACCCTGTATTGACAATAAATTGAAATGTGATATTTAAGTTGTAGCGCCCCCTTACCGTAGGGTACGCACCGGGACGCCCGTAGGTCATTCCGATACATAACCCACGATGAGGGTGCACTACAAACGATCATTTCTATAATCCACATGGCATCAATATAATAAAATCGCAATATCAAAATCACTAAATTTTGAAACCAAACTGTCTTTCTCATTTCATTTCTTAAAAACCATAAATGATTCCAAAGTCTAGAAAATACAATACTCCAAAAAGAAACTGATACACAACTATGTCATCCCCAAAAGCCATCCAAGCTGACCGACCTATGAGCCATACTTCTCTTGCCAACGCGCTCAGCAAGGCAGGAAAAGTCTCTCGCTAACTGGAGCTAGGAGTCTACTATCACTGACTTGAAAAATATTTGCAATGTTGGGTGAGTTTGCAAACTCAGCCAGAAACCATCATCGATGGTTCACCCAACTCATGTATATACAAACAATTCAAAAAATTTCACATGATACCACACAATCACATATTCGGGAATATCGCATGCATCACCATTTCACAATATAAGGCATTTCGCTTTTCACACAGTTCACAATTTATCATTCTCATACATAATGCACATGTGACACTTTTTATTTTATTACGTTGTTGTGACCGTGCGCCTGAATTCGGTGGGCTTGTAGCCTTGATACGTTGAGCCTGTGGCTCTAAAAATTACGTTGGGCTCGAGGCCCTGTTTTGTTGAGCTTAAAGCTCTGAATTACGTTGGCTACTCCGGTCACAACTATCATTATCTGATCATGCCTTTATGCATGAATGCACATGTCTCATATCGCACAAAAATTAAATCATTGCCATGAATCACAATTTACACTTCTATAACAAGATCCAAACATTTCGGACACCTATGGTCCTAAATCAATCAAAAGCAATCACAAATAAACCCTCCATTATCTCCACATGGCATGATTGCATAAAATTAAACACATAAAGGTTGAGAAACCAACTAGGTTACTCACCTCTAAACTTCCGAGCTACTACCGGGAAGTCTCCACTACGTCGGAAGATCGACGCTCCACTAGAGCCTCTAAAACAATCAAAATATACAATATTACCAATTGCACAATTTCAGTAATCAGTAATGCACATGCAAGAATGAATTATGTACTATACATGTTCATGACATTCCTGGTACTATACTCGAAACTTTCCATTTCAACTTTTTTGCTCTAAAAGATAGCAATTCCTGGATTCTATAATTCATTTGACAAAGATCCAAACTCTCTAAAGTCACACTCCAATTATAAGTCACATTCACTATTCGTTTTCCATCCAATTTCAAAAACCCTCGAAAATAATTCAGAAATTCCATTCTTATAAATTCACAATTCTTAGTCTCTAATTCCAATCACTCATGAACCAATTCAATAGGAATAAAACCTCAAAAGCATCAATTAAAACGTTCATCTTCAATTTCAAAAAATGGGCGTCCTTGCCGTGGCGCAAGATCGCTCGCCGCGGCGAGATACCTCGCCTACGTCGTGGCGAATGCGCTGGGACGAGTCGCGGCGTGCCCACCTTCGCTCGTCGTGGTGTGCGAAAGAGCAACGGCTCGCCGAGGCGTGTTCTTCACCACACGTCACGACGTGCAAACCCTGAAAACGCCCGAAACCCAAATTTCTCAGATCTGTCGATTTCTCATCCATCTATTCTCTTTACAAACACTCCAAAACAACTCTATATACTCTAAACTACTAACCCTTAAACTCAAATCCATCTAAAATCAATTATCCCTCAAATACCCAAATCAAAATCAAGAAATTTCTCAAATCCCTATCATCTGAAAATTCATACTATTTCTAAACAATCATAAACTCAAATCAATCTTCAAATCAAACTATCTAAAACATAAAGGAGTAAGAACTTACTTGATTAATCCTTCAAATCTTCAAAATCACTCCAATCCTAATTCAAACAACACCCACGGTTTCACCAATTCCCACACCCATGATCAACTTCTCCAACACCAAGCTTAAAACTAGGTTGATGATAAAAGGAGCAATTAATGGGAAGAGAATGGAAGGAAGCAAGTAAGGTGGAAGATCCACGAAGGAGGAGAAGAAGAACAAAGAGAAATTTTCTTTCCAAGGTAAGGGAGGATCGTGAAAAGCAATATTTCAAAAGGTAAGGGTTAAATACTAGGGATTTAAAGCTAAGGGCATGTTTGGCAATTCATTTGCCACATGCCCACTTCCCAGGGTCTAAAAATCCAATTCTTATTCTAATTTCTCCCAAATTTTGTAATGGCTATAAATATTAAATCCTAAAATCATAACTCTAATTATCTCTTGCCAATTGCCAATCAATTTCAGAATCAGAATCCAATTAATCAGCCATTAGGTCATTTTTTCGATCCGGACCCATAACTCTAAAAATTTCAGGAAAATTCCTATAATTCCTCAAAAATAGGAAATACATGATTCTACACTCCAATTCCATTTCCCAAACCTCTAGAATTCAATTTTTCACTCCAATTCACTAATCAAAGCACAATCTAAATACAAAAATCTCATAATTTCGATTTCCACAATTTTACCGGGAGTATGTCATACATACATGTACATGCATATGCTAGTGCAACAATAATCATTTATCTATAATATAGAGGCAAAATGCATGTGCAGGTCAAAATATATATATGCACTCAAACCTAACCCATCCGAATTACCAATATGCCTGGTAATCACATCGGTAATGGGATGTTACATAAGTGTGATTGGATTAGTGCAACTCTTAATTTTGGTACAAAAGTGCATAACCGATACAATCTAGTTGAAATCAACCAGCGAAGAAAAGTTAGACAATTTGAACATTTCATGTTGGCGATGCAAGAGATCTAAGCGTATTATGTCCCTTTTCTCAGTTTACAACGATATAAGTGATATTGGTTGGGCATTTTGTAAAGTAAAACATAGAGGTATTTTTTGAATTACATGGAAAAAAGAGAAAATAAGATAATTGAAAGTGAAGCGTCTCAAAAAGAGGTTTATGAAATAAATGCATATGCAATATATGTCGAGGATGAATCTTCAAATGATCGAAATAATGAATATGTTGAAATTTCATCTAAAGAGGATGAGGATGGCGAGAGATGTAAAAAAGAGCCTGAGTTTGATTCTAATTCTTCAGAAAAAGAAAATGATGATGATTTTGGTTTACAATTAAATGATTATAATAATGATTAATTTATGTTTGTAATAGAATATTATATGAATCAATCTATTATTGCATCAACATATATTGATATATATTTAATTTATATTGTTCTACTACTGGAATATTCAACAAAATACATATTTTAGGTTAAAAATATGCCACAAAAGAGAAAACAAGAAATGATGCTGCAAAGGGTTAGGTTACCAGCATTTGGACCAGTCAATGCAGGTCTAGGTGAAACATCATCTTCTGTAGATGTTACAAAATTTGACCATCCAGATGAGGCATCATCTTCTTGACCTGCAATCTTTGTACAATCACCTTTTGTACCTGATGCTATACCATCTAGCAGCCTTACTACACCATCCATGATCCCTCTTTCATCCACCAGCCCTATATCGACAGAGATATCAGGGTTAAACGTTACAGATGAAGGGGACAACCTCCAACCTGGTGCTACGGGATTTGGTGGAAGAACTTACATCACAATTGTCAACAATCTGTGAGTGAAAATACATGCATGATAACACCATAGGTTTTTACTAAAATTATAGATTTTAATTTGAAATTAGGTTGGTTCCGTATGAAACGTGCTCAAAAAACATGACATCCAAGTTCAAGGGGAAGATTGTTCTTGAGGGTTATATATGGAAGAATATCTCTCAGGCGATAAAGGATTTTTATTATCAAGCGTTTGAGGTACAAAAAAATATTCTTTTGTATTTTTATCTAATTAATGGAATTAATTTTATACATTAATTAGATAAATATTATAGGTTATAAGTACTTATAATATATAATTTTTTTTAGATTCTAAATTTGACGCAATGATTTATGAAGTATGGAAAAGGTGAGCTCATACACGTTATAGAGACTTTCTTGATACGATAAACAAGACTAGTGTATGACCTCCTTATATATTTGAAGAAATATGGAGTCGTTGACAGTAGTATTAGACATCACCTAAGACAGTATTCATTTTAGAACACAATTATATAAACAAATATGGAGGATCAAAGGGAGAGAGTCTTTCCTTACATACTGAAGGATCTATTACCCACCAGGAGCATGCAAAGAAACTAATAAGTATCTACACTTTACACTTATATTCTTATTTCTTTACTTTGATATATGAAATTTGATTTCAATTTAATTTGATGTGTAAATTTTGGAATAAGAATATATGTCTTATGGAAAATGATATGTTATATGTAGCATCCCACTCCCGCAAGACCCAAACTAGACATCGAGGGTGATATCCGAGCCCATGTCTCAAGAGGGTGACATGCTAGAGCAGTCAATTACAGATCAAAAACTTAGAAAGACATTTTTATTTTGAAAACAATGGAATGCGCGGAATTCAATAAACATTTTAGGCCCGCAAAATGAGAAAACATTTTCAATCATAACACAATTTCGATCATATCAAACACTCAACAGTATTTAAACCAATTCATGCACAAAAATCCATAGCTAAATTGGGCCCAATGCCAATCCTGAACACTTTCAGTAATTACCTTACAAATATAACATTTTTCAAATGGGGAGCCTTTGAAATAAAAGTACTATTCTGCGGAATACAAAATTACATATGAACCAGAATGACACTAATGCGGGCGTGGCCGATCCCGACCACGGCCTCTCGACTACACCACGATGAGGCTTACTCCCGTTTGACCAACGGGGTACTATTCAATTCCTGAAAAATATTTGCAACGTTGGGTGAGTTTGCGAACTCAATGAGAAACCATCATCAATGGTTCACCCAATTCATGCATATCGCAAGCAATTCACAGTTTCAGTCAATTACACATTCAGTATTATCATATAACAATTTACAGAACTCATGCGATTTCGTAAATCAGTTATCACATTTGTATGAAATGCACATGTGACTCTTTTCCAGTTTATTACAGTGTTGTGACCGAGCGCTTAATAGTGATCAGTATTTAGTAGACGCATATAGGGAGTAGGAGAGCCCTTTGGGTATGCACTAACTCCTCTCGAGCTCGAGGCTCGGTTCAGTAACAGTGTTCGAGCTCGAGGCTCTTTTCAGTATCAGTGGCCTCAGGTCACAACTATCATTATTTGAACATGGCTTTATGCATGAATGCATATGTCCCAATTTAAATTTACAGTCAGTTTACATTTTAGTGTCCAATTCCCATTCCTTCTGACCTTCAGTCCGGTATTTCAGTCATAACGGTTTTCACAATTTATTTCATTGAAGCATTCACAAACAGTACACACAAATAGCACTTCGATATCAAGTTCCCAACACTTCAGACACCTATGGTCTGAAATCAATCAAAGGCAAACACACATAACCCTCCATTCATCTCCACATGGTATAAGTGCAGAATATTAAACACATATAGATTGAGGAACCAACTAGGTTACTCACCTGTAACTTCCGAGCTACTGCCTGGAAGTCCCAGCAAATCCGTGGAATATCGTTCCATCGGTACCACTATAACAGTCAAATAATTATTCATTACTAAATGCATAATCAAGATAATTCAATGATGCGCATGTCTTAATTAAAAGATGTACAATGCTTATTCATGACCTTCCCGGTGCTACTTCCCAATTTCCACTTTCTTTTGTCAAAAACTAACTTTTCACTCAATTCATCCATAATGACTCATTTCATTTCAATAACATGTCATGGAACTCCACCAATTTTATTTTTAACATTCAGTCAATTTACCAAGTCATACCCACTAGGATATTCTCCAGAAAGACCTCAAAACTAGTGCCACTATCCTCTAGTCCAAATTCACCCACTAGGCTCAGTTTCTAAAATCCCAAAAGCATTCCCTTAAATTCATGAATCTCACAATTATATCCCAATTGTCATTAAACAACCCTTAGGTTGAAATAGAACCTATTCTCAATTTTCATTCTATACTTTCTTTCTTTACATCAATTGTAGACCTCTTTCTCTAGATCATAACGAATTAAACATCACTTCAATTGGAGGTCTACGTCATCAGTTATGCCCCAAAAACTAAAACACATCCATTCAGAAAATTGGAGCTCGCGGCGGCCAAAGATCTCTCGCCGCGGCGCACAAAGGGTCGCTTGCCGGGACGTCCCATACGCTCGTCGCGGTGAAAATCGACGGGCTCGTTGCGACGTTCCGCCATGCTCATCGCGACGAGGACTTAACCGCTCGTCGCGGCGAGTACCTATTTACTCGTCGCGACGAGGGCCCTCTCAGACGTCGCGACGTGCGAGGCTCCTCCGTCTTCTCCGATTGATTTTTCGCCATATCTCTCTCTAAAACTAGTCTTAACTCACTCTCAACTACCCAAACTCTCACATTAAACACAATAAATGCATTCTAACAACATTAACACAACATTAAAACCATTTTACTTACCACGCAAGCCCTAAATCTTCAAATCTCCGAAAATCCTCCAACCCTTTCCTCTTTTCTCCAACACCCACGATGAGCTTCTGAGCTCTCGAAAATCAGCACTCTCTCAAGGGTTCTAGATGTTCTTCCACCACAATGAAGGAGCAAGCAAGAATCTCCAAGGAAGAATCGAAAACCAACCAAGGAAGAAGAAGAAGCAATCGTGCCCTAGGAGAGAAAAGGATTTCCTTTCTTCTAATCTTATAACCTAAGGCATTTTAAAGGTTAATCAAATATGCCACATGTCATTTCCTCACAATACATTTAAATCTCTTCTCATTTCCAGTCAAATTCGTCTCCAAATTTCAATGGCTCGACACGTTAATTTCTAAAATCATATATCTAATTTTTTTATAGCCATTGGACATTCATTTCAGTACTATACAGTCAATCAGTCCGTCACTCGAAAATTTTTTCGGTCCAGACCTTTTTCTCCCAAATTATCTAGAAAATTTCTAAGGGTCACTATCAAGTGACAATCACTCTAAAACAGTTCCAATTCAGGTTTTCAAACACAAATATTTCAAAATTTATAAAACAAATCATATTCACAATTGAATGCCGAGAAACGCCATGAATGCATTTACATATAAGTGCATGTGCCAAAAGACTCATTCCTCTATAATTAGAGGCCCACTATATGCACAAATCAAATATGCAATGAAACAAATTAGCCCGTCCTGATTTACCAATATAACCTTCCCTTCAGGGCTGGGATGTTACAATTCTCCCCTCCTAATAAAAATTTCATCCTCTAAATTTCACATACGATTGATTAGAGAGACAGGGGAATTGTTTCGTTCACTATATTCTGTTTCCCACTTATTTCACTACATGAACAAATTAATCGGAATCGATACAATCAATCGTCCCCTTTTTTTTCCTTTCTCAAACTCTACGTTGTCTTAACTATTTTCTCATGATTACTCGCAATTCTTCACTTCAGGTATCAATAACACATATGTCGGATCATGACAATATTTCCTAATCCTGTCCATGTAACACTTTGTGAATCGAAATCATCTATTAAGTTCTCAACTGACTTACCAATCCTTAGTTCTATTCACACCACAGTCACATAGAGGCCACTTTACATGAATTCAGTTTCCCCTAATTACACCTTTATCTCATCTATCAGGGCCGAGGCTGTTGGACCACGAATTTTTTTATGATGTCATTAAGCATGAATTGTGTTCATTATATGATTAAAGCTTAGTTTGATTTCTTCGGGAGTATTAGTGGATAATCGAGCTTAATGTGGTTTTGATGAGAATTACAGGGTAAATATATTTGAGGGCATTTTGGGAAGATTACTTAGGATGGAGTGGTTTAAGCTTTGCTAAGAGGGTAAGTTGGACCTTAAACATAAGAAGAGTTAGAGAAATTAGAAAAGAAAGAAAATAGAGAAAGAAAGGAAAGAAGGAAGAAGAAGAGGAGAAGAGTCGTGGGACAGGGAGAAGAGAAGAGAAGAGGGATTGCGATCTTTGAGGATTTTCGACAGTTTGAAGCAGTTCCCAGGTAAGTTGCTCTTCATTTAACCTTGTCTCGGTTAGATTAAACCAAAAGATAGGATGAAAGTAATAGAATCAGTGGTTTTAGGGTTTTAGGACAAAAATGGTTAGATTTCGTGGGTTGATGTGTTTATGACTGATTTTGAGTTGCTGCTGGGTTAGAAATGTAGTATAAGACATGATCTAAGACTTAGGTGTGTTGCATTTGTGTTTGGGAAAGGATTAAAGTTGGATAATGCTAGAAATCGAGTTTCGGAGTCGTTCTCTTGACCCGCAAGTCGCGACGTGCGTATGAACACACAACGACGTGGAGTTCGTCGTGACGTGTAATAATTAAATTCGTCGAGATGAACGGGGAAGCGTTCGTAGTGACGTGCGAAGGAGGCACGCCATGACGTGCGAGAGGGGCGACGTCGCGACGTGCGAGGAAGGCTCGTCGTAACGTGCAAAGAGATTTGGTTCGCCGCGGCGAACCCCTGTTGTTAGCAAGGGTGATTTTTGGTATTTGGGGCATATCTTGAGGTGTAGATGTCCAAGTGAGGTGATTTCAGATTCGTTGTGAATTAGAAATAAAGGGCTACAAGTTTTATGAAGAAGGGAAGTTCGAAATTAGCCTCTAAGGGTTCGGAATTTTATGTGGAAGTCGAGTGGAGACTTTTAGTGCTTTGCCTTATGGATTTTCAAGCTTTTGAATATTTTCCTTTGAATGTTAATTGAATGAGAACTTAGTTTATTATAGGAAACCAAGCCGACCTGACCCAATCGCAAGAGGAAGGACACCAGTGAGTCAGATACTCGAGCGATATTAGGTGGGTAATACATTTATGGTTATTGTGTGCATGGGCAAATTGCCTTGTGTATGCTTGCTTGCATTGTGTGACATTGCTTGTGTTGAATTATATGAGAAAAATTGAACATGCATTGTGATTATGATTATGCATGGCCTTGATAGGCCTTATGGCATTTTGTGAGAATCAAAAGCATGGAACCTTTGAAAAATGCTTTAAGCATGAAACGAATAGTTATGTATTTATTTGGGTGAGAGAGTAACGGATGGAGTCACGTGCACGTTGACATAAAGCCTTCTCCCGGCTGCCCGCTTGAGGCAACGAGATCCTTGAGAAATCGGACTCGGATAGTTTACGGTATAAACTTCGGTTTATCCGGATCGTTTTACGAAACTCTCAAACCATTTGTGTGCATTCATATTTGACTTGCTGAGCATGATACATGATGAGTTGTTATATTATGAATCTCATGACATATGATAGTGATGATTGTAAATTGATAAGCGTTGACTTGCTATGAGCTTGTGTATATTTATACATATTGCTTGATTGTGTGGCTCGTTGCTAATGGCTATAAACGTATATGCCACTGAGCTTCGCAACTCACCCCATTACTCTCCCCTCCTCAGGTGCAGATCGAGAAAATCGTTGACCTTGCAAGGCATCGGAAACTTCAAGCTAGTTAGGAGCTTTGTATTAAGTTAGTATTTTGGTTAGCCCGCTAGCATATCATCATGAAGCATATTCATGTATTTTGGATTTACACTTTATTTTGTATTATGCTATTTTGAGAATATTCGTTGAATTTCCTTTGAATCGTAATAGCATGAATCCCCTTGCTTTATGGGGTGTTTAATTGAAATGATTGTGTGTATGTTATAATGTGTGCGAAAATGCATGTGTGAATCAAAATTTGTATGGATGTTGGGATCGGGTCCGATGCTATATTTGGGCACCGTCGCCGGCACAACCCGAGGGGCCGCCTCGGGAATCGGGGATCCGGGACCCGGGTCCAACATATTCGGTATCAGAGCGCCTAGGTTTAGTGTCCTCGACTTAGAATGCATATAGGATGAACTGTGTGATATATGTTTAATTGTTGCATTGATTGATTGCATTAAGTGACATGCATATCATGTGTACATGTAGATTGACCTGTAGCTAATCCTTAGTGTTTCCCTTTGAAGGAGTACGATGCCACCTCATAGAAGAACACGAGGAGTTATGCAAGGATCTGCTGCACCTGACTCTCCGACTAGGAAGGAGAGGACTGATGAGTCAGTAGCCCCAGGAAATGTTGAGGCTTCTGTAGGGCTAGGTAGTGAGCCCGTTCTGTCGCAGACTCAGGAGTCGCCAGTTTCGCAAGAGCAAGTGCCTCCATTGGATCGAAGGTGTTCGAGCGTTCACTCGAGCATTTGTAATGGGCTATGGGTCGATGCCACGACCTTTCTACTTGCCCCAACTAAGAAGGGAAAGCGGTTTGATAAGTTGAGAAAGTATGGGGCTGTCGATTTCTTTAGGACAACAGATCCAGAAGAAGCTGAGACTTGGTTGAGAAAGACCGAGAGGGTGCTAGATCAGATGGAGTGTGAGGATGATGAGAGAGTTGTCTATGCTGCGAGTCTGCTTTAGGGAGATGCTCTGCATTGGAGGGAGACTGTGCCAGGGAGTCAGATGAGGCCAGTAGGGTTGGTATGGCAGGACTTCCATGCTTCCTTCAGGAAGAAATATCTGTCAGAGGTGTATATTCAGCAGAAGCAGAGGGATTTCCTCAGTTTGACCCAGTGGGAGATGCAGTCGGTGAGTATGAGCATCGGTTCACTCAGTTGGAGAAGTATGCTTCAGATTTGATACTGAGTGAGGCTGCTAGATGTCGCCGGTTTGAGTCGGGCCTGCACTTGGCCATCAGAGAAAAAGTGATAGTGCAGAATTTCTATGATTTCCGGTAATTTGGTTGAGGCGACTCGAGGTTGAAAATATTGAGAACATCAATAGTGCAGTGAACAAGAAGAGAAAGGGAAGAGAGCAGTTCAAGAGGGGAGGCGGCACTAGTACTCCTATGCTAGATAGGAGTGCCAGGAGTTTCCCAGTTCAGTCAGAGGAGAGGAGCAGTGGTGCGAGCCGACCTATGCCGATGAGGACTTCTACTGTTTCTCACCAAGTCTCAACGGTGGGCGACAGTAGAAGGGGAGATGGGGATAGATCTTTCATTCCAAAGTGTGAGCATTGCGGGAGACCCCATAGAGGAGAGTGTTTCAGATTGACAGGAGCTTGTTTCAACTGTGGGGAGAAGGGACACATTGCCAGAGAGTGTCCTCAGCCTCCAAGACAAGAGAGAAGTCAGAAGCAAGTTTGAGGAGGAGAGAGGTGTGGGTTGAGGCTACTGCAATGAAGTGGGCGATTCAGATGTAGCTAGAGAGTGAGCATTGCAGGGAGACCCGGAGGCGCGAGCCTTGCAGCTAGGGTGTTTGCGATGACTAGGGAGGATGCTGAGACCGCTCCGGATGTTGTGACTGGTATGGTTCGACTCTTTTATGATGATGTGATTGCCTTGATTGATCCGGGTTCTACTCATTCATTTGTTTCCTTGAGTAGACCTGTGTGTGATAGAATTGTGAGCCTTTTGGATACTCCGCTGATGGTGAGTACTCCAATCAGCCAGTATATTATTGTCAGTCAAGTATTTGGAGATTGTGAGATTTGTATTGGTGGAGAACTTCTAGCGGTGGATTTGATGCCACTGAAGATGGGAGGATTGGATGTCATTTTGGGTATGGATACGTTAGAGAGGTACAATGCCCATTTGGATTGTAAGCAGAAGACAGTAAAATTTGAATTGGATAGCGGCAAGAGAGTGGTGTTTGTGGGGGACAGAAAAGTAAGGCCGCCCAGAATTGTTTCAGCTTTGACAGCAGAGAAGATGATGAGTAAGGGGTGTGAGGCATTTTTGGCCTATGTGATAGATTCCAGGGTAGATAGAGGGAAGTTGGAGGATATCCCAGTAGTCAGGGAATTCTTGGATGTCTTTCCCGAGTAATTGCCAGGACTACCTCCAGCTAGGGAAATTGACTTTCCCATTGAGCTTCTGTCAGGTACGGCGTCGATTTCGATTCCTCCTTACCGGATGACTCCGGCGGAATTGAAGGAGCAGTTGGAAGAGTTGTTGAAGAAGGGGTATATTCGGCCGAGCTCTTCACCTTGGGGAGCTCCGGTTCTTTTTGTAAAGAAGAAAGATGGATCGTTGAGGATGTGTGTAGATTACCGGAAGCTTAATCAGGTCACTGTGAAGAACAGATATCCGCTTCCTCGCATAGATGACTTGTTTGATCAATTGCAAGGAGCGAGAGTCTTCTCCAAGATAGATTTGAGATCGGGTTATCATCAGTTGAGGATAAAGGAGTCGGATGTGCCAAAGTCTGCATTCAGGACACGGTATGGGCATTTTGACTTTTTGGTTATGCCTTTCGGATTGACAAATGCCCTTGCAGCTTTTATGGATTTGATGAATCGGGTCTTTAAGCCATTCTTGGATCAATTTATCATTGTCTTTATTGATGATATATTGGTTTATTCCAAGAGTGATGAGCAGCATGAAGAGCATCTGAGGATTTCTTTGGAGACTTTGAGGAGGAATGAGTTGTATGCCAAATTCGATAAATGCAAATTTTGGCTAAGAGAAGTTTCATTTCTTGGACACGTGATCTCAGAGCAAGGAGTGCATGTGGATCCAAAGAAGATAGAAGCTTTGGTGAATTGGGAAGCACCAAAGAATGTAGCAGAGGTGAGGAGTTTTCTGGGTTTGGCAGGTTACTACCGGAGATTTATGGAGGGATTCTCCATGATATCCGCTCCGATGATGAAGTTGTTGAGGAAAAATCAGAAATTTGTCTGGAGTGATGAGTGCCAGAAGAGCTTCGAGGAGCTCAAGCACAGATTGACCAGTGCTCCGATTTTGATTTTGCCATCGGGTGATGAGGGTTATTGTAACATCCCACCCCCGTCAGGAAGGGTTAAATAGTAAATTTGGCATAGGATGAGATGGATCGAAATGACTTAGGACTGTACATGCATACATGATATTTCCGGTATTGGGACTAAATGGACTATTAGTGAAAATAATGGGAAATTATATTTGAAAAATTTATTGAACTGCATTTTGTGTGTTTTACCTTTTATGGAATTATGAAAATTTTCTGGAATTTTTGGAGAAAATTCGGACGGAAAAAATTGTCAAATGGCGAACCGGTTGATTTTCTCTTGTTATTTGGTATTAAACCATTGCATATTTTGGTGGGACCCAAAATGGACCCTTAAATTTGTTGGAACGAAATTGGATTGAAATTGCTTGGTATTTGTTTTATTATTTTCAAAATTTTGATTGGTCCTTTGACTTTTCCCATTCCTTCCTAAATGGCCAAGTGTCCTCTAATTTCATGCTTGGAGATGGCTTAGACTTGGTCTTCTCTTCCCATTCTCGATGCTTCTTATTAGTTAAAGGGAAAGAATGAACAAGTTGGGAAATTGTGCTTATTAGTTATTGAATTGTTTGACTTTTCCTTATGTTTCTCCAATTGCCAAGTGTCGAAGGGTTTAATGCTTTTGTCATATGCTTGACTTTTTAAGGTCGGCAACTTCATGGATAAAGAGTGAAAAAAAGATGAGTTTGTTGTTATATCTTCTCCTCATCCAAAACTCTAGCTTCTTCCTCACTCTTATCAATTTCCTTCACTTGTTTCCTTAGTTGCTACTTTCTTAGTTCTTCCTTGCTTGCTTCTAAGCTTAAACCTTCTACCCTCTTATCTTGATAATAACCATGCATGGGATGGAAAAGAAGAAGGGTAGTTAGAAAATTAAAGACTTAAAGAGGTGGAGTTGGAAGCTTTAGGTAAGATGATGTTTATGTTAGATAACATTGTGATATTGAAGAGCATATTTATTGTGTTATTTTTCTTTGAAGAGAATAAAAGTTCTTGAATTTGAAATGTCTTTATTACTGTTTTAATGGGATTTGAGTAGGCAGTAGCTTTGAAGGATTTTGTCACCCTTAGGGGTGAAATTGATTTTGTGCTCTACATAAAACTTGTAGAGTTTTCTTAATCTTTCAACGACATATGGTTTGTAATTTTCTGAATTGTGTGGGAAAAGTTATGAATGATTGAAGTTCGGTTTGGAAAAAGAAAAAAGAAGGGCGAAGGCATTGGAATCTCGCCCCTGAGGCTGACGACTCGCGAGGCGAGGCAGGCTGAAATCTCGCCCCGCGAGGGCGGCGATCATGAGGCGAGGCGAGCTGGCTTCGCCTCTCGAGGGCGACGACTCGCCCTCGCGAGGCAGGTCGTGACCCGGACTCGCGAGGCGACAACTCGCCTCGCGAGCCCGAAGGGATTTTGTTTTAATTTTGGATTTGATTTCTTTGATGTATAACTTTTCCGTCCGACGTCCGATTGACCTGATTCTTGAGGCATCGGATTAGTAGAATATTTAATTTCATTTTGTGAGAAATTGGGAATTTTGGACGGAAATTGGCGTGGCCCGGGTAGCGGAGCCTTTAATCACTATTTTGTTTAATTGGAGACCTATAGAGGTCCGAATTGCGCACCGTCGGCGCCATTGAATTTCTAATTTTTCGGATTTTATTGTTGAAAAAAATTGGATTAAGGCTAGAATATCATGAACATGCATTGTCCTTATTCTATATTTGTGCATGAATGAGAATGCAAAGTGATTAATGTGTGCATATGGCATAAATTTGTAGTCTTGGGATAAATGTCCGCACTTTTCAGGCATTGTCGAAGTTGGAAACCAATGCAAATCTGGAAATCTTGTGAGTAGACCTAGATGGTCTTATTTATTGGTTATTTGCTTTTGTTATATGTTGAATGAGTATTGATTTATTTTATTAATTGTGATTAAATATGGGTTCAGACGGGAGGTCCGGTGAGTAATTAAGTATTTGGAATTTCGTTATTGAAGTGCTCCTTGAATGTGAATGGGATGACCTAAGTGTATATATTGAGATTGTTAAAATGTCTTGCATGCATAATTGCACATAAATGAAATGTGACTTCTTAATTGATGTGAATGCCGGACTACGGTCCGATGATAGTAACTATGATTGGTGAGTGCATGCAAATATGCATAAGACATTCCTTGCATGAATTTATGAAAGATAATGAGAGTTGTGACCGAGTAGTCAACAATGAGAAAGAGCTTCATGCTCGAATCTTGATTGAGCCTCGGGCTCAACGACAATGAGCCCTTTATGGGACGATTTACAATGAGCCCTTTATGGGACGATTTACAATGAGCCCTTTATGGGACGATTCACAATGAGCCCTATATGGGACGGTTTCAATGAGCCGATATCTATTGGAGTGCAGGACGGTTTAGACACTCGGTCACAACAAAGTAATTAAATGGAAAGTGGGTTTCATGCACATATGCATAACATGATTGATTTGATTATGCGGAATGTGATTGGTTGAATTACTTGTATTGAATGGGAATGCAACACTCGTATTGAATGGGAATGTGACATTGTGTGTTGAATGGGAATGATAAACTTGATTGAATGATCAATTTGATTATATTGAAGATGACATTGTATCGACATAATGAAAATATGAAGCTGTATGTGAATGTGAGGTATGATAGGGAATATGACATGTGACTTAATGGAAAATGAAAGTATGTGTTATATGTTATGTGATTGGATGGACCATCGATGATGGTCACTCATGAGTTCATAAAACTCACCCAAAATTTGCATCTATTTTTCAGGTCTTGAAGAATACCCGTTTGACACGGGAGTATGTCATTCGTATGGCGAGATAAAGGATAGGGGTCGGGATCAGTCCGTATGCGCATTAGTGTCTTATCAAATTGTGTTCGCAATCATTTGTATAACAATGCTTTATTTTCTCTGAGCCCATATTGGTTTTAATGTTTTACTCATTGGTGATTGTAAATTATTCTCGGATGGACCGTAATAAGCGGCTGGTTTATTATGAACATGGGTGTTAGTTACTTACTTTTTTTTGCCGCTAACGTGGAATCAATGGCTTCAAAAAAAAAAGTAAAAAGTATCTTGAGTTTTAATCGTGATGTAATCGCCACCCTCGCGGGGCACGGACTCGGATATCACCAGCGATATCGGGTTGGGTCACTTTCGAGAGTGGGTGTTACATTTAGGTGGTATCGAGCCCGATGAGTACGTAATGTATCTGGGCACAGTCTGAAACATAGGGTGCATGCATTTGAGTCGTATCATTGCAGACCGTGGCAACTGATCCCTAGTTTGAGTCGCACGGGTAGAAATCCTACGTGTGCATACGTGTCAAGTGATTAAGTGAGAAAAAAATGAGACTGTGTTAAAGGATGAACCCCTGGAAGTGTATAAGAAATTAGGAAAGGAAAAAGGAAAATTGGATAAGGAGATTGATATTGTACTGTGGTTAGAATGGCTGTGTTGGCCTAGACTGATTAAGGAAAGAAGTGATATTAATGAATTCCGGATTAAAATGGCAATATTATGGTGACGAGAAAAATGAATATGTCTAGAATTTGGAAAGGTCATTTGGAGATAGGAGAAGCATAATAGTTATAGTAGGCCTAAGTGTGATTAAAAGTCCGGGATGACGAAGTAATTAGAGCTCGATTGATCTGCGATGAAATGGGAAACATTGGGCCGAGTAAAGCGTAGATGATCCGATCAGCGAGATATTGAGTGCTGCATTTGTGTTTGATATCGATAGATATCATAGGTAGATGAAGATAGCGAGATTGTAATAAGGTCAATATTGTATAGTAACGATCTACCTAGAACTGAAAGAAGCTGAAAGAGCAAAGTGCCTAGTAGGGTAAGAAAAGTAGAAATGGTGAGATAAAAGTGTACGAGATAAATTGAAATGAATTGGGAAGCGGTTATGATTATGAGCACCTAAGCGTGAGACTGAAATGGTTATCTGAATATTGTGCTTAGAGTTTGGAAACTAGTATCAAAGGATGGTAAGGGAAAGAGCGGTGACAATTTTCTCTTGATTGTGTATCGAGAAATTCTAGATTTGGTTGAAAAGATGTATATAGATACAGAAATGGTAATTGGATGGGTAAATAGATAGAGATACAATGGAGTTGTATCAACGCTTTTGTCATATTTTGGGGATTGTGAATACCTATTATAGATTGTTTGAGGAAAATAAAGAGATACGTAGCAATAAGGAGATGATATTGTATAAGCCAAGTGGATATGACCTTAAAAAGGTCAAGTTGACACATGAATACTATGAGAATGAAACTAAGGAAATGAAAAAAATAAATAAATAAATGGAACAATGATAGTGATATGAAAAGAGTTGTCACATTCAAGTCGATTTATCGTTGGGAGTACCTATTGGACAGTAAAATTGATAATGATTAATGAAACGTAAGTGAAAGATACATGGAAATAACAGAGGAGATGATCGGTGAATGGCTATAAGTGTAAAGTCCAAAATGGGTTAAAGTAAGACATAGGAGGACTGAATGCACCTGTATGAGAGGAAATAAAGAATGATTATGGCATAAGTCCTTTATGCGAGGATTAGCATAAACGGAAAGGAGTCTTATGGAAGTCTGAATTGTATAGGTTACTAATTGGTTTCCGGATAAAATGCTGAGGTATAGATTACTGAATAAGTGTGAAAGAAAGTGTTTAGGTGATTGTCACACGGAACCTTAGTCTGAGAATGTTACGATCTTTTAAATTATGGCATAAAATTGTTACGACCGAGATAGTGCGTAAAGTTAAAGCAATTAGGGACACTAATTGGTGATGAGACTTTAAGTGAGCAGTATAAAGATGGTAGCAAGACGAATGGTTTAACGGAAAGATGTATGGACAAAATTAAAAGTAAAATTGAGTCATATCTCATACTCTGAAGTTATCTCATTGTGTATATGGAAATGTAAAGTATCCAATAACATGAGTAAAATTTTAATTTGAGATGATTTTATTGCAATGTGAAGTGAATAGAGCTCCATATGTGATGTAAAGCATTGGAAAATCTAGATTTGAAACTAAGAATAAAATAGTCCCGAATCGTGAAGTGAAATACTCAAATGAAGTGAAATTTATGGAGGTCCAAATACGGATGACTAGGTATTGGCATACATCGATGTGGATGATGAAAATCAATTGAAAAGAGAAAATGAATAGAGACAAAAAGTCCTAAAGGAAAACCGACAATGGCGTAATGTAGTGTTATATATATATATACTTTATGTATAATTGAGGAATTTGATATCGATGATAAGCATATCCTTGGAGAGTGGGCGTGTGTGATGAAATGAGACAATATGTTAAAAGCGGTATAAGATAAATTGAATTGATTTTGATAAATGGTATTGGTTCATGATCGAAATTGTTTAAAGCCTTGGAGACTTTAGATTCCTATAAAGATACCTTGTGCTTATTCGAGGAAAAGGCGGGCATAAATGACTCTTGAAATAAGCAGACAATTACGACTAGTAAGCTCAAATAGTGAGCAGATAATCTGCAATGAATGGATCAATTCTGAGATATTGGGATTTTCAAAGAATGTCAAGTAGATTATGGGTAATTGTGAAGTGTTTCGAAAAATTGAAGTTGTAGATCTAGGGATCTTGGTTAGATGTAAGAAAGGTAAGAGTGCGAGGAGTTAAAGTGGTAAGTCTCATGAGGAGTCAAAGAAGAAGTTGTTTGCAGATAAAAAGTGATGAACAAGAAAGGGAATAGTGAGCTCGACATTCTAGTAAGTATATGAGAAAAGTGAAATTGAATAACTATGTGTATAGAATGAAGTGATTATGGATTCAAGTCTTGATAGGTGTTAATGTTCAATAGAAAAAAAAAAAAAAAAAAAAAAAAGAGCTTGATTATGATTGTGTTCTGAGTTCGATTTTCTTGTGAGGATATCTTGCTACACATACAGGCCTAACAAGAGTCAAAGACCACAATGAATTTGAGACTGTGTTGAGTGAAACAAAGGAAAGTGACATAGGAAAACAGCATGAGTTAGCTAAAGTGGATCGAGGATCGGATAAGTGAAGCAGAATAAAATGCATATCCGAGATAGAGTGCGTGAACACTATAAAGCATTGAATTGTCTAAGGAGAATTGAATTTGAATAGAGTTGGTGGGATATAAAGAATGACCGCATTAGGTAAAGTATCCTTGGTTATAGTGAAATGGAACTAAATGTCATTGTATTGGTACAAAATGAATGTGAGGATGAGATAAAGGAGGTTATGATCGTATCACCTTGAAAGGATGTAGGAATACGTATTAGTCTGCATGTTACTAGAAAAGTATTGAATTGATAGCGGATTGAAATAAGGAATTGAGTCATAGCATCGGAACCAAAGTTAATGGCTACTCAGAAAATAGCAAGTGAAATAGTATGATAGTAAGGTCACCAATGTTGTGACCTTGTTAACCGTCTATTGTGATGAGTGTTAATGAATTGGCTAAATAAGGGACTAGACAAGCGGTCGAGTGTAGTTCTTGTGACCTTCGGAAAATGAATCATTGAGTGGAAAAGTATATGGAATTTGTATCGACATTTGAAATTGTCATAGTGAATCGTTGATTGAGAATTTCGAGGACGAAATTTTATCGGGAGGGAGAATTGTAACATCCACCCCGTCGGGAAGGGTTAAATAGTAAATTTGGCATAGGATGAGATGGATCGAAATGACTTAGGACTGTACATGCATACATGATATTTTCGGTATTGGGACTAAATGGACTTTTAGTGAAAATAATGGGAAATTATATTTGAAAATTTATTGAACTGCATTTTGTGTGTTTTACCTTTTATAGGAATTATGAAAATTTTTGGAATTTTTGGAGAAAATTCGGACGGAAAAAAATTGTCAAATGGCGAACCGGTTGATTTTCTCTGTTATTTGGTATTAAACCATTGCATATTTTGGTGGGACCCAAAATGGACCCTTAAATTTGTTGGAACAAAATTGGATTGAAATTGCTTGGTATTTGTTTTATTATTTTCAAAATTTTGATTGGTCCTTTGACTTTTCCCATTCCTTCCTAAATGGCCAAGTGTCCTCCTAATTTCATGCTTGGAGATGGCTTAGACTTGGTCTTCTCTTCCCATTCTCGATGCTTCTTATTAGTTAAAGGAAAGAATGAACAAGTTGGGAAATTGTGCTTATTAGTTATTGAATTGTTTGACTTTTCCTTATGTTTCTCCAATTGCCAAGTGTCCAAAGGGTTTAATGCTTTTGTCATATGCTTGACTTTTTAAGGTCGGCAACTTCATGGATAAAAGAGTGAAAAAGATGAGTTTGTTGTTATATCTTCTCCTCATCCGAAAACTCTAGCTTCTTCCTCACTCTTATCAATTTCCTTCACTTGTTTCACTTAGTTGCTACTTTCTTAGTTCTTCCTTGCTTGCTTCTAAGCTTAAACCTTCTACCCTCTTATCTTGATAATAACCATGCATGGGATGGAAAAGAAGAAGGGTAGTTAGAAAATTAAAGACTTAAAGAGGTGGAGTTGGAAGCTTTAGGTAAGATGATGTTTATGTTTATGTTTTACTTATGGTTTTAATGCATAAATTCATAAGAAAATGATTGAAAATAGGTACTGAAATTGTGGATATATATTGAACTGAAGGTCTTGATGACCTATTGGCTTAATTCTTGTGTTATTAGGATGCTTATGCATGTGTTATTGATATTAGAAGTGATAGGAGTTAGGTTGAAGTTGAAAGCTGGAAAATGGACATTGAACCTACTGTACTGTTTTGGGCATAACTTATTGTGTGGTTATGCAAATGAGTTTAGGTTTCTGCCCAATGAAACTTTGGTTTGTTGGCTACATTTTTGTGTGAAATAGGTGTTGTCAAATTGTAACTCTAAGAGGTTGAAATTTGGCTTGGAAAGTTACTGTTTTGACTTAGGTGAACAGTATCCGGATTTATAACCTGAATGTTTTGATGATTTTTCTAAATTAATTGAGAGGGAATTATTGTCAATAGTCTTCATGAGAGTTGAAGCCTATATTGTTAGCTTTCCATTGCCACTGATTTTTCAATTTTTCGATCTGTATATTGGGAGATATCCACTGTGGAATATTGACTGATTGTGAGCAATTGGTGAAACTTAGCTATCAGTGTAGGTATTGTGACCATTCTGATTGGGAACAATTTTAGTAATTTGTGTGAATTGAATTGGCTTAGGTGATCTTCTGAAGAGTTGTAGAGGAAACAATTATCTTGAAAATGGTATATATCATGCTATTTTTAGATAACAGAATTGGGACTTATGATTTTTCAAAGATTGGATTGAAGTTAGGTCATGAACTGCTGAACAGGGCAGTAACTTGCAGGACTGTTTTAAATTTGTTAATGATGGAATTTGATTCTGATCCCTTTATGAGAAGTGTAGTACTGTGTTTTATCTTTTATGGGTATAAAGTATGCAATTTTCGACTTTTGAACAAGGAGTTATACTGCTTGAAAATTATTATCAATTTGAGTACTTTCAGGGCAGTAGCATTCACTGAATTGTTTGACCTAGTTAGTAAATGAATTGGGATTTTGGTTATTCATGAAAGTTTTAGATAACATTGTGATATTGAAGAGCATATTTATTGTGTTATTTTGACTGAAGAGAATAAAAGTTACTGAATTTGAAATGTACTGTTCTGTTTTAATGGGATTTGAGTAGGCAGTAGCTTTGAAGGATTTTGTCACCCTTAGGGTGAAATTGATTTTGTGCTCTACATAAAACTTGTAGAGTTTTCTTAATCTTTCAACGACATATGGTTTGTAATTTTCTGAATTGTGTGGGAAAAGTTATGAATGATTGAAGTTCGGTTTGGAAAAAGAAAAAGAAGGGCGAAGGCATTGGAATCTCGCCCCTCATGGGCTTGACGACTCATGAGGCGAGACGAGCTGAAATCTCGCCCTCTCGAGGGCGACGACTCATGAGGGCGAGGCGAGCTGAAAGCTCGCCTCGCTGAGGGGACGACTTCGCCCTCGCGAGACGAGGTCACGCCGACTCGCGAGGCGACGAGAGGATTTTGTTTTAATTTTGGATTTGATTTCTTTGATGTATAACTTTTCCGTCCGACGTCCGATTGACCTGATTCTTGAGGCATCGGATTAGTAGAATATTTAATTTCATTTTGTGAGAAATTGGGAATTTTGGACGGAAATTGGCGTGGCCCCGGTAACGGAGCCTTTAATCATTTATTTTGTTTAATTGGGGACCTATAGAGGTCCGAATTGCACCGTCGCCGCCATTGAATTTCTAATTTTTACGGATTTTATTGTTGAAAAAAATTGGATTAAGGCGGAATATCATGAACATGCATTGTCCTTATTCTATATTTGTGCATGAATGAGAATGCAAAGTGATTAATGTGTGCATATGGCATGAATTTGTAGTCACGGGATAAATGTCACTTTTCGGGCATTGTCGAAGTTGGAAACCAATGCAAATCTGAAGAGTCTTGTGAGTAGACCTAGATGGTCTTATTTATTGGTTATTTGCTTTTGTTATATGTTGAATGAGTATTGATTTATTTTATTAATTGTGATTAAATATGGGTTCGAGATGGGAGGTCGGTGAGTAATTAAGTATTTGGAATTTCGTTATTGAAGTGCTCCTTGAATGTGAATGGGATGACCTAAGTGTATATATTGAGATTGTTAAAATGTCTTGCATGCATAATTGCACATAAATGAAATGTGACTTCTTAATTGATGTGAATCTTGGGACTACGGTCCGATGATAGTAACTATGATTGGTGAGTGCATGCAAATATGCATAAGACATTCCTTCGCATGAATTTATGAAAGATAATGAGAGTTGTGACCGAGTAGTCAACAATGAGTAAAGAGCTTCATGCTCGAATCTTGATTGAGCCTCGGGCTCAACGACAATGAGCCCTTTATGGGACGATTTACAATGAGCCCTTTATGGGACGATTTATAATGAGCCCTTTATGGGACGATTCACAATGAGCCCTATATGGGACGGTTTCAATGAGCCCGATATCTATTGGAGTGCAGGGACGGTTTAGACACTCGGTCACAACAAAGTAATTAAATGGAAAGTGGGTTTCATGCACATATGCATAACATGATTGATTTGATTATACGGAATGTGATTGGTTGAATTACTTGTATTGAATGGGACCGCAACACCTTGTATTGAATGGGAATGTGACATTGTGTGTTGAATGGGAATGATAAACTTGATTGAATGATCAATTTGATTATATTGAAGATGACATTGTATCGACATAATGAAAATATGAAAGCGTATGTGAATGTGAGGTATGATAGGGAATATGACATGTGACTTAATGGAAAATGAAAGTATGTGTTATATGTTATGTGATTGGATGGACCATCGATGATGGTCACTCACCGAGTTCATAAAACTCACCCAAAATTTGCATCTATTTTTCAGGTCTTGAAGAATACCCGTTTGACACGGGAGTATGTCATCGTAGGCGAGATAAAGGATAGGGGTCGGGATCAGTCCGTGTGCGCATTAGTGTCTTATCAAATTGTGTTCGCAATCAACGTATAACAATGCTTTATTTTCTCTTGAGCCCATATTGGTTTTAATGTTTTACTCATTGGTGATTGTAAATTATTCTCGGATGATTGTAATAATGGCGGTTTATTATGAACATGGGTGTTAGTTACTTACTTGTTTTTTTTGCGCTTAACGTGGAATCAATGGCTTCAAAAAAAAAGTAAAAAGTATCTGAGTTTTAATCGACTGATGTAGTACGCCACCCTCGCGGGGCACGGACTCGGATATCACCAACGATATCGGGTTCGGGTCACTCGGGAGTGGGGTGTTACAGTTATACTGTGTATAGTGACGCTTCGAGGAAGGGTCTTGGTTGTGTCTTGATGCAGGGAGACTGGGTAATTGCTTATGCTTCGAGGCAGTTGAAGCCTTATGAGTTGAATTATCCGACACATGATTTGGAGTTGGCAGTTGTGATCTTTGCTTTGAAGATTTGGAGACATTATCTGTATGGATTTCAGATGAGGATCTTTACCGATCACAAGAGCCTTAAGTATTTGCTGAGTCAGAAGGAATTGAATTTGAGACAGCGAAGATGGATCCAGTTGCTTAAGGATTATGATTTGTTGATTGAGTATCATCCGGCAAGGCCAATGTAGTGGCGGATGCCTTGAGTAGGAAGTCTTCGATTGCTCATGTTCGGTCGGTTTATCTTCCTTTATTGGAAGAGATGGTCAAGCTTAAGATAAGCTTGAAGCAGGAGGAGCAAGAGTGTCTTCTAGCTAACTTCCGAGTGAGACTGATACTCAGGGAGAAAGTTAGAGAGTTGCAGGTTCAAGATGCAAAGTTGAGCAGACTCAGGGATGAAATTCAGAATGGTAAGGTTTCAGAAGTAGTGGTGAGTGATGATGGGCTTATGATAGTGGGGAACAGGTTATGTATCCCAGATGTGCAGGAGGTTAAGGACGAGATTATGGATGAGGCACACAATGCGCCTTATGCCATGCATCTGGGTAGCACTAGGATGTACAGGGATTTGAGAGAGCATTTTTGGTGGAAAGGTATGAAGAGAGATGTAGCAGACTTTGTCAGTAAGTGTCTAGTGTGTCAGCAAGTCAAAGCTGAACACTAGGCACCTTCGGGTAAATTGAGGTCGTTGCCTATTCCGGAATGGAAGTGGCAAAGGGTGACTATGGATTTTCTGATGGGTTTGCCTAAGACCAGTAGGAGGCACGATGCAATTTGGGTGATTGTGGATCGGTTGACCAAGTCAGCTCACTTTTTGGCGATTAAGCAGACTGATTCTTTGCATGTGCTGGCAAAGAAGTACATTGATGAGATAGTGAGATTGTATGAGATTCCGGATTCGATTGTGTCTGATAGGGACCCTCAATTTACTTCGAAGTTTTGGGGTAGTTTGCAGGAAGCCTTGGGGACTAAGCTGAATTTTTGTACGGCTTTTCACCCTCAGACGGATGGTCAATCTGAGAGGACCATTCGGACTCTTGAGGGAATGCTTCGGGCTTGTGTGATGGATTTTCGAGGAACATGGGATGAGCATTTGCCCTTGGTCGAATTTGCTTATAATAATTCGTACCATTCGAGTATTCAGATGGCTCCATATGAGGCTTTGTATGGGAGGAGATGTAGGACTCCGATCTGTTGAGATGAAGAAGGAGAGAGGAAACTGGTGGGACCAGAATTGATTTAGGCGGCAGTTGAAAAAGTCAATTTGGTTAAGCAGCGGCTTAAGGTAGCACAGGATAGGATGAAGAGTTACATTGATGCGCACCGAAAGGAGATGGAGTTCGAAGTCGGTGAGAAAGTGTTCCTTAAGACGTCTCCTTGGAAAGGAGTGATGAGATTTGGCAAGAAGGGTAAGTTGAGTCCGAGGTATGTGGGTCCTTATGAGATCTTTGAGAGGATTGGACCACTCGCCTACAGGTTGGCATTACCTCCAGAATTGTCTCAGATTCATGATGTCTTCCATGTGTCTATGTTGAGGAGGTATAGATCGGACCCTTCTCATATCATTTAGACTAGTGAGATTCAGTTGTAGGATGATCTGAGTTATGAGGAGCTACCAGTGGAGATTCTGGACACCAAGGAAAAAGTCCTCAGAAACAAGACGGTTCAGTTAGTCAAAGTCCTGTGGAGGAATCATTCGGTAGAGGAGGCTACATGGGAGCCATTGGACGCTATGAAGGAAAAGTATCCATATCTCTTCGATGACTCAGGTAATAATTTCGAGGACGAAATTTCTTTTAAGAGGGGGATAAATGTTGGACCCCGAATTTTTTTTATGATGTCATTAAGCATGAATTGTGTTCATTATGTGATTAAGGCTTAGTTTGATTTCTTCGGAAGTATTAGTGGATAATCGAGCTTAATGTGGTTTTGATGAGAATTATAGGGTAAATATGTTTGAGGGCATTTTGGGAAGATTACTTAGGATGGAGGGGTTTAAGCTTTGCTAAGAGGGATAAGTTGGTCCTTAAATATAAGAAGAGTTAGAGAAATTAGAAAAGAAAGAAAATAGAGAAAGAAAGGAAAGAAGGAAGAAGAAGAGGAGAAGAGTCGTGGGAGAGGGAGAAGAGAAGAGAAGAGGGATTACGATCTTTGAGGATTTCTGACAGTTTGAAGCAATTCCCGGGTAAGTTGCTCTTCGTTTAACCTTGTCTCGGTTGGATTAAACCAAAAGATAGGATGAAAGTAGTAGAATCGGTGGTTTTAGGGTTTTAGGGCAAAAATGGTTAGATTTCGTGGGTTGATGTGTTTATGACTGATTTTGAGTTGTTGCTGGGTTAGAAATGTAGTATAAGACATGATCTAAGACTTAGGTGTGTTGCATTTGTGCTTGGGAAAGGATTAAAGTTGGATAATACTGGAAATCGGGTTTCGGAGTCATTTTCTAGACCCGCACGTCGCGACGTGCGTATGAACACGCCGCGACGTGGAGTTTGTCGCGACGTGTAATAATTAAATTCCTCGCGACGAGCGGGGAAGCGTTTGTCACGACGTGCAAAGGAGGCACGCCGTTACATGCGAGAGGGGCGACGTCGCGACGTGTGAGGAAGGCTCGTTGTGACGTGCAAAGAGATTTGGTTCGCCACGGCGAACCCCTGTTATTAGCAAGGGTGATTTTTGGTATTTGGGGCATATCTTGAGGTGTAGATGTCCAAGTGAGGTGATTTCAGATTTGTTGTGAATTAGAAATAAAGGGCTACAAGTTTTATGAAGAAGGGAAGTTCGAAATTAGCCTCTAAGGATTCGGAATTTTATGTGGAAGTCAAGTGGAGACTTTTAGTGCTTTGCCTTATGGATTTTCAAGCTTTTGAATATTTTCCTTTGAATGTTAATTGAATGAGAACTTGGTTTATTATAGGAAACCAAGCTGACCTGACCCAATCGCAAGAGGAAGGACACCAGTGAGTCGGATACTCGAGCGATATTAGGTGGGTAATACATTTATGGTTATTGTGTGTATGGGCAAATTGCCTTATGTATGCTTTCTTGCATTGTGTGACATTGCTTGTGTTGAATTATATGAGAAAAATTGAACATGCATTGTGATTATGATTATGCATGGCCTTGATAAGCCTTATGGCATTTTGTGAGAATCAAAAGCATGGAACCTTTTAAAAATGCTTTGAGCATGAAACGAATAGTTTTGTGTTTGTTTGGGTGAGAGAGTAACGGATGGAGTCACGTGCATGTTGACATAAAGCCTTCTCCCAGCTGCCCGCTTGAGGCAACGAGATCCTTGAGAAATCAGACTCGGATAGTTTAACGTATAAACTTCGGTTTATCCAGATCGTTTTACGAAACTCTCGAACCATTTGTGTGCATTCATATTTGACTTGCCGAGCATGATACATGATGAGTTGTTATATTATGAATCTCATGACATATGATAGTGATGATTGTAAATTGATAAGCGTTGACTTGCTACGAGCTTGTGTATATTTATACATATTGCTTGATTGTGTGGCTCGTTGCCAATGGTTATAAACGTATATGCCACTGAGCTTCGCAGCTCACCCTATTACTCTCCCCTCCTCAGGTGCAGATTGAGACAATCGTTGACCTTGCAAGGCATCGGAAACTTCAAGCTAGTTAGGAGCTTTGTATTAAGTTAGTATTTTGGTTAGCCTGCCAGCATATCATCATGAAGCATATTCATGTATTTTGGATTTACACTTTATTTTGTATTATGCTATTTTGAGAATATTCGTTGAATTTCCTTCGAATCGTAATGGCATGAAGCCCCTTGCTTTATGGGGTGTTTAATTAAAATGATTGTGTGTATGTTATAATGTGTGTGAAAATGCATGTGTGAATCGAAATTTGTATGGATGTTGGGATCGGGTCCGACGCTATGTTTGGGTGCCGTCGCCGGAGCAGCCCGAGGGGCCGCCTCGGGAATCAGGGATCCGGGACTCGGGTCCTATTGGATCGAAAAAAGAAAGCATGCTTAGTTTGGAGAAACGATAGATTCCAAATCAACATGCTAATCCATACATGATATGGTATAAGGATAATAAAACCAAGAACAAGATAAAAGGAATTACCGACTCCTTCGCTACTGCTTTAAATCCTCGCTGCGCTATCCTCTCCTTCTTGTATCCAAATCCTTTGCCTTTGAGTCTTTTCCTTTAGCAATCTATCTTCTTCCTTGTAGTAGTATCTTCTACCAATTAGATTTACCACTTGTTCTTCAAGGACAACTAGGTTAACAAAATCCTTTGGTGGGAAAGGAGAAGAAATATTTGGAGGAGATTTTCTTAGAAGAAGAAGAACCAAAATTGAAACTCTTTCAATTCTTTCACTTAGGAATTTCGGTTCTACCTTGCATGAAAAAAAGAGAATGTCTAAAAACCATGCAAGAACCCTTTCTTACATCTCAATTTCGAAATATGCATGAATGGAAAAGAGTGAGAGGCATCCAATGCATCACTTCTTACATTAATCACTCATCAAATAGCCAATAAATGAGACTTACTTCATTTATCTTTAAAATGGCTATTTGAAAAGACCATAACCTATAATTGAATACCCATTTCGGTTTTGGCAAGAAGAAAGAAGGAAGATGGTCCATCTAATGCACATCTTTCATCTTTAATCTAATGAATGCAAATAGGTTACATGCCAACATTAAAAGCCAACCATTAAACCATTTAATGGTAAGTTCATAACTCCATTTAATAATGATGAACCATAATAAAGACCATCTTTATTTAGTATTTTAATGTCAAATGTGTGGTTACACATCTAACCTAACACAATTTCGAAATTGCTTCTTCTCCATTAAAAAAATGTTTTAATATAATTAATCTAATCAATTACATTAAACCAAAACAAGCCCATTTCTAAATGAACATATGGGCTTCAATTAACCATTAATTAGTATAAGCCCATCATTCAATTATGGACTTCTAAAGCCTCCAAACTACTTCTTACTTAGCTTGATAACCTTCCTTAAAGCTAAGTGGGGAATCTTATTGGACTTTGATAATTCAAGCTCCAATAAGCCCAGAAATAATTCAATCTCATTGGAATTAATTCTAGCTTATTAACTAAATGTCATTCCACTAAAGACAATTAGTTGAACTCTTGAATTATTAAATATTATGAGAATATGTCCAATTGCAAACCCTATTTAGAACCTTATTATAGCCATCCGCACAATAAAGGGTAAAATTACAGTTTTGCCCTTATGTTGGTTTTTCCTTCTAGATCTCTCATTTTACTTTATATGGTGATTAACACATAAGATCTCATCTTAGTGTTAAGACTTGATGGGTAGCTAGTCCATCAAACTCGCGCCAGTTTAATCACCAAATCTCCTTAAAACATCTAGAAGAGATGATAACACTATAAACTCTTTATTTGAGTGAATGTTCACGATACATGTTTCAATTAATAATTCCAACATGCGATAATTGGATTAATACCTGTAAAAATCCATTCCGATCATATCAAGAATTATAATGAAACACATATGAGTTCACCACTCATCAAGATTGTGGTTCATAATAAGCGAATGCTTAAGTTGTATGTTTTAAGATTAAAGTAACGACCCACTTTATTCTTGAAAACATACTTGATTCAATTCATTTAATAGTGCCATTATCGATAGTCTACTACTATCATGATATGAAACTCATCATTCCCTTTAAGTAAACTCCTTTACTTATATGGAGATAAATCGCAACACTACTGATCTAAACCATAATCAAACGACCAACTTGATTATTCAACTGTGAATCAATTAATTGATTCTAATAATATACATGTTTCCCATACATCTCTATGTATATGTATGTTACTTACAAATGAATCTTGGTACCTTATGACCAGATATATAATGCTCATACAGATAAAACCAAACTCTTTTGTTTTATTAATAATAAATATTTTCATTACAAAACTGTAATTGAAGAAGATAAAGTTACATGTAAATACACTTGCTTTCTAGGGCACTATATTTACATAACTCCAACAGGTCCAACAGAGGTGATACAGTTCGAAGCATTTCATTTAGCGCTTACTAGATTACATCCCTTTAGTGTTAAAACATTAATCTCGTAAGAATCCAATAACCTCGATAATAATCAACTCGACTCATTGTCATTAACTTGGATTTCTTAATCCCTATTACAGATTCATTTCACTTGTCAACATTAAATCAAATCAATCATGGCCTTTGAATATTTTTAGGCCCTGTTCACTTTAATCTAGGGGTGATATGCCTACAATCAATTTGGACTATACATCAATCTCAAGTCCCAAAGAACTCTAAAAACAACAGTTTTACATTTGTCTCCAGCAGTCAAGTCTATTGGTTATTCACACATATAATCATTCGATTTCACTTTCTAAATCTTCAATTACTCTTTCAATGCACTCTTACAAGAACATAAAGCTTTGATTGTTCCTTGAGTTTTCTCTAACAGTTTCTTTGGGGGGGTAATACACAAACTGCTTAATCCCGTCATAAATATCATTTCCTTCGAAGCTGAATTCATTTCGATTCCTCGATAAGGTCCGCATTTTCTAAATCCTTAATTAAAGCTTTGCCAATCTTTTGATACACATCTGATGGAAATCTAATAGCTAATCATACTTTCTTTTTATCCCTTGATAGCTCGACAGATTACACTCAGCATTACACTAGGTTTAATAACCTTATTGCCCAAATTGATCTTCTGCCATTGCATTTTTCTATTCAATACTTTAAATTGCATCACTAGCTTAATTCTAAAATACTCAAATGCATAATTCTTTTCAAATCTTTCAAATTCCTGAAATATCTTGAACATTATCAATTTGCATATTCATAGACATATCCGAAAATATTTCCGTACAAATAGAGTCACCAAACTTTCTAAGGCAATACTTAGCACAACAAATTTCAAGTCATCAATCACAATGCAGCCTATGAGGTTATACTTGTCCTTAAGTACATAAAACCACTTTACATTATTTCAATAGATTACATCATAACCTTTACTTGAACACTTCGGTAAATATCGCAAAATCTCCAAATAAAAGTGATACGATCAATACTCGAGTTGTAAATTTCTCCAAATATCTCTTTTTATATTCATCAGTCATACGATTCCCACGTCTTCCTCAACCTTTTTTTTTTGTCAAAAGGGCTAAGATCAGAAACCTTTAACAACTGTTGGACGTATCCAACATACAGCTAGTTCTAAAAACTCCAAATCCCATATACATATGTCCCTTGCAATTTTGCATTTTATCAGCACCTCTATCGTCATTAAGTCTCCCTATGAGCCATGTTCGAATACTAATTCATCCACAATTTATTTGATCAAGTTAAGATTCACTCTTATGAAACTTGCATGATATAAAATTTCCTAAACTATGTCAACTAATCTTTTTCACTTTTCAAATGCATTTGATATATCATTAATGATCATAGTCACTATCCAATCTAAACACAATCGAGACACTTGAATCTTCAATAATATAATACTGTCGGGGCATTGCTATCTCTGACAGTTACAACCCTAAACTCCTTATACCCATGATTAATCTTCATAACTCTTAAAATATCTAACTTCCCCAATGAAGAAAATTCTCTTATGACTTTCTCCGTTTCATCATAACATAGTCTGACACATGTTCCTTTATACTAGTTTCTCCACAAACTTCAATTTATTGCCATCTTACAACCTGGGTTGTTAACACATTCATCATATCGACTTTATACTTCCCGAACATATTTACACCAAATATACATGAATTTATATTCTCCTCATATTCGTAAATAATGTCTCTTTAATGTTCAAAAATCCTAGTACACAGTCAGATTCTTTACATCCACAAAGCGCATACCCTTTTCAGTAACATATTCTATCTCTTACACTTGAGTCTCCGCTAGGATTAAGACTCCCAATAATGACTTTTAATTCATTTATGATAAATCTCAGATTTGTCCTTTCATTGCTATTTCGTTCAATTGAATCATCTGATCGACTTAACCCAATTTAGGGAAATTCTTCTTAGAAAGAAAATTTCTGACTACGTTCATCGATACAGTTCATGGAATTCCTAATCATCAACAATCGTCACATTACTTGTCAGCCATTCACAATGCCTTAGGAAAAATCAATTTTAGCTATAACTCTTAATATCCCATGAAGATCAATTAGACCACAATTCATATAATCAGAACATCCTTTTTCATAAGATTCAGTGTAGTAGGTACCACCAAAATCATTTCATCTTATCGAGAGACAAAAGTAGGACAACTCCCCAATTTGTCACTTACGCTAAGGATACCTTAATCTCATTAGATTTTTTAAAACACTTCCCTTTTTTGCACTTGAACTCATTCGAGAGGATTATGCCATGATCATATCCTTTTCTTTTAAATATATTACAATCTCAACTCATTCCCAATTGATCATTATAAGCACTTTCATTTCTTATTCTAACTCAAATTGAACTTTAAACTGTCAGAACTATTACTAACAATTATCCACTAACTCACCGATTGCTTTCGATATCATCTCCACACATACGAGACAAATAAGCTTAATATTTTCACTTGCCATGATGCTCCCATTATCGTATGTGCATTCACATAGGCAAACCAATTGAACCTTGACAACTTTTTCATCTACCTTCTTCGTTGTTTTACATTTCAATCTTTTCACTATTTCATCATACCCATGTATGTTCACACTCAAATCAATATCATATATGTACAGTCATTCTCGCTTTCCCACTAACATGTTTTAGTCATAAACCCTTATTCAAAGACTCCCATCACAGTAATCAAACCCAATTGTAACCTCTCTAGATCATAGAACATTTTATTTTCATCCACTTTATACACTTAAAACTTGCCATTTCTAACATATCCCTATTTTCCTCTATCAATCCACAACTATATATTCATATCCATCCCACATTCAAAGATATACCGGGGTATAGCACTGATGTTGCATTTCAACTATATCACCAATACCAATACACTTAATCTTCATTTGTCAAATCGTACCATACAGTTTTTCTTATTCCAAGATATCCACAACTTCCATTTATCACATTCTAGCATATCATCATTTCCCTCACTATTTCTAACCACTTAGACAATTGATACATGCTAATGTATGTGACTCATATGCTAGACTGGGGATCAGTTGTCACTGTCTGTCGAGACATGACTTATATGCATGTAACTTGACTCATATTTCAAGAATAGCCCATATAAGATAGTACTTCTGGGCTCTAATACCACAAATGTAGCATCCCACTCCCGCAAGACCCAAACTCGACATCGAGGGTGATATCCGAGCCCGTGCCTCACGAGGGTGACATGTTAGAGCAGTCAATTACAGATCAAAAACTTAGAAAGACATTTTTATTTTGAAAACAATGGAATGCGCGGAATTCAGTAAACGGTTTGGGCCCGCAAAATGAGAAAACATTTTCAATCATAACATAATTTCAGTCATATCAGACACTTAACAGTATTTAAACCAATTCATGCACAAAAATCCATAGCTAAATTGGGCCCAATGCCAATCTTGAACAATTTCAGTAATTAGATTACAAATATAACATTTTACAAATGGGGAGCCTCTGAAATAACAGTACTATTCTGCGGAATACAAAATTACATATGAACCAGAATGACACTAATGCAGACGTGAACTGATCCCGACCTCAGTCTCGACTCATGACGTTGATGGTCGACTCCGTTTGACCAACGGGGTACTATTCAATTCCTGAAAAATATTTGCAATGTTGGGTGAGTTTGCGAACTCAATGAGAAACCATCATCGATAGTTCACCCAATTCATGCATATCGCAAGCAATTCACAGTTTCAGTCAATTACACATTCAGTATTATCATATAACAATTTACAGAACTCATGCGATTTCGTAAATCAGTTATCACATTTGTATGCAATGCACATGTGACTCTTTTCCAGTTTATTACAGTGTTATGACCGAGCGCTTAATAGTGATCAGTATTCAGTAGACGCATCTAGGGAGTAGGAGAGCCTTCTGGGTATGCACTAACTCCCCTCGAGCTCGAGGCTTGGTTCGAGAATGTTGTTCGAGCTCGAGGCTCTTTTGATGTCGATGGCGACTCAGGTCACAACTATCATTATCTGAACATTCCTTTATGCATGAATGCATATGTCCCAATTTACATTTACAGTCAGTTTACATTTCAGTGTCCAATTCTCATTCCTTCGGACCTTCAGTCCGGTATTTCAGTCATAACAGTTTTCACAATTTATTTCATTAAAGCATTCACAAATAGCACTTCGATATCAAGTTCCCAATACTTTGGACACCTATGGTCCGAAATCAATCAAAGGCAAACACACATAACCCTCCATTCATCTCCACATGGTATAAGTGCAGAATATTAAACACATATAGATTGAGGAACCAACTAGGTTACTCACCTGTAACTTCCGAGCTACTGCCTGGAAGTCCCAGCAAATCCATGGAATATCGTTCCATCGGTACCACTATAACAGTCAAATAATTATTCATTACTAAATGCATAATCAAGATAATTCAATGATGCGCATGTCTTAATTAAAAGATGTACAATGCCTATTCATGACCTTCCCGGTGCTACTTCCCAATTTCCACTTTATTTTGTCAAAAACTAACTTTTCACTCAATTCATCCATAATGACTCATTTCATTTCAATAACATGTCATGGAACTCCACCAATTTTATTTTTAACATTCAGTCAATTTACCAAGTCATACCCATTAGGATATTCTCCAGAAAGACCTCAAAATCAGTGCCACTATCCTCTAGATCCAAATTCACCCACTAGGCTCAATTTCTAAAACCCTAAAAGCATTCCCTTAAATTCAGGAATCTCACAATTATATCCCAATTATCATTAAACAACCCTTAGGTTGAAATAGAACCTATTCTCAATTTTCATTCTATACTTTCTTTCTTTACATCAATTGTAGACCTCTTTCTCTAGATCATAACTAATCAAACATCACTTCAATTGGAGGTCTACATCATTAGCACTCTCTCAAGGGTTCTAGATGTTCTTCCACCGCAATGAAGGAGCAAGCAAGAATCTCTAAAGAAGAATCGAAAACCAACCAAGGAAGAAGAAGAAGCAATCGTGCCCTAGGAGAGAAACGGATTTCCTTTCTTCTAATCTTATAACCTAAGGCATTTTAAAGGTTAATCAAATATGCCACATGTCATTTCCTCACAATACATTTAAATCTCTTCTCATTTCTAATCAAATTCGTCTCCAAATTTCAATGGCTCGACACGTTAATTTCTAAAATCATATATCTAATTTTTTTATAGCCATTGGACAGTCATTTCAAGATCTTATCTGATCAATCGGTCAATCACTCGAAAATTTTTTCGGTCCGGACCTTTTTCTCCCAAATTATCCAAAAAATTTCTAAGGGTCACTATCAAGTGACAATCACTCTAAAACAGTTCCAATTCAGGTTTTCAAACATAAATATTTCATAATTTATAAAACAGATCATATTCACAATTGAATGCCGGGAAACGCCATGAATGCATGTACATATAAGTGCATGTGCCAAAAGACTCATTCCTCTATAATTAGAGGCCCACTATATGCACAAATCAAATATGCAATGAAACAACTTAGCCCGTCCTGATTTACCAATATAACCTTCCCTTCAAGGCTGGGATGTTACATTATAAATATCTAGTATCATATATGATTGTGTTGGTGAGTTACTTTCTTTATTTAATAGGGGTAAATATTATAAAAATAGAGGAAACTCTGCCAAAATTTTTGCAAAATGTAGTTCACTTATAATTCTTTATTTTGATGCAAGAAAAGTCTACAAACAAGAAGTCTACACTACGTCAGCTTTCTTTGCACACCCACACTAAGAAGTATGATTATGTGATCTTCTTCAACACCCGATGTAAAGAACTTAATGTAAGTGAAATTTATACTTTAATATTAATTCTTAATAATTGTCACTTATTAATATAAGCATTGCCTCTTAATAGGACCAAATATAAAAAAACATTTAACGACAGTCTCAACACTTTGAAACTGTTGATGAGAATCAAACATGTCTTGATGTAGTAAGTAGTAAGGACCGTCGTGGGAGGATCTTCAGTTTAGATTTATTTGTAAACACATGTTATTCACAATCCTTCACATCCAGTGTAACTACATCTAGTAAGTGGTCCAGATCCAATAAGAGAGTCATTCAGCTTGAGAGCACAATAGAGAGGTTGGCAACCCAGTTGTAACAGTCGATGAAGTACATAGCTCAACTCCGTACTAAGGTGGATTGTTGGAACCCCTTCCCAGTGAGTCACGTGCCCGACGTCCTACGTGACATCTGGACCTGCATCTCACAAGGGAGGGATTCCTCACTACTGAGGAAACCTCAAATCGGACTTAATGTTAATGTCATCCAAACAAATCTTGGTAATTTTACCCTAATTTTCCTCCAATAAAAATTAATCTGCTTAGGGCCCAGAATTAAATCCGATTCCTAAGCTAAAATGAAATTCCATATCTCTAGGTTATATATAATCAAAAATTGCCTCAATCGGATCCCTATAGATCACAAAATCGCCCAAAAACGGATTTATATCCAATTCTTCCACATAAGTGACTCGCTTTAATCTTATTCGTAATTTCCGACTAAAACCTGACACTCTCATTTTACTAAAAAAGGGTATAAAAAAATTTTTAGGAACCCAATGCTTTGAAAATCGTGAAAATCGGAGGTCAAACGGAGGAAAGACAAAGAAAATACGAAAAAAGGTTTTATTTATCATATTTTAAAAAAAATCAAAAATTAATATTTTCAAAAAAAAAATTTTAAAAATAAAAATAAAATAAAATACAAACAGTGTTGTCGCACTCGATAGAGTGCGAGCCTCGCAGTCTGCAGCCGAGTGCGGGGAACATTTCAATTTTTTTTTTTTAACTGAAAAACCCTCTGATTTTGAACATATCTAACTTTTCACTCCGTTTCGTAAACTTAGTGCCAATAGAAAGATGAAAGGAAGCTCTACAACTGCCTAGAAGGATTTAAAAACTAATTTAGCCATTAAGAAGGTCATAAATTGCTTCAAAGTTGCTGCTATTAAATTTCAATTTCTTACACAATGCCAAAATTTGAGAATTCATATCTTTTAGCACACAAGTCTAAAAATAACACATTTTACCTCATTGGAAAGATAAGAAGATGCTCTACAAGTTTCATGAAGGGTACAAAAATCAATTCAATCATTAAAGAGGGTAAAAACACATTCAAAGTTTCAGCCTATAAAAAGATCAATGAAACAGTAAATTTACGTAAATGAACAGTAACTGTCAACATTCCCAACCTCATAACTTTTTATTCCTAACTCCAATAATTGCAAATCATAGCTCATTTTAAAGATAAAAGAACAATCTACATTTCCTATGAAGAAAGAAAAACTTGAAACTGTCTCTAAGAGGGTGAAAAACCCATCCAAAGGGACTGCAAAATTGTAACTTCCATCAACAGCAGCTGAAACCTTTCACCTCTCATAACTTTTTCATTTTAAGTCCGAATGTGACAAACTTTATGTCATTGGAAAGATCTAATCATGCACTACAATCTTCAAGAAGGCATCTCACTGAAAATCTCACTCTAAGATACTCTAAAACTCAAAACAAGTTGCTGTCCAATTTGGAAAAATTGGACAGCATTTCCCCTAAAAATGCTCTGACCAAAATCTTCAATCCAACACACAACCTGCATAAAACTCATTCTTCCAATTTCCATAAAACACAACTCAAACCCAATACACTTCAAATCAAGGCAGTAACACACTCCTAGGATTCTATTTGCTTACAAAACATAACATAATCCAATTTTACTCTTTCTTGTATCAAGTTAACCTACACAATTATACATTCTTTGAAAACGTATACAAGGTACATTTAAACTTCGAAACCGTTATAAAAACAAGTCAATACAAAGCTTCAGAGGAAATTTAGCCCGATTATATCCCAAAACAACAAAAGTAAAATTTACAAAGAACAAGCTAATGCTTGATTTCTCAAAACATGACTTCAAAAGCAAAATGCATCGGAGTTGCCTCAATCCCGATGCGGTGACTCGGTTACTCGGTCTACACCTGTGGAGGGGAAATGGGGGGTGAGCTCGACGGCTCCGTGGGTACTAACTTAATAAACGAGAAATAAGCAGAAACCATTATACATTCTTTCATATTCAAACAATATCACATTCATAAAAGTAATTTCACTTTACAACTCTTTTCACCGAATTTACTACTTCGAACAATTTACAAACTTAACATATCACAAAGATAACCTAGGAAATCACAAATTCACAAACAGAGTAGTTCAGGTGGATCTGAAATGGAACGTACTACACATTTCCGCGAAGCGGTTATGTGTAGCCGTGACTGATGGAAGTCCTTAAAAGGAATTCCAGTGCCACTTGCGGGCAGGCGGGAGAAGCTTATGGTTAGACAGGTGTACCTGACTCGGACGGGACCACCACAAACCCAAAGAAAGCATATAATTCACACAATTCAAAGTCAATTGCCTCAACTGGAATTTACAAATTCATTTTCACATAAATTGCCAAAATGGCGATCTTTTTTCTGAAATCACAGATTCTTATCGTATCCACTTAACAATTCATGAAACCATTCCAACATAAATTCATAAGCAAGAACATCACATACAAGTTCAAAACATCACCAAGAGTAACTCCTACAAAAATTCAAAATCATTGGAAAACTTAATTCGCACTTATTATAAAAACGGTAATATCTCTATTAACTCAATTATTAAGAAATCACCCACCTTAAATTCCTTTAGCTTGTAGGATGGTCAAATGGCCTTGACTCTTCCTCCAATTGCCTTAATTTACCTTCATTAAGCATAATTATCCCATAAGAACATAGGATATCAAAATCGAACATTTCTAAGGAAAGGAAAACTTGAATTAACACCTACCTAACTTAACCCATACCTAAACTAAGCTATTTAAGCCAAAACCTACCTAAAATATCCAAGAATTTCGAAATTTTCTTACCTTAGAAGATGACCTACGAAATTCTCTTTTTGTTTCTATTGGAAGATTAAACCTTCCTCTCCCCTTTCTTCTTGAATAAAACTCTTAACCCCTCCTTTCTAAAGCATAAGCACCTAAGCTCTTACTTCTCTTCCTCTTCTTCTTCTTCTTCTTCTTCTTCTTCTTCAATCCACCGAAGCTCTTCTCTCCTTCTCTTTTCTATAAGTTTCGAAAGTCTCTCTTATTCCTTGTAGTTTCAGAAGTTTCTAGTTTAAAAGCCTAAGGAACAAGCCTCTCTAACTTAAAAACCTATACTAAAACGACATAGCTTCACTTAAGTCTCCATATACATGAAATTTTTATTTCCTCCTCCTCACCATACGGCAACCTCACTTGCTTCCCATTTAATTCATCACTTAATTCCTTCTTTCTTCATTTAATGTCATGTAAAATGGGCTAAAAGCCCATCTTGATAAACCTTAAGCCTTAAAACCTAAGCAAACTTCCTAATTTACCCTAACTCCATCTTATTCTTTTTAATTCTACCAACTTATTAAAATTCTAATTTTAACTAAATCCTTTCAATTTTTTAATCATTAACTGAGCACTAAAATCTCAAATTATTCTAACTAAAAGGAATTTATCAATTTAAACCTCAAAATAAAGAAAACAAGCTTAATGTGAATCGGGGCCCAACATGGATGGGTTGAAGGGAAGGGCCAATACCTCATCGCAGTAGTTAGAGCATCCTCATTCACTAACTATAACTTTATTGTAGCTACTCTCAAGTCATTTTATATTAATTAGATATTTATTATTGTAGATAATATTTTTATTATCAATTAAGATAATTTTTACTTTATATTATCAATCAACTTACTGCTTAGACAAATTAAATGTAGATAAAAAATCAAAACATTATCAACATATAATTGTATAAATTAATTATTAATCAAAATTAAATGTAGGAAAAACATTGAAAAACAATATCGGTGCATTTATCGACGAAATAATAATATCCGTTAGTAAATTTAGTAGTAAATTCACCCACAAAATAAGAAAATTTCGTAAGTAAATTTATTGACGACACACAACTTATTGTCGCTAAATTTTCCAACAAATTTTCAAAACCTTGTCTATTATTAATTGTAGTGACGGACATCCTAAATTTGTTGAGTGACGGATTAGAAATTGTCCGTCGTTAAATTAGCAACGGACAATTTCGAATCTGCCACCAAATTTAGCGGCATAATTAAAAATTTTCGTCAATGAACATTTTTATTATGTCGCTAAAGATTGCCTACGACCGTTTCTTCTACGATTTATTCCGTCGATAATTTCTATCGATAAACCTCATTTTTCTTGTAACGGGATATGTTCACTCTCACCATTCCTAATTGCCATTAGTAGTTCTTTATTGCCATATCTTCTATTAGCTTTAACTTCTAGAGTCTTATTATTCATTGTTCCACCAATTGCAACATCTATTATCTACCTTAGGGAGTTTATCAAACCATTTCAGAAAACCTAAGCTTAAAAGCATATGAATTATAAATTATAAATAAAAATCACAAATTTGGAAGTGTATATTCATGCAATAATTGTTTGACTAAGAGGTTTATCTTGTCAAATTATACGAAATTATGACATAAATCATTATAAAATAAACAAAAATATGACTAAATATGGATATTTGGGTTCTATTTGGTCCAACACTTAAATTTAATTTGGGGCTGATAAATAATGAAGGTTTATTAATAGATTATTATCAACAATAATTGATAGTTCAAATATTTTGAATATCTGATTAAAAGGAGTCAATAGTTGTTTTGAATAGTTTAGTTTAAAAATTACTATTAAAACTATTGTTGTTTTTGTATAATTTTAGTTTCACATTATATAATGTTGAATTTAATTACTTGTTACTATATGGTCTAATTCATATGTATGAACTATACTTACAATAAGATAAAATTTATAAGTTCATTACTTGTAAAAATGTTATGGTATATTTTGTAAAATATAAATAAAAATTGATAATTTTATTCTAGATATATTTCTTAGAATATTTTGTTATGATTTGAAGCATCCAATTAATTAATTCATGGTGAAGAAAGATGGACAATTTGCAGATATGATTGGAATATTGGGATGATAGGAGCTGGTGAATCAAACTTCACCAACTTAGGTACACCAGTGAATGCATGTTTCTTGACTGAAAAATCTGAGTTAACTTTATCTTGATCTCAAAATTTACACAGCCAAGCTTCCCTCAGTGATAATGCCTATTGCACTGGTCCCGGCAACTTTAAGAACCAGCCTGCTGATGTTCTAGTTGTCGTCTAGCCTTGTAGGGTATACGATTTTGACGACTAGACTTGTATGATAATGTGAAATAGTTGCTGCTGAATGTACTAAAGCTGATGACAGCTAGTTAAACCTGTGACTGCAGTCACTGAGAAACGCAAAATGGGTATGCAGTAAGTGAAAGAGACGGGATTCCATTTTTTTGGATCAGTATGTTGCTTGAATATGAATAAACTGACCTAGGAAAGATTCAGGACTCCTCTGATATTCAATTCCCCGTATTCTGTCTGATATAAGGAATAAGGTTTCCTTCCCACCTGGACAAGATTCAGAGCCTACTTAAGGACTCCGCAAAGCATCACAAGAAGGAATCAGATTTCATTTACGAGTCCTGCATCTGCAGCAATGCTTTCAACTACCCGTTTCATAATCTGTTACGTGTTTTCATGATCCTTAAATTTTGTATGTCTTACATCTATAACAACGTTATCTTGCCTTTGTTGTTTTTTGCTGCCATTTTAAACTTGATTTTCAGGCAACTTGTGTAATTTGTTTCATGATAAGATAATCAATATGAATACACAATTCAAGCAAGTGACGAGACACGGATGAATAAAAATATCATTGAATAATTCTTTTTCTTCTTTTCTTTTCTCTCTTCTTTTTTTCTTGTTTCTGTATTCTGCTGCTGATATATTTCCCGGACTATCAGAACATGCTTCCAAAGTGATTACAACCATTACAAGAATGGATTCTTGAATTTAAATGATAGGTTGAATTCCTATTGTAATGTTTGACTTGAAAAGGTCCGGGAAACAAGTGCCAGTAAATTTGGACAAATCAATTCCTCATATACTTGATGAATAAAATGTTTGTCTGAAGAGGAGATAGGTACTAGATGTCATGCCAGTTCCTTGTCATCGGTACTTTGAAATCCCATAGCAATTACAACATAAACTCTTCAAAGCAGAAGCTAGTTAAAAATGCAAAAAAGGAAGAAACGAAAATTCTTCCCGATGGGTATTTACGGAGAATGAAAAAAAATTTATCATTGCTAGACAAGTTTTGAGAAGAATACATAGTTTTTACTCTTGAAATGCATACTTTTAATCCACACAGACAGTAGCAGAAGTTTGGAATGAATCTGTTTTTTCTTACATGATTACTCATATTTAGTACCTTTCAAGCAGAGAATAAATAGAGTTTTCCCAAAGATAAAAAGAAATGGGATTTTGTGGGTATCTGTCAATATGATTAATTGAAAACTGAAATATGACTGAAACGCGAAAGATGTAGATAAATATTCACTTACTGGGTTAGCTTTCTCAGTACTTAAGTTTTAGAATGAATTTTGATAATTTTCAACCATAAAGACAGTAATCAAAGATGCAATATCTTTGCTTCTGTTACATGATTACTCAAATGAAATACCTTCATTCAAAGAATAAATAGCTTTTCCCAAATAAGAAAAAGAAACATGATCTTAGGCTGTCCAGTAATATGATTAACTGAAAAGGCAAAACTAAGCAGCATAAAAGGGGCAAGCAACTAAAAGGGAATTCATCATTTAAATAAACATTCACAGGATTAGAATAAAGATTTTGGTGAAGATTGTTATTAGTATAAAACTCAAAAAGGTATTAAACTAATCTTAATCCAAGAAAGTATCAACTTAAAATTATAGTGACAAAGGAAACACCTGTATTTTGTCAATGCCGGGATTGATGCCGTGCCAATTCCTTCATCTGAATACTAAGCAACCCTCCAGACCAGGTCGACCCACAGTTTAAGGAGATACATGATGATACCACAAACAAGCAGTCTAAGAATGGCGTAGCTTTTCCATAATAAATGTTTAAGAACTTGTACAATCATATAAACAAAGAGCCCTGACTTTGCTCACCAATAATCTCCACACGAACAATGTCCATTTTTAAAATGATGAAACCGATAAAGATCTCTCATAATAATTTCCCTACCTAAAAGTTGAGAAGTGTACTTGATAAAATTGTGACAATCGGTGCAAACCCGAAGGTTCTTCATGACACGTATGGGTGTCCCAGGAGTTTTGGAAATGATCCCATACACAATTGCAAGTTTCTCACTGTGGAAACCAAGAAGAGCTTCACGTTGCTCTTCTTCGACATCTTGCATCACCTGTTTCACATCAGATGAATAACCAATTTCCTTAAGTCTACCAATAAATTTCTCCAAGTATAAGTATATCTCAGAGTCTTGGGGATGCGACCTATCTCCGTTTACAAATATGTGGACCTGATTTTTCAGCTGGATCCAAGACTGACCGGGGATCTTTTTAACCCTCTGTTGCTGCATTAAAGACCTTATTTTAGCTGCTTCTCTCCAATCATGACCACTAGCAAACAAGTTTGAGGCCAGAACGTAAGAGCCTGCATCGAATGGTTTCAACTGAAATAATCTCTCAGAAACCCACTTTCCTAATTCAACACTTTTGTGAAGTCTGCAGGAGGATAGAAATGAAGTCCAAATTACAGTCAAGTGGGAGATACAATTTTCATTAATGAATTTAGTTATCTCCTTCAGGCGACCAGCTCGACCATAAAGATCAACCATGCAAGTATAGTGTTCAACTCCAGGCTTAATTCCGAAACTATTTTGCATCAACCCAAAGTACTTGCATCCTTCCTCAACCAAGCCTGCATGGCTGCAAGCAGTTAATATACCTAGAAGTGAAATCTCATTTGGTTTGATTTTCTCATTCACCATGCGCTCAAACAGTAGAACAGCCTCCCTCCCTTGCCCATGCAGCCCACACCCAAATATCATTGATGTCCACAGCACAACATTACGAACACTGCTTAGATTAAAAACCATCTGAGCATCAGCCAAGCTTCCACATTTAGCATACATGTCAATCAATGAGGAACCCAAATAAGCATCTACTTGATGCCCATTTTTTAGGATGTAAGCATGGATCTGTTGACCTAATTCCAAGCTGCCAATAGCAGCACATGAAGAGACAATGCTGGTGAGTGAAAATTTGTCCATCTCAACCTGTTCATAGACCATAGAACAAAATGTTTGGAAAGCATATTCTTGCTCCCCATTCTGAACGTAACCAGAAAGCAGTGAGCTCCTTGAAACATCGTCTGCAATTGGGTCTTTGCAAGAAACATTTAGGGGCATTTTTTGGAAAATCAAGGATGCCTCTTTAACTCTGCCACATTTGCAATACATGTCTATCAGTGAATTCCTTATAAACCCGCATTTGTGAATTACTTGTCTTAAGGCCTGAGCATGAATCTGTTTACCCAACCCCAAAGCAGATACACATGAAACCAGATTCAAAGCTATGGAAAAAGTTACTGCATTGCACACAGGCCCATTTCGTACCATCTCGTAAAGTAGACCTAGTGCAAATCCTTCAAATCCATTTCTCATTAGCCCATCAATTACCGTGTTCCAACTGGCTATATCCTTGAAGTGCAGACTCCGAAACAGCTCAAGAGACCTTTCTACATCTCCGGTGTCAATGTATCCGCCAATCATTATATTCCAAGACACGGTATCTTTGTCTTCCAGTGTGTCAAACAGTCTTTTAGAATAGTAAAAGGCGCCACATTTTAAATAAAAGTCAAGAATTGAATTCTGTAAGACAACATCTAAGGCAATCCCATTTCTTAATATCCACCCATGAATCCCCTTGCCCAATCTATGCTCATACAACCTAGAGCAACACTTGAAAACACTAGATAAGGTAAAATGGTTAGGAAAAACACCCTCTTCTTTCATTCTTCTAAAGAGCTCCAACACCGTTGTACAATATCCATGTCGGCAAAACCCCGAAATGAGAATGGTCCATGATCGTACATCCTTTTGACGAATTTCATCGAATAAATAGTATGCAGAAGACAAACATCTGAACTTGAGGTAAAGAGCCAACAGGCGATTACAGACATAAAGGTTTTGAAGTGAGCCAATCTTTACAACCTTAGAGTGGAAGGTCCCCGCTTCTTGTGAATGGTGGCTGTAGGATTGATTAAATACGAAATGCTTAAATTTACCTGTTTTTAACAAGTTCGCAATTGTAGTTGTAAGACGTAAGTGGGATGATTTCATTTTAATAAGTCAGCAAGTCTCAAATGCGATTTAAACGAGGAAACTAGAGTAAAATTAAATAAGAAAACAAAAAGAAAAAAAAAGAAGTGAAATTTAATTCTTTCGTTTGTATTAGAGTTTCTTAAAATAAGTGAGAGTAAATAGAATTTTCATTTTTTGAATATATAGATGAAAAAGAATGAAAATTAGGTAATAATATATAAATTTAACAAATTTGCCCATGCATATAACTGTTTGTAAAAATTTATATTTTTCAACACGTATGTGATTTTTGGTTAGAACATCTAAAGTCTTCGAGAGCATGCAAATTCAATTCGCTATTTTTTAAATTAAATTTGAGCTCTATTTAACACCTAATTAGAAACTAATTTCAAACTCCTTGAAATAAAGCAAACCAATAAAGCATGCAATATAGGCAATCTTGTGGTGCAATATACGGCAACCATGTAAGTGCAATCATTCCCATCGAAAAAAATAGAAATGCAATCATGTATATAGCAATCGGTAATCGTTTGGTTATCTTCTATCCAATAATTATCTTTTATGGCAATCGACAATCGTTTTCTTTATCAATTTCCCTCTTCAGCCATCATGAGTGTAATAGTAGTTAGCTAAAAAAATATGTAAATTGAAGATCGAGATTGAGAACATACCTGGTGGCTGCGGGAGAAGAAAAAAGGCAGGAGAAGAAAAAAACGTCGGGAGACTGCAGGAGAAAAAAAAAGTAGAAGACAATAGGGTAGGAGAAAAATAGTATTTTATAAAGAGATATTTTTGATCAAATTGTATCAATTTTTTTAATTCCTCTATTTCCATCCACTTTTGGACGAATTTTTTTTTTATTAAGAGGAAAATTTTGAGGTTTAATTTTCCTCTCTTTACTTTCCTTTTCTTTCATTTCTTTTATTAATTAATTAACCATATAAGAAAATTTTAATTAATTTATTTTTCATTACTCTCGATTCATTTCCATTCCCTTAAAACATACACATATCATTGTATGCCATTCATTTCCATTCGCTTGAAACATACACGTATCATTGTAGGCATGGCGAAGACAAAAGAAGAATAAGAACTAAATCCAATACAGGGTCTAAGATGCAACTAGGAACAGACGAGGGTTTAAGGTGTAAACTAGAAAACAAAACAGGGTTTAAGGTAATACCGGAGAAGAAAAATGCATAACTTTGAACCAATTTAGTTTGAATGAGGCAAGCTCCAACGGAGAAATTGAAGCTAACTTTTATTGTGATTTTGATTTTGATTTTTCTAATTAAATTTTTCTTTTATTTTGTTTTAAAATTTAGTTAAAATTTTAATTTGTCTAAATTTCTCATTTAGTCATTTATGATTTTGGTTTTAGTTTTCCTAATTTTAGAATTTATAAAAACTATAAAATTAATTTTGGTTTTTATCATAATTTTATTTATCAAAAGTCTATTATCTAATTATTAATAAGTATCATGAATTATATTATTTAATTACAAGAATTAATATTTATGTATTAATGATGAAATTTTACAAGCAGTTTTTTCAGAAAAAGGAAAATTTTCATTATAAAGAAATAAGAATTCACAAAAGAGCAAAGCAACTAGACCCATAGCAAAACAATCTATGGTGTATATGTTAAGCACACAAAAGCTTTTGACATCAAAACAAAAACAAAAGACTTTAAAGATATCAACTTACAAAGTCGACATATATATGTAATCATTTTCTTGTTTATCGACTTGCTGCCCTCATATCATTCTAATAAGCATTAGTATAAGATTACCTACCTATCTCGGGACCTGATTAGCTTTGCTACTCTCTCAGCCTCTAGGAGTGAGCTACTAGTCCATTACAACTGTAGTCTTTAATGTTAACTGAAAGTTGCTCCATGGTCCATAGAATTAGTTCTCTCTAAATTGTATTCATTGAATTCTCCATTTTTTGGAAACGCATGGCATTTCTTTCTTTCCAACGAAAGCACATACATGAGCTTATAATATCTCATGTACTACTCTATCTCCCTTTACGTAGTGTCCCACCACATTGCAACCTAAGCTGTGCTTAATTGATTATATATTTATTCCATAACACTTAGTAATTAAGGATATGAAATTGATTTCAGGTACAATTTGGAAGCAAAAGAGTTAAAATAAGTCGAAAATATAATATTTTAGTCATTTTCTTGAGATTCACACTCACTTATCTCCATGGAGCAAGAAGAAGAAATATTAAAGCAAGAGGAGACAAGAAAGTGTCAAAAGGAATGAAGAATAGCATAAGTCATGGTTTAAGAAACATCTCACGGCTGTGACAAAGATGTCATCGGCGTGACACTCCAATTCACACCTATGAAATCTTGCCAACTCACCTAAAACCCTACTTTTTGGTATAAAAACATCGTTTTGATGGCAGAAACATTATGAAATGTTGAATGAATCATTTTAGTGGGTTTCGGGAGACGAAGAGAATGAAGATGAGCAAATATCTCATCCTTTGGAAACCTATGGAGGGCTAGGCTTTCCTAATCCGGTTCAGAGGGGATATCGACACCGAAGAACCCAGTTTTTCTTAGAAATTGATTATAATATCCTATGTTTATTGTTTGGGTATTGTGTTAAATGATCTTAATTCATTCATTGGATTATTTTATTACGAGCTCATTACTAGAATCTTCAGTGTAATTCGTAATTGTTATGTTGAGATTTGTTTGTGATAACAATGTTGGTTCGGAAAAAAAAACATGCAAGATTTGGCTAAAATGGTAGATTTAAAAAAAATGGAAATCAAAATACAGCGGAGGCAAGATAACCAAATCAACAGGCCAAGCCATACATGATATGGTATATGGAAAATAATTATCATAAGAACGAGATGGAGATTATATTATCGATTACTTCGCTACAGCTTTAACTCCTCGTTATGCTATCCTATCCTCTACAATGTATCTTCTCCTAACTGATGTATCCTCTTCTCATTATTGTATCCTCGACCAATCCGATCTATCACTTGTTCTTCTTAGACAACTTGGTTAACAAGATCCTTTGGTGGGAAAGGAGAAGAAAACTTTAGAGGAAATTTTTCTTAGAAGAAAGAAGCCAAAGATGAGACACCTCTTATGTAAATTTTAGCTATCACATGAAAGAAAGGAGAGAGTACAAAAGTTGCAAGAATACCTCTCTTACATCTTTCAATTTTAGTTATGCACGAAAAGAAACAAGAGAAGAGCATCCAATGCATCACTTCATTCTTTAATCAAACATAAAGAAGTCATTAAATGAGACTCTTCTCATTTATTTTACGATGGCTATATGAAAAGACCAATAACCTACAATGACATGTCAATTTCAATTTTAGTGATGAAAGAAGGAAGATCATCCATCAAATACACCTCTTTCATCTTTAATCAAATGAATGCTAAAGGGCTACATTACATGTCATCATTAAAAGGCAATCATTAAACCATTTAATGGTAAGATCATTACTCCATTTAATGATGATAAAGCATGATAAATACGCTGCACATTTAGCATTGAATTGCTAAATAAAGGCACATTCAGCCTAATAAAACTGAAATTGCACCTTCCATTTCTTTAAGGATTTTGTTTTAATTTAATTAATCAAATTAATCAAATTAAACCAAAGTCTTGCCCATTTCTAAATGTTTATTTGGGCTTATAATTAACCATTAATTAGTGCAAGCCAAACATTCAATCATGGGCTTTAAAACCTCCATTTATATTTCTTACTTTGCATGATAATCTTCCTTGAAGCTAAGTAGGGAATCTTATTGGACTTAGATAATTTAAGCTCCAATAAGCCCAGGATTAATTTAATCTCATTAAAATAAATTCTAACTTATTAACTAAATATCATTCCACTAAAGACAATTAGTTGAACTCTTGAATTACTAAATATTATGAGAACACATATTTCAAATAAGATGTCCATTTGCAAACCCTATAATGAACTTTATTATAGCCATCTACACAACAAAGGGTAAAATTACCATTTTTCCCTTATGTTGATTTTTCCTTCTAGATATCCCGTTTTACTCTATATGATGATTAACATAGAAGATCTCATCTTGTTGTTAAGACTTGATGGGTAGCTAGTCCATCAAACTTTTGACCTCAGTTTAATCACCAATCTCCATAAAACATTTAGAAGTGATGACATCACTATAAATTATTTATTTGAGTGAATGTTTCCTAATAAATGTTTCAATTAAAAATTCCAACATGTAGACATTGGATTAATACTCTGTAAAAATTTATTCCTATCATATCAAGAATTATAATGAAACATATATGAGTTCACCACTCATCAAGAGTGTGGTCCATAATAAGCAAATGTTAAAATGTTGTTTTAATACTAAAGTAACTGCCTACTTTATTCTTAAAAACATACTTAATTCTAGATTCATTAATGGTGTCATTATTGATAGTCGACTACTATCATGATATGAAACTCATCATTCCCTTGAAGTAAACTCCTTTACTTACATAGAGATAAATCACAACACTACATTCTCAACCATAATCAAATGACCAACTTGACTATTCAATTGTGAATCAATTAATTTAGATTCTAATAATATACATATTTCCCATACATCTTCATGTATATGTATATTATTAATAAAAGAATCTTGGTTCCTTATGATTAGTTATATTATGTTTATACAAATAAAACCAAACTCTTTTGTTTATTAATAATAAATATTTTCATTACAAAACTGTAACTAGAAGAAGATTAAGTTACATGTAAATATACTTACTTTCTAGGGTACTATATTTGCATAACTCCAATAATTTCCCACTTGCCCTAAAGCAAGCTTGACATATTCCTCATTCACATCCCTTCTAGGTTACCCATAAAGCTCTTTTTAGACAATGTCTTTATGAACGGATCAACAAGGTTTTGCTCTGTGGGAATCTTTATCACATTCACCTCTCCATGTTGTACTATCTCCCTTTTAAGATGATACTTTCACTCAATATGTTTGTCATCTTTGTGGTTTCAAGGTTATTTAGAATTAGCCACTGCCCCACTTTTATCACAATAAAGTGTTCTGCCTCTAGAACTACCTCCAGATCATTTAGGAACTTACAGAGTCAGACTGCCTCCTTTACTAGTTCACAAGCAGCAACATACTCAGCCTCCATAGTTGAATCAATAATACAAGATTGTTTGACACTCCTCCATACTATGGCTCCACCTCTTAAAGTAAATATAGAACTAGAAGTTTCTTTCCTTGAATCAACATCTAACTAGAAATCATAATCTATATATCCTGTCAGAATAAGATTACTTTCTAAGTAAACAAGAATTAAGTTCTCCTTCCTATGAAGATACTTAAGTATACACTTAACTATAGTCTAATGCTCCATTCCTGGATTGGACTAAAATCTTCTTACCAATCCCACTGCGTAATAGATATCCAGTCTAGTGCAAAACATTGCATACATTAAACTTCTAACTACCGAAGCATATGAAATGTTACGCATGCGTTCAACCTCCTCTTGGGTTTTAGGTGCTTGTTCCTTTGAAAGTTTGATTCCATGTCTAGTAGGTGTGAAACCCCTCGTGGAATCTTGCATGTCAAATTTATTGAGTATATTCTCAATGTAGGTTAATTGAGACAAGGCTATCTATTTGTTCTTACGATCCCTTATAAGTTTGATCCTTAGAACATAGTTAGCCTCTCCTAAATCCTTCATTAAAAACTATTCATTCAACCATCCCTTAGCTATAGATAACATTCATACATCATTCCCAATGAGGAGAATGTCATCAACATACAGGATTAGGAAAGTAACCTTGCCTTCTTGTATTCTTTTATTAACACAACGCTCATCTAGGTTTTGTATGAATCCATAGGTTTTGATAGACTTATCAAACCTAATATTCCAAGACCTAGATGCTTACTTAAGTCCATAAATGGACCTTTGCAACTTGTATACATTATGCTCATTACCTGGCTTAGCAAAACCTTCTGGTTAGGCCATATAAATGGTCTCCTCAAGATCCCCATTAAGAAATGCGATCTTGATGTTCATTTGCCATATTTCATAATTGAAATAGGTTGTTATGGCCAAAAGAATCTTGATGGACTTAAGCATGGCAACCAGAGAAAAAGTCTCCTCATAGTCTATATCCTATTTATGAGTATAGCCCTTAGCTACCAATCTAGCCTTAAAGGTTTCTACCTTTCCATCTAATCCTCATTTCCTTTTTTATATCCATTTACAACCTATGGCTTTTAAACCTGGTGGTAGATCTATAAGGACCCAGACATCATTAGCATACATGGAATCTATTTCTGATTGCATTTCCTTGAGCCATTTTTTGCATCAACATCATTAATAGCCTGTGTATACATAATAGGATTTATTTCTTCTTAGTCTAAGATGGCAATTAAGCCTTCTCCTAGACCTAGATACCTATCTGGCTGTCTCACAACACACTCACTATGTCTAGGCACTACTTGATCTTCAGGTTACTCTTTTGATTACACTTTTATATCCATTTTGACATCTTGTTCTGTTATATCCATATCAACTCTTGAATTGGATGAAATAGCTAACTCCTTTAGTATTATTTTACTTCTTCCTTCGTGATTTCTCACAAATTATTCCTTTAAGAAGGTCACATTTTTTGACATAAATACCTTCCTATCTCGAGGACTGTTGTTGGACCCCAAATGTTTCATGGAAGTTAAAAACTATTTGAAGGAGAAATTTTGGCTAATGATCATGAGTAAAGAGTAAATGAATGAAAATTCTTGAACCAAGAAAAGATAGGCAAGGGTAAAGTAGCGAATGGGAATGTGGATATGTCCAAGTTTTGTTTTGGTGTTTCTGGTGGATACAAGATTTTGAAGTGAAAAGAATTAAGGTGAAAGTTAGAAGTAGAATTAAAGCCAAAAATGAAGTTGCATTTGTGTAGTAATGTGGATGAAGAATAGGTACATACGGGTATGTTCTGTTATTGGTGTCCATGATTAAACATGGACTATATATATATATATATATATATATATATATATATATATATATATATATATATATATTCTTTGGATGCTATTGATTTGAGATGGAGTTGAGAATGGGGAGTAAATGAAGTGGAAAAGGTCGTCTTAGTATGATTTTTATTAAGGAATGATTTTGAAACAAAATGGGTGTTAGATCTGGAAAATTGTTCAAGGAGTAAGTTTCAATCCTTTAGCCACGACTTCTTCTCTAGTTATCCAAACGAGATGATTCTTAATTTGGATTAAACTAGAAACCTGTGGCTACTTTTCTTATGAAGACATCGAATTTAAATTCAGTCTTTAAGAATCACAAGTTGTCATGAAGTTAAGAACTGGGTGCAGTACAATGAATGAATGTAGAAAATTCATGTTCTATACTAGAGGGGAAAATCTGGATTAATCTAGGATAATTTAGGCCAGATTAGAGAAAGTGTGTCTACTTCTAAGTTGTCGATATTTCTTTTAGCTTTCTAGCAATGTATAGTATAGAAGAGAGGAGTTGGATCTTCTGTGTTTTTGTTTCTTTTGATGATGTCATTGATGATGTCATTGATGATGTCATCTTCTTATGTGTTTTGCTTCATCTAAGATTTGTTTCTTTTGTGTTATTGTTCATGAATTTCTTATATGTTACTATTTATGAACTCCTTCTATGTTTTGTATCATCTGTGTTTTGATGTTTTTGTATTTTGTATCGTCTACCTTTTGTATCATTTCTGTTTTGTTCCTTCTGTGTTTTGTATCATCTACCTTTTGTATCCTCTACCTTTTGTATCCTCTGTATTTAGTTCCTTCTGTATTTTGTATCGTCTGCCTTTTGTATCCTCTGCCTTTTGTATCGTCTGTGTTTTGTTCCTTCTGTGTTTTCTATCATCTGTATTTTGTATCCTCTGCCTGTTGTATCCTCTGCCTTTCGTATCGTCTGTATTTTGTTCCTTCTGTGTTTTGTATCGTCTGCCTTTTGTATCCTTTGCCTTTTGTATCGTCTATGTTTTGCTATCTTCTGTGTTTTGCTGACACAGCTTCTTCTGTGTTTTGTTGACTTGTCTTCTTCTGGGTTTTGTTCCTTCTGTGTTACTATTCATAAACTTCTTATGGGTTACTATTTATGAACTTCTTCTGTCTTTTGCTATCTTCTGTGTTTTGCCGATTTGCTTCTTCTGACTTTTACATCCTCTGAGTTTTGCTTCATCTGCCTTTTGCTTCATCTAAGTTTCTACCTTTCTCTTCTTTTGTTTTCGTTTCTTCTGTGTTTTGCTATCTTCTAGTTTTTGCTTCTTCTGTTTTCACTCCGTCTGTGTTTTGCTATCTTCTGGGTTACTGTTCATCTTATATCTTTTATTCCATTTTTGATCCTTCAGAAGATAGAATTTGTCTTCAAGGTCTTCATGAAAGTTGTAGAGCTTGAAGTCTTCTTTCGAACCATATAAAGGAAACCTAACTCTGATATCTGTAAGGAAAGTTATAGTAATTTTCCCATTTCTTCTGTCTTTTTCCATTCGTCTATTTTTCCTTTGGCTTTGTCAAATCCTATTGTCTGATTCATTTTGACCCTTTAGATGATAAAATCTGACCTCAAAGTCTTCTTCAAAGTTGTAAGTTTCAAAGTTAAATGAAGTGATTCTTGAACTCTTAGATTCCTAACATTTTCTGTTTGCATCTCCATTGAAGGTCATAGCTCTTACTGTTAATTTGAAAGGGATGGATTGAATCAAAGAAAGGATATCAATTGGATATTTTCCTAAGCATACTTTAACATTTTGATGATTTCTGGATTAGTAGAGTTCCGAATAAGATGATTCTTATTTTAAGATAAACTAGATACACGGAGCTACAAATCGTATGAAGAAGTTGAAGTCGAATTTAGTTTCTGAGAGGTTTAAATTTCCAATAGGAGTTGTGCGTAGTATGCTGATTTGGACAAGAGCAGTCCAAAAAAGTTTGAAGTGTATCTTTTGAATAACTGAACAGAATTGAATGAGTTTGGTGTCATTGGAAACGTAAGATAATAAAGAAGATTCTTCTAGAATAAAGTGTTATGTCAGAACATTCAAGGGTGCTTTTGGCAAGACATTTATATGTAAAAGACATAAGGCATAAATGGAAGGGCATAATTGGAAGAAGAAGTGTTGTCTTGTCTATAGATGAAAGGAAGCAAAAGAGAATAATGAAAGGAGACAGAAAGAGAAAGAGAGAATGTCATGAAAAAAGAGAAAGAAATACAAAGAGAAGAAGAGAATGAGAGAAAGAAGAGAAAACAATCTAGGGTTTTAATTTCCTTAGCCTACAAGAAAGATTTTGAGGTTGTTCAAGAAGAGAAACAAAGTAGAGGAAGAGAGAGCTTCCATTTGAGCCAAGGATCTCTTCACTTGGTGAAGAACCGAAGGGATCGAAGAGACCTATTTCAGTTAGGTCAGCTCACGAAGCACACATTAAAGATACAATAGGAAAGGATTTTAGAGACCTCGGGTTGTTTGTAAAGAGACACAAATAAGATTTGATGAATGTGTTACTAACATAGAAAGTTGAGTTTACAAATCAATTGAAAGGTGTGGAGAAATTAGTATGATTGAGCAGACAGTAGAATAATTCAGTGTGAAATCAGAAGATTGATATAAATACTGAAAGACCATGATTGTACAAGTGAAAAATTCTAAGTAAGGCTACGTGTTATATCAGATACCCTAAGCAGAAACTCGATACTGAGGATTATCAGAACTAGAGTAAAAAGAAACATAGAATGTGGGGCTTGGTTTATCCCAAATTAAGGATTCAGAAATTGAAAATCTTATTAAGGAATTGAAAATGGATTTTACTTCCAAGTTTAAATTGGAAGATGAGGCCTTGTGATCAAAAAGGAGAGATATGTATACCTAATAAAGAGATAAAGGAGTTAGTGGATCAATACAGAAAGTATGGATTAAAGTGAGATAGACATGAAAGTTAAGTATGCTGACACTATAGAGATGTAAACTATGAGGCAAAGGATGAAATGTTTATAAGAGTATCACCTCCTCAAGGTGTGTTTAGATTAAGTGCAAAAATGTCAAGTATGTTAAGAGAAATCAATATGATCTGATATGTGTGTTATCGACACAGAAAGTGGGGAAAATGTGTGTAATCTGAAACTAATGAGGAACTCGTTAGGAAAGTGAATGATTAAATAGGTGAGTGAAAGACTTGATGAGTCTTTTGACAGTGATCACTTGAAAGAAAGTATTTAAGTGAAGAAGTTACTAGGGAGACTGAGGAAAACATAAGACAACGTTACCTCCATTGGGTTGACCGCTTCAGTAGGAATTTTGAGGATGAAATTCTTTAAAGGGGGGAAGAATTGTTGGATCCCAAATGTTTCATGGAAGTTAGAACTATTTGAACGAGAAATTTTGCCTAGTAGTCATGAGTAAAGAGCAAAGGAATGAAAATTCTTTAACCAAGAAAAGATAGGCAAGGGTAAAGTAGCGAATGAGAAATATGGATATGTCCAAGTTTTGTTTTGGTATTTTGGTGGATACAAGATTTTGAAGTGAAAAGAATTAAGGTGAAAGTTAGAAGTAGAATTAAAGCCAAAAATGAAGTTGCATTTGTGTAGTAATGTGGATGAAGAATATGTACATACGGGTATGTTCTATTATTGATGTCCACGATTAAACATGGACTATATATATATATATATATTTTCTTCGAATGCTATTGATTTGAGATGGAGTTGAGAATGATAAGTAAATGAAGTGGAAAAGGTCATCTTAGTATGATTTGTGTTAAGGAAAGATTTTGAAAGAAAATGGGAGTTAGATTTGCAAAATTGTTCAAGGAGTAAGTTTCAGTCCTTTAGCCACGACTTCTTCTCTAGTTATCCAAAGGAGATGATTCTTAATTTAGATTAAACTAGAAACCTATGGCTACTTTTCTTAGGAAGACATCAAATTTAAATTTGGTCTGTAAGAATCACAAGTTGTCATGAAGTTAAGAACTGGGTGTAGTATAATGAATGAATGTAAAAAGTTCATGTTTTGTACTCGAGGGGAAAATCTTGACTAATCTAGGCTTATTTAGGCCATATTAGAGAAAGTGTGTCTACTAGTAAGTCGTCGATATTTCTTTTAGCTTTCCAGCAATGTATAGTATAGAATTTTTGGACTTCTAAGCCGAAAGCCGTGGTCCTTATAAGGAAGACATGCAAGAGGGGAGTTGCATCTTCTGTGTTTTTATTTCTTCTGATTATGTCATTGATGACGTCATCTTCTTCTGTGTTTTGCTTCGTCTAAATTTTTCTTCTTCTGTGTTACTATTCATGAATTTCTTATGTTTTACTATTTATGAACTCCTTCTGTGTTTTGTATTGTCTGTGTTTTGTTCCTTCTGTGTTTTGTATCGTCTGCCTTTTATATTCTCTACATTTTGTATTGTATGTGTTTTGTTCCTTCTATATTTAGTATTGTCTGTGTTTTGTATTGTCTGCCTTTTATATCCTTTGCCTTTTGTATCATCTGTGTTTTGTTCCTTCTATGTTTTTATATCATCTGTCGTTTGTATCATCTGTGTTTTGTTCCTTCTGTGTTTTGTATCGTCTGCCTTTTGTATCCTTTACCTTTTGTATCGTTTGTGTTTTGTTCCTTCTATGTTTTGTATCATCTACCTTTTGTATCCTCTGCCTTTTGTATCATCTGTGTTTTGTTCCTTCTGTGTTTTGTATCGTCTGCCTTTTGTATCCTCTACCTTTTGTATCGTTTGTATTTTGTTCCTTCTGTGTTTTATATCGTCTATGTTTTGTATCGTTTGCCTTTTGTATCCTCTGTCTTTTGTATCATCTGTGTTTTGCTATCTTTTGTGTTTTATTGACGCAGTTTCTTCTGTGTTTTGCTGACGTGTCTTCTTCTGGGTTTTGTTCCTTCTGGGTTATTGTTCATAAACTTCTTCTGGGTTACTGTTTATGAACTTCTTCTGTCTTTTGCTATCTTTTGTGTTTTGCTGATTTGCTTATTCTGACTTTTGCATCTTTTAAGTTTTGCTTCGTCTACCTTTTGCTTCATCTAAGTTTCTACCTTTCTCTTCTTTTGTTTGCATTTGTTTTGTGTTTTGCTATCTTCTGCCTTTCGCTTCTTCTGTTTTTGCTTCTTCTGTGTTTTTCTATCTTCTGGGTTACTGTTCATCTTATATCTTCTGTTCCATTTTTGATCCTTCAAAAGATAGAATTTGTTTTCAAGGTCTTCATGAAAGTTGTAGAGCTTGAAATCTTCTTTCGAACCATATAAAGGAAACCTAACTCTGATATTTGTAGGAAAAGTTATAACAGTTTTCCCACTTCTTATGTCTTTTTCCATTCGTATATTTTTCCTTTGGCTTTGTCAAATCCTATCATCTGATTCATTTTGACCCTTCAGATGATAAAATCTAACCTTAAGGTCTTCTTCAAAGTTGTAAGTTTCAAAGTTAAATGAAGTGATTCTTGAACTCTTAGATTCCTAACATTTTCTGTTTGCATCTCCATTGATGGTCATAGCTCTTAGTCTTGATTTGAAAGGGATAGATTGAACCAAAGAAAGGATATCAATTGGATATTTTCCTAAGCATACTTTAATATTTTTGACGATTTTTGGATCAGTAGAGCTTCGAATAAGAAGATTCTTATTTCAAGATAAACTAAATACACAGAGCTACAAATGGTATAAGGAAGTTGAAGTCAAATTCAATTTCTGAGAGGTTTAAATTTTTTATAGGAGTTGTGCATAGTATGCTGATTTGGACAAGCGCAGTCCAAAAATGTTTGAAGTGTATCTTTCGAATAACTGACCCGAATTGAATGAGTTTGGTGTAATTGGAAACATAAGACAATAGAGAAGATTCTTCTAGAATAAAGTATTATGTCAAAATATTCAAGGGTGCTTTTGGCAAGATACTTATGTGTAAAAGACATAAGGCATAAACGGAAGGGCATAATTGGAAGAAGAAGTGTTGTCTTGCCTATAAATAGAAGGAAACAAAAGAGAATAAGGAAAGGAGAAAGAGAGAGAAAGAGAGAATGTCATGAAAAAAGAGAGAGAATTACAAAGAGAAGAAGAGAATGAGAGAAAGAAGAGAAAACAAGCTAGGGTTTCAATTTCTTTAACCTATAAAAAAGATTTTGAGGATTTCCAAGAAAAAAAAGGTAAAGGAAGAGAGAGCTTCCATTTGAGCCAAGGATCTCTTCATTTGGTGAAGAACTGAAGGGATCGAAGAGATCTATTTCAGTTAGATCAGCTCACGGAGCACACATTAAAGGTACAACAGGAAAGGACTTTAGAGACCTCGGATTGTTTGTAAAGAGAAGAGACTTTCTGAGCAAGCCTATAAGCAAGGAAATCAGGTGGGTTTCATGTTTATAATTAATTTAATAAGCCATTACTGTTTTCGTTAAATCAAAGAAGTTTACTAATTTTCAATTGCATCATATGTGCTACATTGTTGTTCATAAATGGGTGTGAATTTTGCTGTATGTTTGTTACATGATTTGAGTGATGCCTTTTTGGAAAAGATGCATGTTTATAAAAAAAAACCATGTTTTCAAGAATGGCTTTCAAGATATACGTCAAAAATGGGAAGAACAAGTTTGTAAGAAAAGTGCAAGTTTGGGCAACAAGTTTTGAAATATATGTGTTATGTAGGTTTGTGGTGGTCCCCTAAGTAAAATCAAGTGTGTTTGTCTAAAGGCTTCTCCTGCCTGCTCGCTAGTAGCATGGAGCTTCCTTGCGGACTCCCATAAGTTCACGGCTACGTAAGACCATTACATGGGATTGCGTTGTACGTTCTGTTCACAGTTATATAGGACCCGTATGGGAAATGTGTAGTACGTTCTGTTTGGATCCACCCAAACCATTCTGACATGCTTATGTGCTCATGATATGTTTGATCAAGTTGATGCATTCATGATTTTCGAATAAGTTGAAAAATGTATAAATTATGTTGGTTATGATTTTGATTTCTTGACAAGACAAGAATTTTTTAGAAACATATGTTTTTGTTTAAATTCAATGAAAGCGTTTTCAAATGACAAGGAAGAAATTACTTCACAAGTTTTGCTTATCTTTCTTCTTTTATAAATTGTTACCCACGCAGGTGATAGTTAAGAAGATTGAGTGATCAAGAGAATAAGGACGTTACTTCAAATTCTGCATATCTTGGAATTTAAGTTATCTTTGTCAAATACAAGAATTTGTAGTTCATGTAACTTTTGTAGCTTGAGTTTTCAGATTATGTTGTAATGGGGCTTGGAAAGCCATTATAGCTTTGTAAAACCCTTTTGTTTTGAGTGTGATGAAAATCAGGTGCATGAAATCTATTAAGGAGTATAATGAAGTAAAGACATGAGAGTCTTATGACATTTCAGCAAAAGTTGGACTTTACATTTAGAGATAGGATCCAACATTAAGATAATAAGTTGTTTCGATATTTGATTGTCATAGGCACGCCACCCTTATGGGATGATGCTTAACAAGGATTTTTTGGAAATAACCCTATAGGATCACATGCTCAAGTATTATGATATTCGCAACAGGTTGGGTTCCGGAAACAGATCCCAACAACTGTAAAAATAGTACCCTCAAGTTCCTATAAGATATCCTTCAAGCAAACATACTTCTGACCTTGGTTCCATTTTTCTAGATTTAGGCCTTAGAATATAGGCTAGGTAGCCCTAAGTCCTCAAGTGTCGTAATGAAGGCACTCAACTAGTCCACAACTCCTTAGGTGTTTTAGGCACTGATTTGGATGGAGTAAAGTTGAGAAGATATGTTGTCGTTTGTATGGCATATCCCCAGAACGATTATGGAAGGCTAGCATAGGACATCATCGATCTTACCATTTCTAATGGAGTCCTATTCCTCCTCTCAGCTACACCATTCTGTTAAGATGTTTGAGGAGCTGACAAGTTGGAAACAATTCCACTGTCTATAGCGCCCCCTTACCGCAAAATACACACCGGGATGCCCCTAGGTCATTTCGATACATATCCTACGATAAGTGTTGGGCCCCGAATTTTTTTATTTATTTATTTGAATTAATTAATTATTTATTTATGGATTTATTCGTTAATTATTTTATTTTGCCTTAATTGATTTAATTATGTGTTTATATCAATATTTTTATGTTGGGCTTGGGATTTGAAGTTAGAATTAATTGAAGGCTTGGATTTAATGTTGGAAAGTATGGGCTTAGAGAATAAGTGGAATAAGAAGGAGGATTAGAAATTAATGGGTGAGGTGTAGTGGGCTTGTAAGTTAGAGGTGAGCCCATTATAGTTGCTTGTAAGAGGATAAGGGAGAGCCCAATATCAAAACTATGTAGTTTTGAGGTAGGGATTTAAAGATGAGAATAGAAGAGTTAATGAATTAAAGGAAGAGGAGAAGAGTAGCAAGTGTCGTAGACTAAGGAAAAGAAGAGAAGAAGAGAAAACGTGAGAGAAGAAGGAAGAGACTTTCGGCCAAGGAAGAAAGGAAGAGAGAAAAATCGTGGGAGGCTTGTGGAGAAGAAGAAAGAAGGAGAAAAAGAAGAGAAATCAAGTCAGAAAGGTAAGCTTCCATCTTTTCTTAGGTTAGGTTCATGAATGGTGTAAGATGGAGGTTAGGGTTGAGTAGAGATTGACGAAAGATAGGAAAGGAAGGTGGGATTAAGTGGATTTTGTGATTTCTAAGCTAGGGTTTGATTATTCTAGCTTAAATGAGCCATGGGTAGGTTAGGTTAAGGTTAATGTTAGTTTTCCTTTAATTTTTGAATATTATGACCTTTCCTATGAATTTAGAAATTGATTAGAGATGTGTTTTGTTTAAAGGAACTCAAGAAAACCCTACTCAAGACAAAGAGGAAGGGCAATTTTGACTTCGGATTCCGACGATAGGTGGGTAAAATGTTTATAGTTGTTGTATAGTGGGCAAATGCCCTATGTGTGCTATCTTTGTTATATTATGAGCATATTGCAAGTGTATTCATATGATTTGAAAGAAAAGAATGGAACTTTGATGATTCGAAAGAATGAAAGAAGCATAAAATGCTACTTTTACGTATGAATATGTGAACATAATTTGTTTGTGTTTGGGCGAGAGAGAACCTCTATCGTAAAGTCACGTGCACGTTGACCCCTTTTGCCTTCTCCCGGCAGCCCGCTTGTGGCCCACGAGATCTGAAAACTGGACTCATCGTGTTTACGGTAAACTTCGGTTTCCGTCGTGTTTATGGAACTCTTGAGCCAAATGTGTGCATTTCATCATTTACTTGTGTTTATGATGCATAATATGTGTTTCAATTGCAAGAGGATTCCATATTATGCTTTATGTGATGAGTTGAGTAAATTGTGATTTATGTGACAAAGTTGAGTATTTCAGCATATTATGTAACTGCTAATGTTTCGGATTGTTAATGATGTGTTGTGTGGCTCATTCTTGCGATGGCTATAAGCATGTTAGCCACTGAGCCGTGTTAGCTCACCCCATTCTCCCTCCTCAGGTGCAAATTCAAGTTGAACTCGGAACCTTGCAAGGCATTGGGCATAACTCCAAGGAATTTTAGAAACTTTGTATTAAGTTAGTAACTAGCTCTTGAAATGGATTTGTAAGTATATTGACCATTGAGCATCTCATCTTTTGTATTTTGCACTTGTTCTTGATGATTATGCCATTTTGTAACCGAAGCTATGCATGGATCTGTTATGCTTGGAAGGGAACTTGAGTGCTTCAGTACACTCTTTTCATGTGTTGGTAATGATTTTGTAGTTTGGGTATGGTCTGGGAAAATGTGTGTATGAGCCTTCTTTTGTTGAGTTACTGTTGATTTTGTGCTTCGGGAGAGCTCCTGGAACGTTTGCCATGAGGTATGAGCTATTTATGGCGTGTAAATTGGTAGGTGTGAGTCGTTGGAGTTAAATGCAGGTGCTGTCAAAATGACAGATTGCCAAGAAGAGGTTTGAGTCCACTTTTGACCCTCTTGGAGTTGGAATATAGGTTGGTATCTTCATGAAAGTTGTAGATAATTCTTTTACCTTTCCATAGACACTAATTTTGCTAAATTTGGAGTTCTGGGTCAAAAGTTATGGAGGTCGCAAGTCCTGGTACTGTTTGTGGAGAGCTAGCCGACCTGTCTTAGTGGGAATTTTTTATTCCCGTAGAGTCCGAGCTTGCATGTGAGCCCTTCATGAAAAAAAATATTTTTCTCCTAGCTTTCCAACGCTTCTGACCACGTCTAATTTGGAGCTCGGAGTCAAAAGTTATGAGGGTTAGAAGTCGGATAGGTCGGGCTGTAGAGCAGGTCGCCCAGGTATTCATGGTGGCGCGCTGTGCTTCACCACTGGCGAGCGCCAAGAGCCCGGCAAGCGTTGGGGTCGGTTTCTGGCCGACCGACACCTCTCCCTTCTTTTGGTCATAACTTTTTGTACAGACCTCCGATTGAGCTAATTTTTGAAGCGATAGATTCCTAAGAAAAATTTCTATCTTTCTAAACCTGATTTATCATTATTTCTTTTAAATTGAAAAAGGTGGTTTGAAACAAAGTGTGGAGGTCGGCTGATTCTTTCTGAATATACTTTACTAATTTTAAAATATATGTAGCTAGAGAACTTGGATCGAAGCGATTCTTATTTTAAATTAAACTAGAGTTATAAACCTACAAATGTTATGAAGGAGCAGACTGACAATTAGGCCTTTATGATTTTCAAATTTTGACCTGAAGTCGGTAGTGCTCGATTTTTTTGCTTTTCTTGAAATAGTATTTTGCCATAACTTTTTCATTTCAAATCCAAATTGAGCGTTTTCAGTGGCGTTGGAACCGTGAGAGAGTAAGGAACATATTTTATTAAAAAGCCTGTCGAATTCTTCTATTGCAAGTTTCCCTTATTGTGGCAAATTTTGTGTTAGTTTTGGGTCTTCCATGCTTATATGAGTCCGAGTGAGTCATAGGTCTTCTATGCGTATGTGTGCTTGTGTGTTCCGAATGTTGGGCCTCGGATATGGGGTCCAACAATAAGGGTGAGTTAAGAATAGTCATTACTATACTTCACATGGCATCATAATGATAAAACATCAATATAAAAATCACTAATTTTTGAAACCAACTTTTTCCTCATTTCATTCATCAAGGTCAAAGAGTTTATACAACTGTCATTCCGTATTGTCTATACATAAATCCCAAAATCCTAAGACAAAAATGCTACATGAAAGAGGAAAATGGTAGATCTATCTAGGTCATCCTAAAAGTCCCAGCTGACCGACCTGTGAGCCATAACTTCTCTTGCCAGCACGATCTACTCGGTCCCGAAAAATATGTTGCAATTTTGGGTATGTTTGCGAACTCAGTGAGGTAACCATCATCGATGGTTCACTCAATTCATGCAGCACTCAAGCATAACACAGTTATTTCATAAACTCACATTCAGAAGTACCACATGATTGTTAACACATAAGTATAAGGCATTTTACCTTTCACTCAATCAAAGAGATTTAATCAAATGCATATGAAATGCGTATGTGACACTTTTCTGATTTATTACGGCGTTGTAACCGAGCGCCTAAACTGTCCCAATATGGGTGCATTAATCGTTGAGCCGGAGGCTTTAAATCACTGTGGGCTCGAGGCCTAAATACATTGAGCTTTTAGCTCTCGGTGGCTGCTCCGGTCACAACTGTCATTATCTGTACATGCATTCATGCATACAATGCACATGTCACAATGAAGCAGTATATGTGTCACAATCAATACTTATGTCACAAATTATCACAGCTTAAGCAAGTAGTTCACAATACACATACAAGTAGCACTTCTATGTCATAACTCCCCAATACATCGGACCTTTTGTCCGGAATCCACAAGCAGAAACATAATTCACTAACCCACCATTATTCACCACAATTTTCTAAGCAAATAATAATTGAGAGAACCGTCTAGGTCACTCACCAATAGCTTTCGAGCTAATGCCTGGAAGTCTCGGAAACGTTGGTGGGTTGACATTCCAAAAGCTCCTCTATAACAGTCAAAATATACAAACATTACCAAATGTACAATCAGATATATTTAAAAATGTACATATAGTAATTAAAATGTGTACAATGCATGTTCGTGACATTTTCGGTATTATTCCATAAATATTTATCACAAAATTTTTCTCTAAATATTAGAAGTCCAAAGACATCAAAATCACTCAATTCGGACCTTTATAGGTCAAAATATTGACAAACCACGGACTAGAAAAATAATTACTCGGTCCTTTTACTTTGACCGAATCAATCCATGTCAATTTCAAATCTAAAAATTCACAATTTCACATAGAAATGAAATTAAAGGACTCACGAATCTGATGCCTCGAGAATCAGGTCAATCAGAGGTCGGACGAAAAAGTAATGCACAAAAGAATAGGAAAAGGTTTGGGTTGGGTCGGATCGGGTCGGCCCGCGTCGTCGTGCTCGTGAGGTCGAGGGTCAGTCCCTCACCTGCTAAATCTGATTTTTTTAAATAAAACACTTAATACCTCCTCTCCTTTCCCAAACCCTATCTTTTCACACAAGTAACCAAAAGTCACAAATGAGGTCTCATTGGAAAGATCACAGAAAACCTTACAAGTTTTATGAAGGACTCACAAACCAATTTCACCCTTAAGGGTGTCAAAAATGCAATAAAAATTATTGCCTATACCCAGATTTTCCAAAACAGTACAACATATTCCAAAAATCATATCTTCCCATTCCCTTTGCCAAAAATTTCAAGCTTTATATCAAAGGAAAGATCAAAACATATTCTACAACTTTCATGATAACTTGGAAGCAAATTCAACCCCTAAACAGATCAATTTCGCAACCAAAGCTTCTACCCATATAAGTGTCATTCTCAACAGCAACACAATCTTCCAAAAATCATAACTTCCTAACCCATTGTCCAAAAATTCCATACTTTATCTCACTGAAAAGATCCGAAAACATGCTACAATTATTATGAAGAACTTAAAAGCAAAATACACCTCTAACTAAATCAAATTCACATATGATTGTGGCTGCCCTATTAAAGAGTATTAAATCAACATATCATGTACATCATAACCATACTTTAAAAATCCATAACTTACAATCCCTACATCCAAAATTAGCATATTATACCTAATTACAAAGCTAAGACATTCCTATAAAACTTTCCATAAGATCACTTGAGCTAATTTAAACCATAACAGTTCAGAATTAGCTTAGAAGCACATAAATCACAAAACCTATCCTTAGAGACATTTTACTCACAAAGCACATTCATTCTTTGAAAAACCATCTGAAAGTTCACAAATCATAACTTTCAACCTCAAACTCGGAAAAATATCATACTTTGTGGCGATAGAAAGCTAACAAGAAAATATTCAACTTTCATGAAGACCAATTTCACAAAATCTGTCTACTTTAGCCTAGAGAAATTCTCCAAAGTTTCAGATCACAAATCTCTACATGCTAGAATTACCACTATTCACTCTGCACATAAATCTCACTTTCAAAGCGACAATTAGACAACACTTCCTTCATAAAAATTTTAGCCAAACTTCTCAAGTGTAATTCAAGCCAAACCTCATATTAATAGCATAACCATATCAAAAGTTATGGCCTAAACATTAAAACATATTCACATTCCATTATCCAGCTTTTACACCTAACTCTACTCCTATCATTCCAATACCATTTCTACTCCAATAAGCATCCAATTTAATCAAGAAATCAGCCCAAATTTTATCAAGACTTTCACTTGAACAAATAGCCCTAAAATGGCAGCACACACACACACAACTTTCTTTCTTTACTAAACACTCATCTAACATCATCAAACTTAATCTTAAACACTTAATTCACATACTACACATACTATAACATTCATCTTCAATCAATCTTAAATCAACCAAGAAAATAACCTACCGATATATGCCAAACACAAGTTCATGCAATTAATGCACAATAAATCACAATTAATGCATCTAACTACCAATTTATACTTAAAACACAATTCTTACCTATTAAAACCTTCAAATCTGCCAAAACCACAAAATCTCAAATTTCCTTCACCACACCCACGATCATCATCTTTATCTTGAGGGGGTGAGGTTTAGGTTAGGATTTTAAGTGAACTAAAGGAAGGGACAGCAAGTTGAAAGGAGAAGGAAAAAGGTGAGTAGCAATTTACAAGAAGAAGAAACCAAACAAGAAGAAAGAAGAGGAATGCTGGATCCCGTTTCCAGAACCCAACTGCATAAACTTAACACTAGTAACCCCACTGTTTAAACTAAACGTGATCACTCTTAAAATCAAATCTGAAACGGAACGAAAAACAATGAATCGGATCATATAGCGAATCAAAGTGAAGCAAGCACATGAATCGGAAATGAAATCAAATAAATGGTCGAAATCAAATTATCGAATAATAGAGATATGAAACAAATACGGATCGAATCGAAGTAAATAAAACCGAAACTGACATCCGATACAAATACCTTAATCGTAGCGTTGGAGCAAATAGAAAGTAAACTCGAAATCAAAGCATACAAACAGTGGGTTCGAACTGAATTTCAAATTCTGACATCCGAAGCGTGAACATAGAAAACTTGTCGCGTTGGAAACCTTGGACTAACCAATCCGAAAACGGTATAAATTTTTCTTCTCTTTTTCTTATCATTCATTTCTTTCATCATTTAATCCATCTTATTCAAAATCAAACAAATAATTTCCACTTTCGGAAATTATTCCTCATACAAATCTCAAATCTTAATCACGATCTTCTTAATTTTGCGCTAATTCAGTATCTTCACCATGAAACATATTCTTGTCCTTATTCTTATTTCTTGCCATAGCAATTTCACACTCATGCCAATAGACCCATGGATTTATACACTAATACATTTATCCATATGTTACCTTACAAAAATCGGGCAGCATAACAGCTGTATTTTCATAAACCCAAACCTGAAAAGGGTTTTTAAAAAATCACTTCTATAATTTCCAGACAATTACACATACATCAAAATCCATCGGACGCTCCGTCCGGGATCTCAGTATAAACGCAATCCTAAATTCTATGCCACTTCAAGCCATTTTTCATATCCAATTCATATTCATCACATCCAAACTCATATACAATTCCCATTAACTCATATACAAATTAATACTTCCATCAAATATAAAACCAAATGTATTTATAAATCATCGCAATTCATATCCCATCATCAAACACATTCATCCATATCTATATATATATATATCCCAATTACATTTATAACTCAATTCACTTTATATACAAAACCAATATGCACCATCCAATAGCCAATACATTTCCAATTCCATAAATCAAGTTCTTATACAATATCATAATCCAAAATACATCATGAGCTAAATGCTTAAAATACTCTAATGGCATTCCAAGCCATATACCATTTCCAATAATCATAAACCAAAATACACATAGTACAAACACATGCACAAATAAAACTGATGTCTTGATGTCTTTCATCCGATCTCCTGCTCGAATACCTGGAGATGCGGATGAAAGGGGGGGTGAGCTCGGAAGCTCGTGGATAACATGTTTATAACTCAAATTATAAGCGAAACATTTTCAAACCTTATTTTCAGTTGATCGAAAACATCGAAGGTTTATTTCTCAAAAACCTTTTCAATTAAAAAAACTTTCATAAACATTTACAAACAGTTTTTCAAAACTATCATAGTTGAAAATCCAAATTTCTCATTCGTCGAAAATCCAAACCATTGTACAATCTAAGAATAAAGTCAAAACACATGAAATGCATAACAGATAAATGCACCACATTTTACACAAAGCAAAGCACGTAGCACATCAAACGGTTTGGGTCGGTCCCAAAAATAGGACGTACTGCACATTTCCGCAAAGTGGTCCTGTGTAGCCGTGAAACACATGGGGAGTCCGTGAGGAGCTCCATGGACACTAGCAGGCAGCCGGGAGAAGGCTTTAAACATATGAGACCAGTGCACTAATTCTATTTGGGGGACCTAACCAAACCCATATAACACATATTCATGTTTGAAAAACAAATTGCCCGAAGGAACATTTCGAAATCGAACTTTTCATGTCATCTAAAATTCAATGCAATACCTATCAATCACAACATCACCCAAGTTACAAACAAACGCTCATATAATAATTCTCAATTTTTCCCAAACAAGGAAATGCACACTTTATAACCTTTCAAAAACATTCAAACATCATATCACACTAATTCACACACTCAACTTATCAATCAATTTAACACAATGAGTATTTCATCTTTATCAATTTACTCAAAAATCCATTGAATAAACAATTCAAGTCATTTATGGAAAATTGTCTGAACCATTGTAGAATTTTTTGTAAATCATTTGAAAACAATGACTTTAACACTTTATAAATCATTTCAAAAGCAATTGGTTCAATCATTTGTAAAACAATAGCTTATAAAACCAACACTTATAATTAGCTCATAATTTGAAAAATAAACACATTATCCACCTCATAACCTTGCTAGAAACTTGTCCCAATCCTCAAGTCTCCTTAGCCTCTCCTCAATTTTTCTCATTCAAGACAAAAACCCTAAATCATAAACATCCACAATTGATTTAATTCAAACATGAAAACTCTAAAATTGGCTTGAGAATCCACAAGCCCATACCAAACTTAAGTCAAATCAACCAAAAACTCACTAAAACTCAAAGATCAAAACCATCTCTTACCTTTATCTTCTTCATTTTTGACTTTTGCTTGGCTCATCTTGGAGCTCTTACTTTCTTCCATGTTTTTACCTTTGAATCATCAAAAATCCTTGCTTAAAACTAAAAAAAATCAAAAACCCTAAGCTTCCTCCTTCTTTCTCCACCGAGCTTTCCCTCTCTTGTCTCTTTTCTTTCATTTTTCTCCCTCTTCTCTCATAATTTTGTGGGCTTCTTTCTTTCAAAAATGACAAATCCTCTCTTATATAGTGCCATGTCATTAAAATGGTGACCAATGACCATAATGCCCCTCCATGTTAGGCTAAAACTCTAACTCTTTAAGTGATGTTCCATATTTGCCCCTGAATTTTACTTTTAAATCATGCTACTTTAGGACATGTTTCGCACTATCAATTTGAAGGAATTTATCAAAACTTCCTTCTAGAGAAATGTTCATCATTGTCTTAATTTCATAATGCCTCAAAAATCATCCAATTTGGAGCATTACATCAAAAGTTATAGTCCAAACATTTCGTACATATCGTTCTACTAACACATTTTCTAGAAATTCACTTCCTTCCAAAAATTGGCATTCTTAAAGGCTAAATTGAAATTTCATTTCTTCATATGACTTGTAGCCCCATGTCTTAATTTTATTTCTCCTTAAGAAACTCTTTAATCGGATCTCCATAGATCTCGAATTTCGCAAAATACTGAACTATGTTCAGAAAATTTCTCGACTCACTTTGATTCAAACAATCTTGCTCAATTAAGTATCTAAAATTCATTATTTCCCATAAAAATGAAATTAACTATATTAGGAATCCAACTCTTTGAGAACCAAGTCATTCGGATGTCGGACAGAAAAGATATAAGCAAACGATTTGACAAGGTCGGATGAAAAAAGGAAAATAGCAAGATCAGAATGAAACAAATCATTCCGATTATCATAAGATTCATTCAAACTCTTTCAATTCAACTCCAATTGATACCAATTTTCATGGAGAGAAGGATACATGTATTAGAAATTCAGTGCTTCAATAATCACTTCTATCCGAGGTCGGATGAGTGAGTTATGGCCAAAAGAATAAACCATGCTTAAACCTGAAATCGATTTGAACCTCTCTTGGCGTGATCGCCATAACTTTCAATTTAGAAATCGGATTGCTTTCGTTCTTAGACCATTAGAAAGTAGACTTCTATATATACAACTCTTATGAAGACTACAAAGTCTGATTCGGCCTTTAAGAATGTCAAAATCGCCATCTTTCCCGAGAATGTCCGTTTAACGGACATGAATCGAGTAAACTGCACCATTTCACCCGAGAAAGTCCGTTAAACGGACTTCCATGTCTATTTAACGGACATGGGCGATGCAAAGGGTCCTTTTTTACTCGCGAAGGTCCATTAAACGAACTCTAAGTCTGTTAAACGGACACGGGGCTTCCCAAAACCCCTCCAAACCCTCTTTCATGCTTCCTACCTCCTTCCTAACAATATATATACTTATAAACTTTATAATTTCAGTTCGTATCATGCAAAATCACTTCATAACAATTCAAACATTAAACTAATCTCATCAATCTCTCAAATCTTGTCTTAAATAAATCATCAAAACCACAAATTCTAATCATACGTGAAAGCTATCACAAACACAAATCTTATGCAACATCTTAACTTGTATCAATCATAACTCTTAACTCCAAACTCGAAAACTTGCATACTTGATATCGTTGTAGAGATGAAAGAACAAGCTAAAACTTCAAGGAGGGCAACTTTGGCCAATTATATTTCAATTATTTCTAAATTTCCCTCAAATCAGCATATACATTTTTATCCTCATACAAAACTTAACATTCATCGCAAATTTACTTCTTTTATTTGAACCTCATTCAAACAATTCAATTTGCCATTGGAATTTATCCTACACTCAACCTCAATGCATATGATTTCTTACATTCAAAAGCATCATATCATTTACCAAATTCCTCTCTTGCTTTTGCATAATATCTCACATATATAACCATAATTCATACTTAAGGTTTATCAACTCATTATCCTTACATAAACCCATATCTCATTAAGGCACAAATAACATCTATAACGCAATTTATATACCAAAACATTCATTTACTTTCATTTTCATATTTCTAATTTTCACTCAAAGTTCGGGGTCCAACAAGGGAGGCTTCGAAAATTATGGAGGAACCCTCATATAAAACACCAATGACCTATTAAAGAAGGACCATCGTGAATGCCTAACTAAAAGGGGATAAGTTTGAATTAAAAATATACTAGTGGAGTTAAGACCATGTTTGACTCCACAAATTCAATTTTCAAACCCTAAGTCCAATTTCGACACCAATCATCTCCAAATTTTCAATGACTCAATTTAATAAATCCTAAAATCATGATCTAATTTTTCAGTGCCATTGGACAATCTTTTATAGTATTGGAAATCCAATTAGTCCACCACTTGGCAATTTTTTCGGTACGAAAATTTTCTACAAAAAATTTTAGGAAAAATTCTAAAAATCCCAAAAAATGTAAAACACACAAAAATACACTCCAATTTAAATTTCAAGTACAAAATCATATTTTTTTTTATAAACACATTTATAGACACATATGCAGGGAAATGTCATGAAGGCATGTACAATCATGTGCATATGTAAAAATTCCAATTCATGTATATATGGAGACCATATTACGTATGATCATGCCGAGATAAATTAACACGCTCATAACCCATTCCAAATTACTATTTTAACCTTCCCGTCGGTGATGGAATGTTATAATTCTCCCCTCCTAATAAAAATTTCGTCCTCGAAATTCTTACCTGCTTGGTCGAACAGGTAAGGATACTGTCTCCTCATATGCTCCTTTGTCTCTCAAGTTGCTTCCTCAGTTGAGTGGTTTCTCCATAGGACTTTCACCAATAGGATAACCCTGTTCCTTAACTGCTTAATCCATGATCCCACAATCTTGACCGGCTCCTCAACATAACTCAGATTGTTAGCCACCTCAATCTCTTGAGCTGGTATCACATGTGTCGAATCTGATGGGTATCTCCGGAGCATACTCACGTGAAAGACATCATGTAGTTGAGACATCTCACTCGGTAAAGCCAGCTTATAAGCCAAAGGTCTTATCCACTCAGTGATCTCATAAGGACCAATGTACCTAGGGCTTAACTTGCCCTTTTTACCGAATCTCAGCACACCTCTCCACGGTGACACTCGTAAGAAAACTCTATCTCCTACACTGTACTCCATATCCCTCTGATGCTGATCCATATAACTCTTCTGTCTATCTTGAACCGCTTTAATTCGACTCCGGATCAATTTTACCTTATCCACTGTATCCTGAATCAATTCTGGGCCCTCAACCATTCTCACACCCTCTTCATCCCAATACAGAGGCGATCGACACTGTCTTCCATATAATGCCTCATATGGTGCCATCTCGATGCTACTGTGATAATGGTTGTTATAAGCAAATTCAATCAGAGCTAAATACTGATCCCATGCTCCTCTAAACTCCAATACACAAGCTCGAAGCATATCCTCAACATTCTTAATCATCCTCTCACTTTGTCCATCTGTCTGAGGATGAAAAGCTGTGCTAAAACTCAACCTAGTACCCATAGCAGACTGCAAACTCTTCCAAAATATCGAAGTAAATCTGGAATCCCAGTCTGATACTATAGACACTGGAACCCCATGCAGTCTCACTATCTCAGTCACATACTTCTGGGTCAACTGATCAAGTGAATTATTTTCCCTCACTGGAAAGAAATGGGACGATTTAGTTAACTGGTCCACGATGAACCAGATAGCATTATGCTGCCTCGGAGTCTTAGGCAACCTTATGATAAAATCCATAGTAATTCGTTCCCATTTCCACTCGGGAATAGGCAACGAATGAAGCTTCCCTACTAGAGCCTAGTGCTCAGCTTTAACTTGGTGGCACGTCATACCCCTAGATACATACTCTGCCACCTGTTTCTTCATGCTAGGCCACCAGAAATGTTTTTTAAAGTGTTATACATCTTGGTAGTAATGAAGCTTCCCTACTAGAGCCTAGTGCTCAGCTTTAACTTGGTGGCACGTCATACACCTAGATACATACTCTGCCACTTGTTTCTTCATGCTAGGCCACCAGAAATGTTGTTTTAAAGTGTTATACATCTTGGTAGTACCAGGATGCATAGCATAGGTGGCCATATGAGCTTCCTCCAGAATCTTTCGCCTCAAATCATCCACATCAGGCACACATAGCCTCCGTGCCAACCATAATGTCTCATCTCTCAACTCAAATTCAGAATTGGGATCAGCCTTTACTTTCTCAATCAGCTTCACCATAGCAGGATCCTTGTCCTGAACTCTTCTGATCCTGTCATGAGCATTGGTTTGAGCTTCAGAGTGGCTATCAAAGCCCCATCCTTCTCTAGATTCAACTGCACATTCAAAGCTCTCAACTGTATGAAATTAGGCAATCTCAATACCTGAATCTGAGCTGCACTGATGTGAGACTTCCTGCTCAAAGCATCTGCCACCACATTAGCCTTCCCTGGGTGGTACTCAATAGTACAATCATAATCCTTCAGCAGCTCAATCCATCTCCTCTGCCTCAAATTCAGCTCCCTCTGACTCAGAAAGTACCTCAAACTCTTATGATCAGTAAAGATCTAGAAAGTCTCACCATACAAGTAATGTCTCCAAATTTTCAGGGCAATGACAACTGCAGCCAACTCTAAATCATGCACTGGATAGTTTACCTCATGAGATCTCAACTGTCTCGAGGCATAAGCAATCACCCTGCCATGCTGCATCAGATCACATGCTAATCCCTGATGCGAAGCATCACTATATACATCATAACCTCCAGTCCCTGATGGAATAGCCAACACCGGTTCTGTAGTCAACCAATTTTTTAGCTCCTCAAAGCTCTTCTGGCACTCCTCAGTCCATCTGAATGCTACATTCTTCCTCAGAAGTTTTATCAGAGGGGTTAAGATCAGTGAGAACCCCTAGACAAATCTTCGATAATACCCGGCCAATCCTAGGAAGCTCCGAATCTTCGACACATTCCTTGGAGCTTCCCACTTCATCACTGCCTCAATCTTCTTTGGATCGACCTATATACCCTCTCCGGTCACTATATGGACCAGAAACACTACCTCATGTATCCAAAATTCACACTTACTGAATTTGGCATACAATTGCTTCTCCCTCATAATCTGCAACACAATCCTCAAATGCTCAGCATGCTCTTGTCTACTCCTCAAATACACCAAAATGTCATCAATAAATACAATCACAAACTGATCAAGGTAGGGCTAAAAGACCTTATTCATCAAGGCCATAAAAGATGTCGGGGTATTAGTCAACCCAAACGGCATTACTAGAAACTCGAAATGCCCATGCCTGCTCCGGAATGCACTCTTAGGAACATCAGCCTTTGCTATCTTCAGCTGATAATACCCTGACCTCAGATCCAGCTTAGTGAACACCTGAGCTCCCTGCAAATGATCAAATAAATCATCGATCCGAGGTAGTGGGTACTTTTTTTTCACTGTTACCCGATTCAGCTACCTGTAATCGATGCACAATCTCAAAGTCCCATCCTTCTTCTTCACAAACAACACAGGAGCTCCCCAAGGTGAGACACTAGGCCTGATAAAACCCTTCTCCAGTAATTCCTGTAGCTGAGTCTTTAACTCCCTCAGTTCTACAGGTGCCATCCTATATGGAGGAATAGATATAGGAGCAACACCTGGAACTAGATTAATGGTGAACTCGGTTTCCCGATCCGGTGGTAAACCTGGTAACTCATCAGGAAACACATCTGGAAATTTTCTAATCACAGGAATATCCTGAAGCCTCTGCTCAACTCTAGTATCAATAACATGGGCCAAATAGGTCTCACATCCTCCCTGCATCAATCTCAGTGCACTCAGGAATAAGATAATCCAGGCTAGCACTGCCTGACTAACTCCTCTGAACACTGATCTAGGATGACCAAGAGATTCTAATACGACCTCTTTCGTGTAGCAGTTCATGATGGCCCTATGAGCAGTGAGCCAGTCCATACCCAAAATCACATCTATCTCCCTCAACTGTAACACTATCAGGTCTGCCCTCAACATTGCTTGATCAATCTGGATCGAGCACCCCTTGCAGACCTCACCTAAGGCAGTAGTACTCCCTAGAGGTTTACTCACCTCTAACCCATACTGTTGGACCCTGATCTTTAAGTGAATTTTAGAAATATAAAAAGTATGAAATAAGTAAGTTTGTATATGAAGTTTGTAATAGATGTGATTATGTTTTAAGAAAATTGATGAGAAAAAGAATTGATGGAGTTTGATGATTTTGAAATTTGAATATATTTGTATGGATTATACAAGTTTAAGTGGATGAGAAATTGAAAATTAAGTTGAAAATCAAGAAATAAAGAGAAAAAGTGTGAACATATGAAAATATGAAAAGTTTGACTTTTTGGCCTTTGAGAGTTGATTTTTGATTTAGGCAAAATTTGAGAAAATGGTCTTCTGGAAACTTGTATCTCTAGTTAAGAGCTTTCTGTTGCCATAAAGTTTGCAATTTTCCGATATCAGAAGTGAAAGTTATGATCAGTCAAAGTTTAGGTGTGTTATAGGTTGACTTATATTATGGCTGAAGCTTTGACTGAAACATTTACCTAGTTAGAGGTTAATTGAGCCTTGAAGTTCTTCATGAAAGTTGAAGGATTTGATTTGATTTTTATTTTGATATAAAGTATGGAATTTGTCGATTAAGGAATAATAAGTTATGATTTTTACAAGTTTATGTTATGGTTTTAGCATGATTATTAGAGGATATAACTTTTGATTGGAAAAATTAACCTCCTTAGAGGTCAAATTGATTTTTATGTCCTTCATAAAAGTTGTAGGTGACTTTCCGATCTTCGCATTGATATAAAATATGACGTGTTTGGACTTTGGAGTTGAAAGATAGGATTTTTTTTCAAAGTTGAGTTATGGCTTAGGACATAATTTAAATGGAGGGAATCTTTGATTAGAAATTTGATCATTTTAGAGATGAAATTGATTTTTGAGTTCTTCATTAAAGTTGTAGATCTTTCTTTAAGCTTTCTATTGATGCCAAGTTTGCAAAATTTGGAATTCTGAGTCAAAAGATATGGGGTTTATAAGTTGAGATGTTGATTAAGAAGAATCGCAAGTCCATTGGAATGTTACGGTCGTGCATATGCACGATCGCGACTCTGCAGGATCATCAGAAAGTCGCGATCGTGCACGTTCAGGATAGCGACTCCGCTGGTCCACCCGGATGTGCACGATCGCGACTTTCCCTATTTGTTTAAGAAAGGTAATTTTCTGAACATACTCGACTCTTTTGCTTATAACTTTTTCGTCCGACATCCGATTGGCTTGATTCTTGAAGCGTTGGATTCCTAAGACAATGAATTTCATTTTATGAGAAATTTGTGAATTTTTGAGATTAAATTGAGGGTGATTAAATTAATCAAAGTGAGTCGGGAAATTTTCTGAACATAGTTCAGTATTTTGATAGAGATCCGATTGAAGTGATTCTTGAGGAGAAATAAAGTTAAGACAAGGGGCTACAAGTCATATGAAGAAAGGAAATTTCAATTTTGCCCCTAAGATTTTTAAATTATGAAATGAAGTCCGGATTAGTGTGCAGTTTTTGGATTAGGAATATCTGAAAGTATTTTGAGAATAACTTTTGCTTTGGAAATCAAAATGAGGCGATTCTTGATTTGAATTAAACTAGAGAAATAGAGCTACAATTGTTATGAAGACATCGAATGTCAATTTTGGGATTAAGAATGTTAATTTCTGGATGGAAATAACGTGCTGGAAAATGTGTTAGAATATGAACAACCCGAAATATTTTGTGCATAACTTTTGATGTAGCGCTCCGAAATTAAGACGCAAAGGAACATTTCTCTAGAAGGAAGTTTTGACAAATTCCTTCAAATTGATAGTGCGAATCAAACCCGCAAGTAAGCATGACTTTAAGCTTTGAATGGAGGGGCAATATGGTCATTTGACTTTCATTTAAATGACATGGCATTATGTATACTATAAGATGTCGTTTGGGGAAGGAAGAGTCACGATGTTTCTAGAGGAGTAAAGAAGAAATAAGAAAAGAAGATGAGAAAGAATGAATGGGTTTCGATTGTGAGAAAACGAAAGAGAAAAGAGAGGAAAACTAGGTTTTTGATTTTCTCCAAGCTTACAAGATGCTTTTCGTGCTTATTTCAAGAGGAAAAGAGAGAAAATGAGGAAGGCTTCCCATGAGGCTTTGAAAAATCCAAAAATTGAGAAAAAAAAGGTAAGAGAAATTGTTTTATCTTTGAGTTTTTCTTCGAACTTTGGTTTAGAAATATGGAGAATTGTATGGGTTTGTTAATTTCATGATCAATTTTGGGAGATTTCATGATGAATTGATTTAATTTTGAATTTATGTGAGTTAGGGATTATGCCTAAATTTTGATTTGAGAATTTTGTGAATTATTGGTTTAGAATTATAGATAATAGTGTGGGTTTGCGAAATATGATCTTAATTTTGAAGAATTATGGAAATTATGATATTAAATTTGAGTGAATTGGTTTAGGTCAAATTTCAAATTTGGGGATTTTAGAAATTGGTGATTTAAATATCTTGGAATTAGTATGAATTGATGAATTATGACATCAATTTTAAGAATTATGTTATTTATGAGGTTGAATTTTGATGAAATTGGTTTAGGGAAAATTTAATTAGAAGAAGGAAAGGAGAATTGATCAAATTGGAGCTTGAAACAAGTTTCTGACATCAATTCGAGATGGGTAGTATATTATTTATTTGTTGAATTTTAAGCTAAACATGTGAAATTGAAAATTTAAGAAGCGGATTTTTTGATAAACATATAAATGTTTGAAAAATTATGATTTTGAAGGATTAAATTCCTTATTGTGGAAATGATTTTTAGAAAATGCAAGGTTTATAAAATTCAGAGTTTTCGAATTATTTGAATAAGTTTTGAATTATGACTCAAAGGAATTATTGCATTCATTGTTATGAAATTTGCTTGATTGCGAAGTGTGATTAAATTGATGATTTGAATTGCATTAAAATTGTTATATGATTTTCATGTGTTATGAGAATGTGTCAAGTATTGACACTATTTGATGTTATGATATAAAAAGTTTGAAAGTAAGATTTCGAAAAATGCCTTCGGGCAATCCGAAAGTTTCAATTTTGAATTATGTGTTAAGTGAGTTTGGTTAGGTCCCTTTTGTGAGTTAATGCACTGTCTCTATTTGTTTATAGCGTTCTCCCGGCTACCCGCAAGAGGCTTAGGAGTTTCGATTTCGGACTCCCTTCCGTTCACAGCTGCACAGAACCGCTATGCAGGAATGTGCAGTACGTTCTGTTAGGACCGACCCAAACTGTTTGATGTGTTTTATGTGTTTGATTTATGATTTTATGTGTTTTGTGATTTGGTGTGATGCATTCATGCTTTTAAGTTTGATCTTGAAATAAGAAAGAATTGATAATTTTGAGAAATGAGAAGATAAGATTTGCAAATGTAAGATTTTGGAAATGTTTTATGAATGATTTGAAAAGTGAAAGATTTGAAAGATAAGCTTTGAAAGGTTTCTATCGTGAAATGTTTAAAAATGACAAACTTCTTGGAAATAAGTTTTTCCGCTTATTGTTCAATTTATAAATATATTATCCATGAGCTTCCAAGCTCACCCCCTTTCATCCCCATCTCTAGGTTTCGAGCAGGAGATCGGATGAAAGAATGTGAAGACGTTTGGTCCGATTCTACATCGTCTGTATTTTTATGTGAAATGAGATTTGGATATTAATATTGTTTATGGCTTGAATTGCCGTTAAGTAAGTGATTATGATGTATTTCGAGCATGTATTTCAGAATGTATGAGGATTATGAATTAATGTATGAGAGTGTGAAATTGTATATGAAATGGTGCATGAGTTTGGGAATGAGATTGAATTATGAGACTAGTAGATTGAATTACAATTATAAAAGTGTTTTAGAATTAGGTTTGCGTTTGTGTATGCTGAAATCCCGGACGGAGGGTCCGGTGGATTTTGATGTTTGTATGTTTTGATTGGGAACTTTAGAAGTGTATTTTGAACCCTTGCAGGTTTTGGGTTAAGGTTAAAGGCAGCCGTTATGCTGCCGAAATTCTGGTAAAATGGGTATAAAAATGAGTTTTGGGATTTGTATGAATATATAAGAATATGATTCAAGTATCGAGATTTGCATGAGAATGAATTTCCAAAAGTGGAAATTCATTGTATTTTGATTTGCTTAAGTTTGAATAAAGATGAATATAAGGAAAAAGAAAAAACAAAAAAAAATTTATACCGGATTTTCGTATTGGATTAGTTTTAGGTTTCCAACGCGATTGTGTTTCTCTGTTCTTTGTTCTCGGATGTCGGATCCGCTTTGTTAAGTTTTTATTCCGTTTTCGATTCGTATTCGATTTCTCTTCGCTACTTTTATTTTGTCTCGCTTTCGCTTGTTCTCCGCTTTTGATTCGTACCCGATCTGTCTATGTTATCCGTTTTGTACTTTATTTTTGTCAACTTTTCGCATTTGATTCGTATTCATTTCCACTTCGTCATTCGTATCCGATTTGATGTCGGCTTATGTTCTGTTCTTTCATATTCGTTCTCGTTCGTTTTTCTCTCTATCACAATGCAGTCTACATGCCGTATGCGGTGCGATAAAAGAGTGTGTGGACCCAGGATCTAGCAGTGCAAATGCTTCAAAACCAGAGATAAGCACACCTGCTACCACATCTAGGGCATCCTAGGCCTCCTACCTAGTCATGGCGTAGACCCTGGCCTGGGACTGCAGTCAGCTGCCTTGTCCCTCAGTCCTCACAACTGATCCCTCAGCTCTACCTCGACCTCTACCTCAGCCCCTCTGTCCACATCCACCACCCCTACTCTGCTGCACTGTGGTGTTACTCCCTGATCACCCACTGACTGTAGACTATGCTCCCAAAGTAGCAGGACAATCTCTAATCTGATGATCCATGGAGCTGCATTTAAGGCAAGCTCCAGTCAGCTGCCAACACTCACCACTGTGCCTCTTCTCGCAGCGCTCACAAACTAGAGGTTGAATCTGTCCTGCACCTCTACCACTGCCACTGCCAGTCTGTACAAACCTCCCTCTCTGCCCAAATCCAGACTGCTTGGATCCTCCTAGTGACCTGAAGGTTCTGCTCTGGCGCTTGCTAAAACTCCTGCCAGAACTGCCCTGACTGTCACTTGGTCTCTTTGCTCTGGATCCCTGTCCAGTCTCAACCTGTCTCTGCCTCATTAGCTGCTCAACCCGCACAGCAGCAACTCTCAACTCAATAAAAGTGCCCATATCTGATCGGACCAACCTGGTGCAAATCTCCATATTAAGGCCATGCTCGAACCTCCGTCACTTATCTGCCTCAGTAGGAATTAAAACAGAAACATACCCTATGAGCTCATTGAATTTCACCTTATAATCAGCCACTGACATCCTGCCCTATTTCAATTCCAGAAATTCCTGCATCTTCATATCAAGATAAACCTTGGGCATGTAATTGTTTTTAAACACCCTCAGAAAATCCTCCCACTTCAGTAGGCAAGGCCTGGTGGTATTGCCCGGGACAGTCTTCCACCACTGATAAGCTGGGCCCTGTAAAAGAGACACAGCATAATCGAACCTCTCATCAGGTTCGCAATCCATCTGGTCGAAGACACTCTCAATCCTCTCAAGCCATCCCTCAGCCTCAGGAGGGTCTGTGCTGCCATAAAAATTCACAGCCCCCTGCTTGCGTAGCCTATCATACCTCCTCTCTCATCTCTCGGGAACTCTAGAACGCAGCTCCTCAGATCGAGGCACAAAGGACTCCCTACTGGCTCCGACTGATCCTTGGTCAGCTGGTTGATCAATCTGATCACCTAAGACGGATGACCTATAACAAAACAAGAATTCTGATCAATTTCTGCATTTCTCACAAGAATTCATGCCTAAAATATTTACTAGTCCCAACGGATGCCAAACCATGCTCTGATACCACCTAAATGTAGCACCCTTTACCGCAGAATACACACCGGGATGCTTGTAGGCCATTCCGATACATATCCTACGATAAGAGTGAGCTACGAACGGTCACTAATATACTTCACATGTCATCATTATGATAAAACATCAATATAAAAATCACTAATTTTGAAACCAACTTTTTCCTCATTTCATTCATCAAGGTCAAAGAGTTTATACAACTGTCATTCTGTACTGTCTGTACATAAATCCCAAAATCCTAAGACAAAAATGCTACATGAAAGAGGAAAATGAAAGATCTATCTATGTCATCCCAAAAGTCCCAACTGACCAACCTGTGAGCCATAACTTCTCTTTCCAACACGATCTACACGGCAAGAAAAGTCCCTCTGGAGCTAGAAGTCTACTCTCGGTCCTGAAAAATATGTTGCAATTTTGGGTGAGTTTGCAAACTCAGTGAGGTAACCATCATCGATGGTTCACTCAATTCATGCAGCACTCAAGCATAACACAGTTATTTCATAAACTCACATTCAGAAGTACCACTTGATTGTTAACACATAAGTATAAGGCATTTTGCCTTTCACTCAATTAAAGAGATTTAATCAAATGCATATGAAATGCGTATGTAACACTTTTCCAATTTATTACGGCGTTGTGACCGAGTGCCTAAACTGTCCCAATATGGGCGCATTAATCATTGAGCCGAAGGCACTGAATCACTGTGGGCTCAAGGCCCAAATATATAGAGCTTTTAACTCTCGGTGGCTGCTCCGATCACAACTGTCATTATCTGTACATGCATTCATGCATGGAATTCACATGTCACAATGAAGCAGTATATGTGTCACAATCAACACTTATGTCACAAATTATCACAGCTCAAGCAAGTAGTTCAGAATACACATACAAGTAGCACTTCTACGTCATAACTCGCCAATACATCGGACCTTCTGTCCGGAATCCACAAGCAGAAACATAATTCACTAACCCACCATTATTCACCACAATTTTCTAAGCAAATAATAATTGAGAAAACTGTCTAGGTCACTCACCAACAGCTTCCGAGCTAATGCCTAGAAGTCTCGGCAACGTCAGTGGGTTGGCGTTCCAAAAGCGCCTCTATAACAGTCAAAATATACAAACATTACCAAATGTACAATCAGATATATTTAAAAATGCACTTGTAGCAATTAAAATGTGTACAATGCATGTTTGTGACATTCCTGATATTATTCCATAAATATTAATCACAAAATTTTCTCTAAATATTAGAAGTCCAAAGACACCAAAATCACTCAATTCGGACCTCTATAGGTCCAAATATTGACAAACCACGGACTAGAACAATAATTACTCGGTCCTTTAAATTTGACCGAATCAATACATAATAATTTCAACTCTAAAAATTCATAATTTTACATAGAAATGAAATTAAAGGACTTATGAATCCGATGCCTCAAGAATCAGTTCAATCGGAGGTCGAACGAAAAAGTTATGCACAAAAGAATAGGAGAAGGTTTGGGTTCGGCCGAATCGAGTCGGCTCGCGTCTGACCGGGACGACTTGCATTGCCCAACGCGTGGCTTACCCTCGCGAGCCGTCTTGCTCGTGAGGACGAGCTTAACGCTCACCCTCGTGATGGCGGGTTTGACTCTTGTCCTCGCGAGAGCTCGCGAGGGCGAGGGTTAGTCCCTCGCCTGCCAAATTCGATTTTTTTAATAAAACACTTAATACCTCCTCTTCTTTATCAAGCCCTATCTTTTCACACAAGTAACCAAAAATGACAAATGAGGTCTCATTGGAAAGATCACAGAAAACCCTACAAGTTTTATGAAGGACTCACAAATCAATTTCACCCCTAAGGGTGTCAAAAATGCCATCAATGTTACTGCCTATACCCATATTTTCCAAAACAGTACAACATTTTTCAAAAATCATATCTTCCCAATCCCTTTGCCACAAATTTCAAGCTTTGTATCAAAGGAAAGATCAAAACATATTCTACAACTTTCATGATAAATTGGAAGCAAATTCAACCACTAAATAGATCAACTTCTCAACCAAAGCTTCTTCCCAAATAAGTGTCATTCTCAACAGCAACACAATCTTCCAAAAATCATAACTTCCTAACCCATTGTCCAAAAATTCCATACTTTATCTCACTGAAAAGATCAGAAAACATGATACAATTCTCATGAAGAACTTAAAAGCAAAATACACCTCTAACTAAATCAAATTCACACATGATTGTGGCTGCCCTGTTAAAGAGTATTAAATCAACATATCACCTACATCATAACCATACTTTAAAAATCCATAACTTACAATCCCTACGTCCAAAATTAGCATATTATACCTCATTACAAAACTAAGAAATTCTTATAAAACTTTCCATAAGATCACTTGAGCTAATTTAAACCATAACAGTTCAGAATTAGCTTCGATGCACAAAAATCACAAAACCTATCCTTAGAGACATTTTACTCACAAAGCATATTCATTCTTTGAAAAACCATCTGAAAGTTCACAAATCATAACTTTCAACCTGAAACTCGAAAAACATCATACTTTATGGTGATAGAAATCTAACAAGAAAATATTCAACTTTCATGAAGACCAATTTCACAAAATCTGTCTACTTTAGCCTAGAAAAATTCTCCAAAATTTCAGGTCACAAATCTTTACATGCTAGAATTACCACTATTCACTCTACACATAAATCTCACTTTCAAAGCAACATTCGAAACCATTCAAGCCACAATTGGACAGCACTTCCTTCATAAAAATTTTAGCCAAACATCTCAAGTTTAATTCAAGCTAAACCTCATCTCAATAGCATAACCATATCAAAAGTTATGACCTAAACATTAAAATATATTCACATTCCATTTTCTAGCTTTTACACCTAACTCTACTCCTATCATTCTAATACCATTTCTACTCCAATAAGAATCCAATTTAGTCAAGAAATCAGCCCAAATTTCATCAAGACTTTCACTTGAACAAATAGCCCTAAAATGGCAGCACACACACACGCAACTTTCTTTCTTTACTAAACACTCATCTAACATCATCAAACTTAATCTTAAACACTTAATTCATATACTACACATACTATAGCATTCATCTTCAATCAATATTAAATCAACCAAGAAAATAACCTACCCATATACACCAAAGATAATTTCTTGCAATTAATGCCCAATAAATCACAATTAATGCATCTAACTACCAATTTATACATAAAGCACAATTCTTACCTATTAAAACCTTCAAATCTTCCAAAACCACAAACTCTCAAATTTCCTTCACCACACCCACGATCATCATCTTCATCTTGATGGGGTGAGGTTTAGGTTAGGATTTTAAGTGAACTAAAGGAACGGAAAGCAAGTTGAAAGTAGAATGAAAAAGGTGAGTAGCAATTTACAAGAAGAAGAAACCAAACAAGAAGAAAGAAGAGGGAGGCTACGAAAATTATGGAGGAACCCTCTTATAAAACACCAATGACCTATTAAAGAAGGACCGTCGTGAATGCCTAACTAAAAGGGGATAAGTTTGAATTAAAAATATACTAGTGGAGTTAAGACCATGTTTGGCTCCACAAGTTCAATTTTCAAACCCTAAGTCCAATTACTACACCAATCATCTCCAAATTTTCAATGGATCAATTTAATAAATCCTAAAATCATGTATCTAATTTTCCAGTGCCATTAGACAATCATTTCTAGTACCGAAAATCTAATCAGTCTGCCACTTGGCAATTTTTTCGGTCCGAAAATTTTCCTCGAAAAATTTTAAAAAATTCCCAAAATTGTAAAACACACAAAAATCCACTCCAATTCAAATTGCAAGCACAAAATCATATTTTTTTTCTATAAACACACTTATAGACATATATGCCGGGAAATATCATGAATGCATGTGCAATCATGTGCATATGCAAAAATTCCTATTCATGTATATATGGAGACCATATTACGCATGATCATGCCGAGATAAATTTACACGCTCATAACCCATTCTAAATTACTATTTTACCCTTCCCATCGGTGATGGGATGTTACACTGTCAGTTAGAAATTGTTGGAACTCTCTAGATAAGTACTCACCCCCTAGATCTGATCGAAGTTGTTTTAATGGCTTGCCTAGTTGCTTCTCAGCTTCAGTTTTAAATTCTTTGAACTTTTCGAAGGACTCACTCTTTTTATGCATCAAATACAAATAGACATTTCTAGAGTAATCATCTATAAAGGTTATGAAGTATTAATAACCTCCTCCAGCTTGTACATTTATGGGCCCATATACATCAGTGTGTACCATGTCCAACGTGGATTCAAATATGTTTCCTTTCAAAGGAAATTAGACCTTGGTCATTTTTCATTCAATACAAGATTCACAGGTGGGTAATGGATCATTATCTAAGCCCGTAAGGATCCCAGCCTTTACTAACTTGTCAAGTCTTTTCTGATTGATATAACCCATTATTAAGTGCCACAGATATTTTGAATTGATGTTAGAGACTTTGGATTGCCTTCGTTTATCAATTCTGTGGTGTTTAGTGAGCCTGTCATAGGTTCTATAAAGAACAATCACTTTTTAATTATCGCTACAAATAAATTCCTTATTCTCATATATTGAAACAACATTTTCAAAATATGAAGAATAACTAGATTTTATTAGACAAAAGACATAAATCATGTTCCTTACAATCATTGACATGTAATAAACATTATCCAAATATAACCTATGCCTACGAGGAAAATTCAAGATAACTACTCCCACAAATTCTGCTGAAACATAGGATCCATCTGTTATCTTGACTTAAAACTCACCTTTAGGTAGTCTTTTCCTTTGCTAGAAACCCTGCAAAGAATTGCAAACATGGTTAGTAGCTCCTGAATTTAATATCAAAGAATCAAATAAATCTAGCACATTTCTAGTTCTTAACAAACTTAGGAAACCCATGCCTTGTTTGCTTTTAAGGAACTCAAGATAGACAAGTTTGTTTCTTTTCTAGTGGCCCATCTCATCACAGTGGAAACATTTTCTCTTGATGTTTTCTTTAGCCTTCTTTTTCATGGGTTAGGCCTTGACTTCTGTTTGGGCATTTTTTTATTGGACCCTTCTTATTTTGCTTGCCCTTACGCTTGGTCTTAGAAGACGATGCTACATTAGCTTTTGGCCCATAAGCCTTAATATTTAATATCTCCTCTGTACTCTTGAGGATATTCATCAACTCACTCAAGGCGTAATCATTGCTTTTGAGCTCATAGTCCAACGTAAACTATTGAAAAGAAGAGTTTAAGCTATTGATGATCATAATCATGTATGTGTCCATATCCATATCCGCCCTAAGCATCTCAGCCTCAATGACCGCAGAGATTACCTTAAACATGTAATCCTACACCGGTTCACTAGGTTTTTGTCTGAGATTGTGAAAGGTTTGAATAACTTTCACACTTGGAGACCTGGTCCTCACACCAAACATCTCATATAGGTGGACCATTGCACTAGTAGTTTTCATACAAGCAATTTGTTTTTGCAACATGTCGCTGGCAGAAGCTGGAATATAACAGTTAGTAGTCTTCTCAATATTCTACCATCGCTTATGTTGTTGGACTAGCTCAGGAGTTGAATCTCTACTCGGAGGTGTAGACTCATTTTCAATTAATACCCATGAAATTCGTTCATATTGAAGAACAATGTCTAGGTTATGTCTCCATTCATTAAAATTCTCCCCATTTTCCAATTTATTATTTATCAAGAGTAAAGTAAGTGGATTCATTTTGTGGTAATTATGTATGAAAATATAAATTATTAAAGAGTAAGCAAACTAGTCAACAATATTGGAACTTTGTATAAAATCATAATGCATGTATGCATAATGATAGATTTGAAAAAACTTAAAAAAATTTAATCTTTATATGACAGTTATTTTTCTTATCTATAATAGACTAAGTGACGGTGGCCCATCTTATCTATTAAAAGAAAAACTGGGACGCTTCCACTCAAAAGGCTACCAAACATCTTCATGCCTAACTTTTTGAGAAACGTCATAATTTGGTCCATACTTTTACTAACAGAGCTACGGTGGGCAGGTTATTGATAAAATATGTTGAGTGTGTAACCATTTGATTCATACACTAATGGTACTTGCAAACCATGCCTTGGTGGGAGGTCAAATTTGCTACCAATTAGTGGACTTATCCTTAAGGAAACCCAACCATGCAAGATCTAAGATTCATGCCCTCTGGTGGGGAGTAACACTTCACCACATGCAAATGGGCCATCATATGGAGATCGTGGAATCTCACATCAGCATCTTCTCCCACTCAATCTTTTTAAGCTTTAATAAAGACCGTGGACTTCATCTTGTTTGGATACAATTTATTATCCATCCTATATTGTTTCATTATATATCTCATACATAATAAATGCATGGCAAAGCCTAGGGTTGGCAATTTTCTAAATGGCATTCAATTACATAATATCTCAAATTATTTGCATCCATTCATCCATTCATCTCATGAACTAATAAACCACTTTTGATTATCCATCCTAGAACATAAAAATGATTACAAGGCTTTTAGGCTCAAAATAATCTTCTTGGACTTGGATCTTTCACTTCGAACTCTTCGCTCACATGACCTGGCCCATTCGGTAAAAATTGTGTAATGACATTTTATAAAATTGAATTTTGTCACTTTAAAAACAAAAATTCCAGCACTATATTTTCATAAAAATCGAAAATTGTTCCATTAAAACAAAATCCAGAACTTTGTTTTTTATCAAAACTGAAACTTTATTCATTGAAACAAAAATCCAGCATTTTGGTTTTCGTAAAACCTAAACTATGCAATTACATAACAAAAGGATACACAGAAACCATTACCTCTTCATTTTTTCAACCCATAGCTATTTCATCTTCATCATTACATCAATTTGTCCATTACAAAAAAAAGTAAATAGAAAAATTAAGCCAAGGAGGAAACATGGTGATGATAGAACACCCTCCTTGTTATAAAACAAATGAAGAAGTCTTACATGGTAAATATAAATTCTATGGACAATCAAAAGAGCATCACATATAGCATATATATTTCTATAAAATAAAAATATGCAGCATACAAAAAGTAATTGCCAATACATCCATCACATAGAGGAACCGAAATCATGCACAATAAAAATGGCCCTGATATCAATTGTTGGATCGGAAAATAAAACATCCAAGATTTGGCGAAAACGGTAGATTTCAAAACTTTTTCTTAGAAATCAAAACATAGCGGAAGCAAGATAACCAAATCCACATGTCAAGCCATACATGATATGGTATATGGAAAATAATTATCATAAGAACAAGATGGAGATTATATTATCGAATCCTTCGCTACAACTTTAACTCCTCGTTATACTATCCTATCCTCGACAATATATCCTCTCCTAGGTGATGTATCCTCTTCTCGTTATTGTATCCTCTTCTCGATATTGTATCGTCGACCAATCTAATCTACCACTTGTTCTTCTTGGACAACTTAGTTAACAATATCCTTTGCTAGGAAAGGGGAAGAAAACTTTGGAGGATATTTTTCTTAGAAGAAAAAAGTCAAAGATGAGACCCCTCTTGTCAATTTTGGTTATGCATGAAAAGAAAGAAGAGAAGAGCATCCAATGCATCACTTCATTCTTTAATCAAACATAAAGAAGCCATTAAATGAGACTCTTATCATTTGTTTTAAGATGGCTATATGAAAAGACTAATAACCTGAAATGATATGTCAATTTCGATTTTAGTGATGAAAGAAGGAAGATCATCCATCAAATACACCTCTTTCATCTTTAATCAAATGAATGTTAAAAGTTTGTATTACATGCCATCATTAAAAGATAACCATTAAACCATTTAATGGTAAGATCATTACTCCATTTAATGATGATAAAGCATGATAAATACCATCTTTATTTAGCAATTCAGTGCTAAATGTGCAGCTGCACATTTAGCCCTAATAAAACAGAATTTGCCTTCCATTTCTTTAAGAATTTTATTTTAATTTAAATAATCTAATTAATCAAATTAAACCAAAGTCTAGCTCATTTCTAAATGTCCATTTGGGCTTCTAATTAACCATTAATTAATGCAAGCCCAACATTCAATCATGGGCTTTAAAACCTCCATTTATATTTCTTACTTTGCTTGATAACCTTCCTTGAAACCAAGCGGGGAATCTTATTGGACTTAGATAATTCAAGCTCCAATAAACCCAGAATTAGTTGAAGTCTTGAATTAGTAAATATTATGAGAACACATATTTCAAATATGATCTCCGATTGCCAACCCTATTATTAACCTTATTATAGCCATCCTGATAACAAAGGATAAAATTACCGTTTTGCCCTTATATTGATTTTTTCTTCTAGATCTCCTATTTTACTCTATATGGTGATTAACATAGAAGACCTCATCTTAGTTTTAAGACTTGATGGGTAGCTAGTCCATCAAACTCTTGGCGCCAATTTAATCACCAATCTCCATAAAACATCTAAAAGTAATGATATCATTATAAACTCTTTATTTAAGTGAATGTTTCCTGATAAATGTTTCAATTAATAATTTCAACATGTAGACACTAGATTAATACTCGGTAAAAATCAACTCTGATCATATCAAGAATTATAATGAAACACATACGAGTTCACCACTCATCAAGATTGTGGTCCATAATAAGCAAATGCTAAAACTTATGTTTTAAGACTAAAGTAACCACCTACTATATTCTTGAAAATATATTTGATTCCAGATTACTTTAATAGTGCTATTATTGATAGTCGACTACTATCATGATATAAAACTCATCATGTCCTTGAATTAAACTTGTTGGGACCCGATCCGGGAACCGAATCCTAACCGAAAAGCAGGAACGGATCCCAAGAACGAGGCGAATTCAAATAAGATCAATTGAATTCGATAACGACAAACAAAGCGAAAGCGGAAGCAAAGGGGAAGCAAAGCGAATACGGAATCGAAAGAAACAATTCAGAACGGTGACATTCAAAGGCGAAACAGATACGGATCGAATTCAAACTTGCAATCAAAGTCGACAAATGAAGACAAACAGAATCGCAGAATAAATGTCCGACATCCGTAAATAAGATACAAAGATAACAACGATCGCGCTAGAAACCTAGACTGCCCAAATCCGGTATATTTTCTTTTTCTTTTTCTTATAACCATTTTTACTCAAACTCAATCAAAACATATAATTTCCTTTTTCTTGGAAATTCTTTCTCAAGCCAAATTTCTTACACACTTTCATTATCTTTCATACAAATCACAAATCTCATCCGAAACCATATTCTTATACATTGGTATTAATCCCAAAATTCATATTTATACTTTTTATTTTTTTCAAAAATTCGGCAGCATAACGGCTGCCTTTGGCCTAACCCAAAACCTGCAAATGGTTCAGAATACACTTCTAACTGCCTAATCAATTATACAATCATCAAAATCAACCGGACCCTCCGTCCGGGATCTCAGCAGAAACAAACGCAATCCTAGTTTTAAACACTGCAATCATTCTCATACATCACCATAACCCATCATCATACACAAACTTTGAACCTCAGCTCATCATATAAATCCATAATTTACTTACATCACTCAATTTTATAATCATTCATAAATCTAGCCAAGTCTTGATACAATTTCATATACGGTTCCATACTCTCATACATCAATTCGTAATCATCATACATTCTGAAATACATGCTTGTAATACAGCATAATCACTTACTTAACAGAAATTCAAGCCATAAACAATACTAATATCCAATGTCAATTCACATAAAAATACAGACGATGCAAAATCGGATCAAACATCTTCACATTCTTTCATCCGATCTCCTGCTCGAAAACCTGGAGTGGGGATGAAAGGGGGGGTGAGCTTGGAAGCTCGTGGGTAACATATTTATAAATTGAATAATAAGCAGAAATCATTTTTCATCACTTTTAGCCAAAAGGCTTATCTTTTTTCAAACTTTGCAACCTTTCAAGCATTTTCTTCAAACTTTTCAATTTTCCAAACTTTTCATATGAAATTTCTATAATTTCATGGTTGAAAACTCTTTTTCTCATTTCTCAAAATTTCTCAAAATTTTCATAAACATGAATGCAATCGCATCAGAACACAAAACACATAAAAGCACAAATCAATACATAAAACACATCAAACGGTTTGGGTTGGTCCTAACAGAACGTACTGCACATTCCCGTATAGCGGTTCTGTGCAGCCGTGAACGGAGGGGAGTCCGAAATCGAAACTCCTAAGCCACTTGCGGGCAGCCGGGAGAAGGCTATAACAAGTAGAGACAAAGTAATCGACTCAGAAGGACCTGACCAAACCCACATAACACATAAGCGAAAAGAGAATTCAAATTGCCCGAAGGCACCTTTCAAAATCTTGCTTTTCTAAGTCTTCATATCATCATATCAAATCGTGTCAAAATGCTTGACACATGCACACATATTCACATCAATTTATATAACAATCATATTCAATTATTTAATCGTATATCAATCAAATGCATAAAAAGGAATGCAAGTATTTCTTTCAACCCACAATCAACATATATTAATGCATAAAACAACATGGTTCACATTTATAAAAATGCGAAAACATAATTTTCATAAATCTCGTATTCTCAATTTTTCTACAATTTCCCCGAATCATTTTCAAACATTTTAACGTAAACCTTTGAATAATTATTTTTAAATCATTTGAAAACATAATTTCAGAAATATTTTTCTTTTCTTGATTTTTCAAAATCACATAATTTACTCATAATTCAAAATATAAATACATCACCCACCTCGAATTGATGCCAAAAACTTGATCCACACTTCAATTCGTGCATTCCTTCTATCTTTCTTCCAATTTAACATCACCTAACCCATAATCATCCAAATTTAACTTCAAAAATCACTTAATTCTTCAAATTGGACTTAGAAAACACCAATTCTATATAAAATCAATCTATCTAAATCATAAATTTCAAAAATCCCCAAATCTTAAAATTGTCCTAAACCAATTTATACAAATTCAATATTATAAATTTCATAATCTTCAAATTTGATATCATATTCCACAAACCCACACTATTTCCTATGATTCTAAACCAATAATTCACAAAATCCCCAAATCACAAATTTGGGCGTAAACCCTAATTCACCCTTTTTCAAAATTGAATCAATTTCAACATGTACTCTCCAAAATTGATCATGGAAATAACAAACCCATACAATTCTCCATATTTCTAAACCAAAGTTCGAAGAAAAACTCAAAGATAAAACGATTTCTCTTACCTTTCTCTTCTCAATTTTTTGGATTTTTAAAAGCCTCATGGGAAGCTTTCCTCATTTTCCTTCTTTTCCTCTTGAAATAAGCACGAAAATCATCTTGAAACCCCAAAATTTTCGAAATCTCCAAGCTTTTCTTCTTCTTTCTTCTACACGGCAATCCCCTTTCATTTTCTCTCTTATTTTCTTCCTCTCTCCACTAAAATTGACTTCCACTCTTTCTAATTCTCTTCTCTAATTCTCTAGACTCTTCCTTACACGGCAACTCATCACGTTATGGTGCCATGTCATTAAAATTTGTTTAAAGACCAAAATACCCTTTCATATATGCCTAATTTCCAAATTTGCCCCTAATACTTGCTTTTAAGTTATTCTCACTATCAAGTTGAAGGAATTTGTCAAAACTTCCTTCTAAATAAATGTACCTCTCAATCATATGAATCCAACGCCATTGACCACGCTCAATTCGGATCAGAAACGAAGAAGTTATAGCTAAAATACTATCGGACCTACGAAAAATCCGAGACTGAACATTACGCTAATTTAATTTCAGTAATTGACAATCTTAGGGATGAAATTAAATTTTGATCCCTTCACAATAGTTATAGCCTTATCTCTCTAGTTTAATTCAAAACAATAAGCACCTCATTTCGATTACCAGATCAAAAGTTATACTCAAAATACTCTCAGGTGTTTCTAACCCAAAAACTACACACTAATCTGAACTTCCATTCAGAAATTGGAAGTATTAGGGGCAAAATTGAAATTTTCTTTCTTCATATGACTTGTAGCCCCCTGTCTTAACTTTATTTCTCCTTAAGAATCACGTCAATCGGATCTCTGTAGATCCCAAATTTTGCAAAATACTGAACTATGTTCAAAAAATTAATGAACTCATTTTGATTAAATTAATCCCCATTAATTTAATCTCATAAAATTACAAATTTCCCATGAAGATGTAGGGAATTGTCTTAGGAATCTAACGCTTTGAGAATCAACTCAATCGGATGGCGGACGGAAAAGATATAAGCAAAATAGTGGACAAAGGTCGAATTTGAGAAAGTAAAGTCAAGAAAACCAAAGGAACAAAACGACGTCGTACAAGGGCGGAACGCCCGCGTTTTGGGCGAGGCGAGGGCTCGCTCGCCCTCGCGACGGCGAGCTGGACGCTCGTCTCGCGAGGGCGATGCGTCGCCCTTCCGACGGCGAGCTAAACACTCGCCTCGCGAGGGCGATGTGTCGCCCTAGCGACGGCGATGCTTTCTTTTCTTTTTTCTCTCTTTTTTCTCTTTTTTTTCACATGAAAATCCGAAACTTCCAAAATTCATATCACTTAATCCCGAACTCTAATTTTGACAAACTTAGTCTCTATAAAAAGCTTTAAAGAAGCTCTACATCTTCCACGAAGGACATAAAAATCAATTTGACCTTTAAGGAAGTCCATTTTTCAATCAAAATTCTGTCCTCTAATAATCATGCTAAAATCATAACAGAGACTTGTAAAAATCATAACTTCTTATTCCTTAATCGAAAAATTCTATACTTTATCTCAAAATAAAGATCAAATCACAATCTTCAACTTTGATGAAGAACATCAAAGCTCAATGAACCTCTAACTAAGTAAATTTTTCGGTCAAAGTTTCAGTCAGAACAAAAGTCAAAAGTCAACCCTAACGTACTTAAACTTTGACTGATCATAACTTTCACTCCCGATATCAAAAAATTACAAACTTTATGGCTACAGAAAGCTCTTAACATACTTTACAAGTTTCATGTAGACCATTTTATCAAATTTTGCCTAAATCAAAAGTCAACCCTCAAAGGCCAAAAAGTCAAACTTTCACAAATTTTCATTTTTTTACACTTTCTCTCTTTATTTCTTAAATTTCAACTTAATTTCAATCAACTCATCCACTTTTGAATCTTTCTTATTTTCATTCAAAAATTGGGGTCCAACAAAACTCCTTTATTTACATGGAGATAAATCGCAACACTACAGTTTAAACCATAATCAACCGACCAACTTGATTATTCAACTATGAATCAATTAATTTAGATTATAACAATATACATGTTTCCCATACATCTTCATGTATATGTTAGATCGGGAAAAAAAATCATGTCATATTTGGAGAACCGGTAGATTTCAAATCCTTTTAGGAATCTTATTTGCAGTGGAAGCAATATATCTAAATCATCATGCTAATCTATACATGATATGGTATAAGGATGATAATAAACATAAACAAGATAGTGATATTATCGACTCCTTCACGATAACTTTAATTCCTTGCTGCACTATCCTCTCCTTCTTTTTATATCCAAAGCCTTTGCTTTTGGATCCTTTTAGAATGAAAATTGAACTTCTTTTCTTAACTAACTCCAAGCTTAATTAACTTAATCAGTAATTCCAATGAAAGTGAATAGGTAAAGGCAATGAAGGTCCCCTTTCCTCAGCCTTCAAACTCTATAAAATAGATTGGTTGTCTCTCCATTAACCATAGCTAACAATGGTTATATATTAGGAAATCCATTCCATATAATTTAAAGAAAATCTGAATGCATAAATTGTATTTAGGATAAAACTCCATTCTAATAAGTCAAAGGCTTTACTGAAGTCTACTTAAATGGAACAATTGTTACTTAATACCATTTTTATAAGGTTTATAAGGAACTTTTGGACTAGTAGAATATTGTATCCTATCAACCTGGCTTTTAAGGATGAACCTTATAGGGGATCAACAATTTTAGTGATAATAACTTTCATCTTACCAATTAACATCTTAGAAACAAACATATAATATTATAATATAAGATAGAATGGGAGTATTTCATGAAGCCTAAGGAGTGTACCTTGGAAACAGGGTAGATAAGTGTCTTACTTAATTCCATCAACATCTTTCTTTTGCTGAAAAATTCAAAAACTACATTGGTTACAAAAGTTTCGATGATATTATGCTTTATGAAAAAAAAAAGGCATTGAGATGGTCCTCGTGCCTTATTAAGGATTAGTGCAAACATAACTTCTTCAAAATCATTAACAAGAGGCTTGGTGCTATTATTCTTTATAAAATAAAAAAGGCATTGAGACCATTGAGACCATTAGGTCTTAGTGCCTTATTAAGGGTTAGTGTAAATATAACTTCTTCAAAATCATTAGAGTCAAACGTCCTAACTAGAAAATCAACATCATGAGGTGAAATATGCATTGTGATTAGAGTTCTCATTAAGTTCAATATATAAACAACATTTGTAGGAGAACCTAAATGAATAAGCTTCCTTATAGATTTATGCTTTGGAATGTATACAAATAACAGTATGATCCTTTAGAGACATAATTTTATTATTATTTTGTTATAATGCATTTTGTGTTAGGATTTGGATAGTTTTAGTTCAATTTTTTAGTCTTTTCTAATATGTTTGTTCAAGATTATTGTTACGATTTTGTGTTTAGGTTGAGCTTTAAGGACTTGAGAAAAAGACCTTAAAAAGACCAGAGATAGACAAAGTACATGGCCAATTGGAAGAAACTTGTTCTTTCCTTCTTCTTGGAGAGCGTAATTGAAGCAATAAAAGACAGACCAAGACATTACTTAGCAACATGGCCACATCAACAAGCTAAGCATTTTGGTTATCCATGATTTTTAACACAAATGGAGAGTCTAAATCTAAATGTGGCCTTCAGAGAATAATTAGAGGACATCTCAAGATTTTAAGGAAGCCCAGATTTGTTGTTGTTCAAATCTATTTGGACTAGCAGCCATTTGTTCAAATTAAAACTTATTTATGCAAAATTGGCAGTTTAACCACTGGAGCTTTACATGGACATATCTAAAGCTTATGAGGTCATTTAAAAGTTCAAATTCATGGAAACATCTTGGGCCATAATTTCTATGTAAAACTTAAGGCATAAAAATGCTATTTGAGGTTTAAAAAGGATGAGAATGAGATATAAAATTGTTCTGGTTTAATCTGACCATCCCTTGGCTTTTTGGCCTATAACTTTAGATATAGGCTTTGTTTTAAACAAAAGAGGATCCGTTGGGAATTTGACAAGTTGAGCCACAATTTATGTGAAGTGATAATTATAAGGAAACCCAAAGTCTTACCTAAACAAACCTAAGTAAGATTTTCGTGCAAAAAAGTAGAATCAACTTACGATATAAGTTCGGTGTCTAAAAAGACCTTTGTAACATTTACCATTATGTCAAAAGTTTGTAATGAAATATCAAAAAAGCTTCTCATACTTAATAAATGTCAAAAATAATTATGTTGGTTGATGCTTTTCACTCATTTTATGTTCATTATATATATATATAGTTAAATTATTTAATTGAGTTAATATTTTAAGGATTATTAGGTAGGTTGAGATTAAATTACAAGTTTGTATAAATATTTAGAGAATTAAGTATTTGAGGAATGGAGGGATTAGGTAAATAGTGATCACTTTGGTATATTTTCATTAAGTTGTTGAAATTTCCTAAAATCAAAGCTTTCTTAGATTGATAGCGTTGAGATTAATTTTCTTAACAGTAAGAAAAATTACAAATATAAGGGTATTTAATATTTTAGGTAATTATAGAGAAGCTGCTTCAGAAATGATGTTAGCTAGGGATTGGAGAGATTTGAAGAAAAAACCAAAAGTAAACTCAATTTTAGTTAAACACATCTTTGCAAAAACTATGTGTTAGGGCATCTATCTCTACAGTTTGAAACAATTAGTGAGAATATCCAACTTGATTTGACACATAACTGTTTGCCATGGCATAATCCTCTTAAAAACTTTATTTTTAACACTACATGCTAACATGGGTAAAGGGAGATTAAGCCAAGTTATAGAGAAGAATAAAAGAAGTACATAACTTAAAATGCAAGTGCATTAGAGCCTATGTTCCTCTTTAGAAAGACTTATAAAGAAATAGCAAAGTATATGGCCTAAGACTTGACGTTATCCTAAATCTTTGTTGCAAACGAAAGTTTATTTAAAAGAAATCCAAAAACCCTAAAAAGAGGAGAGTTTAGTTTATTTTTGTATCTTTTCATCTTTAATTAAGGTTAAATTTGATTAGGGGGAAAATCCTTATAATTCACATCCTTCAACTATCTTTAACAAGACCAAAGGTCATAATCTTTCTAAGGGATAACTTTGCAATGAATTTTTTCTGTTACTTTGTTTTATATTATTTGAAGAACGCTTCATGACTAAATATTTTCATATCTTGATTAGATGAAACCCTAACTTATTTTTTATGTAGACCTATTTCAGTTTTTATATGTAGACATTATTGGAAGAACCTGCATCTAGATTAACTTAGGCATTAAAATTAAAGATCTAAAGGGATACTAGGTGTCAGGTTTCGATCATGCATCTCATACATAATATCTATCAAATATACATAGTGAACAACAAAACAAAACCTTAAAAACTAGGTCTGCTCATGCATATAGATATATAAAACAAAATATGAAATGTAATATGTTTATATACCTTTTCGATGATCTCTTTCGTTCTTTAATCTTCTCTATGTTGGGTTGTTATAAACTACAACGATCAATGCATACCATCTCTAATGAAAGTCCACATGAAAATAGAAGGATAATACCGCATAGGAGATGGCTAAAGTTCATTCTTTATGCTAGCAAAGACAAGAACTTTTGTGAGAGTTAGAGAGAAAAAGATTGTATGTGTAAGAAAGAAACTTTCTTTCTATTTTTCTTTTTCTTATGTCTTACACAAGATGCATAAATGATGATTATTTTCTACCCTCTTTGGCCTCCCATAACTCCTGAAAGGCACCGATGAATGGTGTCAAAGCACATAATCAATATTCGAGATATCCTTGAGCACCTCAAGTCAAAGGATACTTGCACCATTACTATATTGACTACCATTGAAATTCGAATAAAATATCCATATGATTGTCTCATAGTAGGTCAATCCAATGTACTTAGTATCTTTAGTAAGCATTCACATGTTAACTCTAAACAACTAATGTCTATAGCTTATAAGATCTACTACTTGAGTCAATCTAGGAGTATAACGTATGCTAGTCTATTCAGATTAATGATATCCCATCTCATTAATCCTATCACTAGGGAAATTTTAGATACTAAAATAATTACATATGATAGGAATTTCATTATCATGATCTCATCATGATTTCTTCCATGCTATGTTTTGTATCAAGGACTTCATTAAATCAATTTAAGATCAATATCAAATTCATAAGCGTACGAACATTGAAATAATGAAAAATGCTTTTGTTAATCATAAAATGATTTGTACAATAAGTGCTAAAGGTTATTACCTTTGGAGCACTTCTCTAACAAACTCCCACTTGCACTAAAGAATTGCCTTGATATCTAATACCATAGGTGTGTACATGTGATGCAAAACTCTTTTGGGAAATAGGCTTAGTCAACAGATCAACTATATTTTGATCAGTGGGAACTCTCTCTATCTTGACATCATTTTTACCAATGATTTTTCTAATAAAATGGCAACGACTGAGTACATCTTTAGACTTATGATGTGTAACACACCACTCTTGTAAAACACATACCCGACATCCTCAGTGATGTCTAAGTACTTGCCCCGCTAGGGTGTCATGTTAGTACAGTCAGTCAGTAAAATCTCATTACAATTTTTTTAAAACAACACACATATGCGAAAATTAATAATCAAATCAAGCCCACTTTAGTCATAAACTTTTTCAATCGCAGTAATACAATCATCATAATTTCAATAGCCATTTAGGCCCATTACAAATAAAAAATATTTGTAGTCATAATTATATTACATTGTAAAATCATTTACAAACATTTCCAAATTGGAAAGTTATTACAAAACAGAAATATTCGAATACACAAGTTAGAATAAATGCAAAAAACTCAATTTGATAAAAAATAAAGAAAATACAAATGCAAACGCAATCGTTCCCGACCTCTATCTCTTACTTGAATATGGTGGCTATACCCCCATTTGGCTAACAGGTAACTCTTCTAAGCCTAAAAAATATTGCAAATTTTGGGTGAATTTTGCAAACTCAGTGAGTGACTATCCTCGATGGCTCACTCAATTACATAACACAAATAGTTCATCAATTCATCATATTGAGTCACATACATTACACATTCACTTAAACAAAAATCACATTTAGAAAGCATTCAAACTATTAAAACATATATATGGATTTTATATGCAATGCACATGAGACTCACTTTCAATTATTATTGTTGTGACCTTTTTGCTAGCCCATATCCCTTGTGGATACTGGGCTAGCCCATATCCCTTATGGATATCAATCTGTATCAAAAAATGTCCTATATCCTTTAGTACAATCACAACTGAGCTTGAGGCTCTTATCACATTTTGAGCTTTAAGCTCTTTATACTAGCGACTCCGATCACGACTACCTTTATCTTTCATGCATTCATGTAATGAAATGCATCACATTTTCATATTCTCATTCACTCACATGATCAATCAGTCACTTTCACATATCATCGGCCCTTAATCTAGCATTCAACATTTAAGTTGAGAATCACCTTTTCATTTATATGCATATTCAAATTTTTCTTTATAACTAGGCCCGACATTTAACAATCAAGTGTATGGAATGCATCTCTCATAATCAATCAATCATTTCAAGAAGCACTTAGTTCATCACATTCACATAGAAGTAGCACTTTAATATCACATTCATGCATCAAGTCTCAGACCTTCATTGTCCGGAATTAGTACAATCACAAAACAAATATTAATAAAGACCATCTAGGTCGTCTCATAGTATGCTCCAGATTAGCATTAGCTTCAATGATTCAGAAACGTCTAGATGCGAATGTTCTATCTTGTGTATCAACATCATACAATACACATTTACATACATTATTAATTTAACAATCATATGAGCACTCAATCAAACACAAATTTATAAGATATCATCCATTCATTCACTAAGTTATAACCTTGATTATCACTTCAAACATATCACACATTAGTCACTGTTAAGTTATCAATTTGTGCTTATTTTGATCTTAATTCTCTTTAATGTGTTGCGATTATTATTCAAAATTAATGGAATTGTCTTATAATTGTTTGCAGATGATTTTCAACACCTTATAGGTTTAATTGAATCAAAAAGATGAAAAAGAAACGAAGAAAATTCAAAATTTCAAGTCTGACAGCGATTCAATCACTAAGCGTGGGCACGTGCAAGGATTAATTTCCAAATCTCCTTTCAAAATTCGAATCTGATTCTTTTGAGATTCTCATAATCTTTTAAGATCATATTGATGGAGATTCACAATTTGAACATGTGGAAAATGTGATCTACAAGATATGATGAAAAAGGAAGGGATCGAGAGCAATTAAAAGGGGGCAAAGGTGACTATTCACGTGAGCCTTTAGGGTAGGATAGTTTTCTATAGATTTTTCTGCAAAATTTCCATAGGATTAGTTTTAGTTTTTGCATTATTTTCTTCTAATTTTCAGCAGCATAGTTTAGGAGTAGTTTTGATATTTTCCTGCATTCTTCTTTTTTTCTTTTTAGTGGCAACTTAGGGATAGAGTTTACGTTTTTACTCTTCTTCTTTTGTTTATGTGGACAGCCACTGTTGGTTCTTGAATTTTGTACTTTTCTTCTAGGGATTTTCATATTCTTTAGGGAAGGACCAAGGATGGAGACTATGTATTTTGTTATTTCTTTGATTTCTACTTTCGTTATGAATAACTAAACTTATGTTCTTGGTTAAGGGGAACCTTGTCATCACCTATTATGTGTGAGATGTTTCAATAAAGTTTGTTCATTAATGCATATTGAGTATCTTCTGAATTACTTTTTTTAATTGGATTGATTGATTTCTAGGTGCACAACTAGGGATTGATTCGTTCAATAGTTAGAATAATGAAATATGAAGTTCAGTTTTGTTAATAGCAAGTAGCAATTAGGATTACCTTCTTTACGTTAGAGTTGGAAATTCTAAGAAGATATTCAATTGATTAATTGCATGTCGTACATGTATTATCTTGCTCATTAGTTTTTTTATTCACTTGATTAATTGTAAGATATTCATTTGATCGTATCTAGGTTGTTGTTTAATAAGAATGCTAGGATACATGTTTCTAATCATTTACACTTAAGAGAAAATACCCCCAATGAATGTTTACTAATGATTGAAATTTTATATCGAGGATCCATTTTAGCATGATAATATCGGTGACCCAAAATCAAGGTTTTTTCATTAAATTTTTAGATCCAATCACTTTTGTTAAATTCAAAATTTTGTTATTTATTTCTTAAATTTTGTGAATTGAAAACAAATCCCCCTTTTCGTTACTTAGTTTTAGTTTTAAACTTGCTAACCCTTGCCGTTAAAAATTCCTCGGGAATGATATCCACTTACCACTACTACATTAATTTGTATTAACGAAAGTTGATTTCTTTTTGAATTTGGATGCAGGCAACAACAATACCAGTCACTTAATCAAGGCATCATTCTAGGTTCATTCCAAGTCCCATTTAAGCCTTAATTTAGACCAATTGACCCGTGAATGTCTATTAGGCGGGCATCCATGACTGTTAAAAACACCTTTGTAGGGTTTTTATAGAAACTTGAATTTTTGACCCTCTAGACATCCATATCTCTTCTCAGGTCTTCATAGAACTTGTGGATCTTGAAGTCCTCTTTAAAATCATAACTAAATGACCTCAATCTAAGCTCTACTGAAAAAGTTATTCCTCTTGCCCCAAAGTATGTCCAAGTGCATTGAGATTATCCAGATTCTAGTTCTTTACTTACTACATTCACTACCTTAAGCTTGTATATCATTTCTAATTCAATTTCTCCTCATTTGCCCATCATTATAACTCCATTTCAACTCAATATCATCCATAAAAAATTTATAGTCCATGATTGGTCATGAACACTAATAACAGAATATACATATATATACACATTCATCATTAACTTCCTAAACATATTCAACTTCATTTCACTTTCATTTCACTTCTAACTATCTCCTTAATTCTTCCCAATTTAAGATGCCAAATTACTCTAGCTCTAGAATAATATTATTTCATCACAAAAACACCCAAATATATTCACAATAATTGATAAAAAATATAACAAAAACTTATTACGTATCCAGATTTTCTGCACTTTTTCCTACACCCAGTACTCAACTTCAGGTCAAAATTCAAAACCCTTAAAGACCGAATTTGAATTTGATTTCTTCATGAATAATGTATCCACATGTCTCTAATTTAATCCAAATCAAGAATAATGTCATTTGGATAACTACAAGTCATGTTATGGCCAAAATATAGAAGCATAATCAATGGAAAATGTTACAACTAACATTTTCCAGCACCCTTTTAAACACCATTTACTCAATTTAATCCAACATTATATCATTTTATAATCTATTACCCATCAAAACGTAAAAGAAAGAAATGAATCTATCCACATTTTTCATCCACGTTTTTGCATATGCCCATCCTCAATTTATGAACATTTAACCTCTAACTATCATTAAAACATGTTTCATTCATCAAAGCCATGAAGAGTAATAGGTTACTTGATTTACCCAAGGCTTCTTCAAGAGTCTCCAAGAACCCTAGCTCCTTCAACATCCACAAAAATCAAATTTCAAGGTGAAATAGGTTGGGTCTTTTAGCAAAAAGAAGAAGAAGACAATGAATCTTGAATAAACAAGGTGAAAGAGTGGGACAAAATCAACATGGTGAGGGTGAGAGAGAGTATCGTGAGTGAAGGAGAGAAAAATGAAAGAAAATTGAAGAAGATGAAGAAGAGAAGCATGTATCGTGAATGGCAAATGAAAGAACACGAAATGGTCTTTAATTTAGGAAAAATTTGTGAGTGGATGCCACTTGTCACCTTTTTGTGGTCTCCAATTGGTTCTTTTAAAAAGCTAGTCCTTTTGTCTATTTCTACTCCAATTGTCTCCCAATTTTCAATGACATAAGTCATTAATGCAACATAATAAAATTTCTACTTCCATTTGACATTTTTTTCTATCACTATTCATCAATTATTCTGTCACTTGGCATTTTTCTTAGTCCAAAAATACTCTTAAATTTTAGAAAATTCCTAAATTTTATCAAAAATTATAATTTACTACTTGTACACTCCAACTCAATTTTTAACACATATAATTCACAATTCCCAATATAATCATATTTATAGATCAATTATACCGAAAAATGTCAATGAATGCATGTACAATCATTTTAGTATGCAAAAAGCAAATTCATGTGATGCTGACATTATGCATGAGCATGAAATGCAATTTTCTAATCTTTCATTGCTTTTTTCTCAATTACAGAAATATAGGGTTCTAACCTTTAGTATGGAAATGGGATGTTATATGATGAGACCTCAATTCCTTCACCTATCTTATAGCCTCATTGTTGTCACAATGTAACTACATTGGGTTAGTGATGCTCGGAACCACACCAAGTTCCATGATGAAATTCTTAATCCAAACCGCTTCTGAAGCTACAATGTACGCTGCCTCTGTTGTTGAATCTGCAGTCGTCTCTTACTTGGAACTTTTTCTAGCTGACTGCACCACCATTCAATGTGAATACATGTCCAAACTGGGATTTGGAGTCATCCCTATCAGCTTGGAAACTGGCATCAATATACCCGCTGACCATAAGATCACCTTCTTTATATGCTAAGAATATATCCTTAGTTATTCTCAAGTACTTAAGGATATTCTTGACAACCACCCAATGACCCTCATTAGGGTCCGACTGGTATTTGTTTGTAACACTTAGAGCATACAATACATCAGGTTTAGTACATAATATAGCGTAAATGGTTGATCCTATAATCAAATAATAAGGAATCAAACTCACGTGAGTCCTCTCATTTTGCGTATTTGGACACATAGATTTAAAGAGTGTAATCCCATGTACCATGGGAAGATAAACCTCTCTTAGACTACTCCGTGCTAAACCTGTTTAATACCTTGTATATGTCTGTAGACTGAGAAAGACTAAGCAACCTCTTAAACCTCTCTTAGACTGCTTCATACTAAACCTCTTTAACATCTTGTCTATGTATGTAGACTAAGAAAGACTAAGCAACCACTTAGATAGACTAAGAAACCACTTAGATCTATCTCTATATATCCTTATCCCCAAAATATAATTTTCTTTCCAAGTTCTTTCATAGAGAAGTTCTTAGCTAATCAAATTTTGATTGATTACAAAGCAAAGACATCGTTTCCTATTAGCAAAATATCATCTAAATATAGTACAAGGAACACGATTGCACTCCCATTAACCTTTTTATACACATATGGCTCATCCAAATTTTTTGAGAAACCAAACTCTTTGATTGTCTCATCGAATTGAATATTCCAACTCCGGGATGCTTGCTTCAATCCATAAATGGATTTCTAAGGTCTGCGTACCTTTTCTCCATTCATGGATATGAAACCATCAGGTTGTGTCATATTGATCGCGGCTCTGTCGATTCGATCTTACGATCGATCCTTGGAAACCGGTTAAATATAATAAATTCCAAGATTGCGGTATAGGTTGCAATCCTCGGGTCGTCTCACTAAATTGGAACCAAGTGAAAAAGGTCTAAACTAGCTTAAATGTCAAAAATTGCAATCAAGTTGATAAAACGAGGGTTTGGTATTTTGGTCAAAACTGATAAAGTAATCAAAATTGGACAAAAGTATAAAAGAATATTTTTGGAATTTTGGAAATAATGCAATTAACAAAAATCAGATAGAAATCAAATTGATAAAATCCTCTTGAAAATGGGCGCAGGCTATCACGGTCCAAAAATGATTTTTAGGTGTAGAATCCACTAAGTTTCGAAAGATCAACCCTAAAGGACTATTTAGGTCCAAAGATTTAACTAATGAACTCCATCATTTAAATCCTTGTTAAAAACCTTAGTGTGAGAATGGACAAGTAAATGCAATCGGTCAATTGGATAAAAACACGACAATCTTAATCAAACACAACTAGGCAGATGAAGACAGTAAATGCAATATCCAACGGCATATATGAAACTTCATATATTAAGCATCAAACATTCTACAAATCACTTTGTCCAAATCCCAACATAGTGTTCAGCACACGGTTAAACTATAACAATGCTAATCCAGCTATACAGATGCAACCTCTAACTCAGAGTCTACACAAGTATAACTAAACTTCAGACACTATATGATTACTCCCCTTTGAAGCTTCTGTGAACTCAAGCCATTGCTACATCTTCAAGAGGAAATGTGGCTTAGCTACGCATTGCTCTGGTCTGTCCCTCGACTACTGAAGATTGAGTGATACTCATGTTGGAAGAAGATACTGACGGTGGCGATTTTGATGGCGATAGTTGATGATGGTGAAGACATGAAGATGATGGTGGAGTAAGGTTTCGTCTCTCTAATGCCTCCAAATTTAGTGTTTGCGTATTCCCAGTCTCTGCGTATCCGAAGTCTCCTTTGACCTAAAAATAGCAAGGTTTTTATATGGTGGGTGCGGGTCGGGTCAGAGCAGTGAGACAAACTTTCCATTTAAGGTCGGATATTTGCTCGTACGTCGCGACGTATAAATGAAAATTCGTTGCGACGTGTAGAATTGCCTGCTCGTCGCGACGTATAAATTAATATTCGTCGCGACATGTAGATTGAAGTGCTCGTCGAGACGTGCGGATTGATATTCGTCGCGACGTGCGGATTGATATTCGTCGCGACGTGCGGATTGACCTCATGACTGTTGACTTCCTGATGTGTTGACTCCTTTGTTCCTACAATAAAAATAACAATTTGCAGTATCAATTGTCCTCATGAAAATTATAAAGAAAGTAGTATCAAATCATGACAATTTTCTGACAAATTGTGAATTAAAAGAAATCAGTATGAGGAACCAATTTAAGCACAAAAATCATCAATTAGGAGTCAACGAATGCATAAGCAGCTATGAAAATGCAGCCAATTTATAATGTAAACTTGGCTCAATCACATATACACATCCTCAATTAGGTTTCCTTTAAGAAAAGTCATCTTCACATCTATTTATCATATCTCATAATCATAATAAGTGACAATGGCTAGGAGTATCCTAATGGATTTAAGCATAGTTACTAGTATAAACGTTTCATTATAGTCAACAACTTGCCTTTGATGGTAACTTTTAACTACAAGCCTAGATTTATGGGTAACTCCATTACCCTCCATGTTAGTTTTCTTCTTGAAAACCCACTTACACCCTATGAATTTTATCCATCTAGGTGGGTCAGGCAAAGTCCATACTTTGTTTTTATACACAGAATCCATTTTGAATTTCATAGCTTGAAGCCATTTGTCAAATTATAAACTCTTCAGAACCTCTTCATAGGTAGTAGGCTCATCATCTTCTATGAGCAATACATTATTAAGTTCACTTATGAGAAATCTGTATCTCTCAAGAATATGACGTATCCTACCTGACCTATGAACTTTTTTGTGTCATAAGTTCAAATTTTCTCCCACTGTCTTCTCTTAGAAGAAACTCTTTCTCTAAAAAAACAGCATGTTTTGAAACAAACACTTTTTGTTCTGTAATATGGTAGAACTGATATCTTATAGTTTCCTTATGATATCTTACAAACAGACACTTGTCATATTTATCTTCAAGCTTATCTGACTGAATCCGCTTCATATAAGTAGGACAACCCCAAACTTTCATATGAGAAAGATGAGCTTTCTTATTAGTCCATATCTTAAATGGAGTAACATCAATCGACTCGGATAGGACTCTGTCTAATATCTATACAAAAGTTTCAAGTGCAAACCTCCAAAATGATTTTGGTAAATTCTCTAAACCCATCATAGACCTCACTATATCTAATAAGGTTCAGTTTCTCCTCTCAGCCACACCATTGTGTTGTGGTGTGTAAGGTGGATTCTACTGGCACAATATTCCATTATCCCTAAGATAATCTGCTAGGACCCGATTTCAGAAACGGAAGCAAAAACAAAAGGAAATCGAATCATAACAAAGCAAAACGAAAGGCGAAAACGAACTCAATCAAAAGCATAAGCAAAAGGCGGACAAAACGAATGCAAAAAGCGAATCGAATCGAAAGTCATAAGAATCGAATACATATCAGAAAGTGAAATCGAACACGAATCGAATAGGTTTGGGTTCAAAAGTGAATCGAAACAAAGAAAACAAACCAAATGGTTCAATCGAACTCAATCAAATTTTCTGACATCCGGGAACTCATACATTAGAAAAACGCACGTTGGAAACCTTATGACATTTAATCTTAGCTAATCCAAACCGGTATAAATTTTTTTCTTTCATTCTTTTCATCTTTATTCAATCTTATACAAATCAAAACAATATAATTTCCCTTTTGGAAATTTATCCTCAATCAAAACTCAATTCATATAATTCTTCATAATCATGCAATATCTCAATCTCATCTTTAACAAATCTTATTCTTATTCTTATTCTTTCTTTGCCATAAAAACAAATATACATATCCAGAAATCCACAATTCATACACAATAGGCACTTCAATATTTCCAGCTCAATCAACATTGCAATTCATCGAACCTCCTGTCCGGAATCCCAGCATAAGCAAACATAATCAAATATCTATAACACTTCAATAATTCACAATCAATAGCCAGAATTGTAACATCCCGTCCCTGATGGGAAGGGTAAACTGGTAAATTGGGACAGGCTAGGTTGTTGCATTTGCATATTTGAAATGTAAACCTTCAATTGGCCTCTAATTGTCGAGGACTGAGTCATTGGGCACATGCACATATAGATAAATGCATTCATGACAGTTTCCTGGTTTTTGATTGTGAATATGATATGAATTGTGAAATTATGAGATAATTAGATTTGATTATGATTTATTGAGAATTGAGGAATAATTGAGTCTAATTATTGAGTTGGAATAGTATTTGAGTGACTGCTAATTGATAGTGACTCTTCAGAAATTTTCTGGGAAATTTGGGAGAAAATATCCGGACCGAAAATTTTTCGAGTGGCGGACCGATTGATTGTGTAGGACTAAAATGACTGTCAAATGGCTAAAAAAAATTAGACATATGATTTTAGAAATTAATATGACGAGCCATTGAAATTTGGAGACGAACTGGACTGGAAATGAAATTGAAAAGAGAAAGAGATTTAAATGTTGTGAGAGGAAAAAGACCAGAGGCTTAATTGTCTATATATAGATGTCTTAAGTTTTGAGATTGGAAGAAAACGAACTCTTTCTCTCCTAGGGCACGATCGTTCCTCCTTCCCTTGTGATCTTCGATTCTTCCTTGGAGATTTTGCTTGCTCCTTCACTGTGATAGAATAGCTTGAAACCTTGAGAGAATGATGTTTTGTGTGATCATGGGAGCTAACTGTGGATACTAGAGGAAAGGGGAAAGAGTTAGAGAAATTTCAGAGATCGGAGGATTTGAGCTTGATTGGTAAGTGATTTGGTTTTAATGTTGTTATTTATTGTGTTAAATGCATACATGGGTTTAATATGAAAGATTGGGGTAGTTAGGAGTGAATTAATACTGGTTTTAGAGAGAGAAAATGGTGGAAATTGATTGGAGAAGACGACCTGCAAGCCGCACGTCGCGACGTGCGTGAAGCCTCGCCGCGGCGAATTAATGTTAATTCGTCACGGTGAGCGAGATGGCAGACGTCGCGGTGAGCTCCAAAACGCTGGACGTCGCGGCGAGCTCGAGTTCTAGGCGCCGCGGCGAGTTCTCTTCCATGCGTCGCGGCGAGCCCCCAAGGAAGACGGTCGCTGCGGTGAGCGTCATTACACGTCGCGGCGAGCGCCGCATGATGCCGCGGCGAACGGCTTGAGGTCCCGACGAGGGAGATTTTTTGATTGGATTTAATTGGATTTTTTAGGCATAACTAATGGTGTAGACCTCCAATTGAGGTGATGTTTGATTCGTTGTGATTTAGATAAAGAGGTATACAATTGAGGAAAAGAATGAGAGTTTGAATTCAGGTTTTTGAGATCGCGATTAGTGAAAGACAGTTAAAAATGTGATTGTATTGCAATCTCAGGATTGTACTTGGTAATTGGGATATAATGTGAGACTTTGAAAGTAAATTCATTGCTACTGGGAATTTTAGGAACTGAGCATAAATGATGAATTTGACCTAGAGAATAGTGCTATTGACTGTGAGATAATACCTTAGCGAGTATGATGTGATAAATTGACTGAATATTAGAATTGAAATTGGGGAGTTTCGTATTATGTTACTGAATTGGGATTGAGTCATTATCGAGCAATTGAGTGAAAAATTAGAATTTGTCAAAAGAAAGTGGAATTTGGAAAATAACACCGGGAAATGTCATGAATAGGCATCGTGTTTCTTTTATTTAAAGCATGTGCATCATCAAATTATCTTTGACTGTGCATTAGTAATTGGGTAATTATTTGATTATTTTAGAGGCACCGATGGAACAATTCCACAGCACTTGTTGGGACTTCCAGGCCGTAGCTCAGAAGTGCAGGTGAGTAACCTAGTTGGTTCCTCAGCCTTTATGTGTTTAATATTATATGAATTAATGCCATGCGGAGATAATGGATGGATATATGTGTATCTGATTTGATTGATTTCGGACCATGGGTGTCTGAAATATTGAATATGTGATATTGAAGTGCTATTGTGTGTAAATGACCAGGAATGCATCAATGAGATAAATCGTAAATGTACATGACTAAAATACCGGACCGAAAGTCCGAAGGAATGAGAAATTTCATTGAAATGTAAATGATTGTAAATGAAAATTGGAACATGTGCATTCATGCATAATGCCATGATCAGATAATGACAGTTGTGACCGGAGCAGCCAACGATTTTCAGAGCTTAAAGCTCAATGCAATCAGGGCCTCGAGCCCAACGTATTTGGTAGAGCCACAGGGTCAATGATCAGGGCTTCAAGCCCAACGTAATACCGAGCCTCGAGCTCGAGGGGAGTTAGTGCATACCCTGAGGGCTCTCCTACTCCCTAGACGTGTTTATTGAATATTGATCAATGAGAGGCGCTCGGTCACAACACCGTAATAAAATGAAAAGAGTCACATGTGCATTGCATATCTGTATATGAATGATTGGATGTGATTTGTGGAATGATAGCGCATGTGAGTTGTATGATTGCGTGATTTGTAATATTTGGAAATATATATATATATATATATATATATGCATGAGTTGGGTGAACCATCGATGATGGTTTCTCACTGAGTTCGCAAACTCACCCAACATTGCAATTATTTTTCAGGAATTGGCGATTACCCCGTTAGTGAAACGAGAGTATGACTACTGCAAGAGAGTCAGAATTTGAAGTCGGGATCAGTTCGCGTCTGCATTTGTGTTATTCTAATTTAAGTGTAAAGTTGTATTTCCGCATATTTGTATTGTTATTTCATGGGGCCCAATTGATGATTTCTGTATTGCTATTTGTTCACTGAAATAGTATTTTGATGGAAAAATATTTTTGAATCGCGGGCCCAAATTGTTTAATATTTTCTGCGCACTCATTTGTTTTCAAAAAGCACAAAATTATTTTACGGAATTTTCGAACGGATTTGAGTGCTCTAGTACGCCACCCTCGCGGAGTGCGGGCTCGGATATCACCATCGATATCGGGTTCTGGTATGGCGGGAGTGGGGTGCTACATTTGTGGTATCAGAACCCAGAAGTACAATCTTACATGAGAAATCTGAAACATGGGTCAAGTACATGCATTTAAGTCATGTCACAGCAGACAGTGACAACTGATCCCCGATCTCGCATATGAGTCGCATGTAGGAGCCTGTACGTATTGTTTAAGTCATTAGAAATAGAGAGGAAAACGATGATATGTGATAAAAAGGAAGTGTGTATACCATGGAATCAGAAAAAGGTATATGATTTGGTTTGACAAATGAAGATTGAGTGTATTGGTATTGATGAATTTAATAGGCAATACGATATCCGTGTTACTGGAGTATATCCTTGAAAATGAGGTAAGATATGAATATATTGTTCTGGACTGATAGAGGAATTAGAGATATGTTAGAAATGGCCAGATTCCAAGGGTATAAAGTGTATAAAAATAAAATGTTCCATGAGTTAGAGAGGTTACATTTGGGTTTGATTATTGGGATGAGAGTTTATGAATACGAATTTATGACTTGGAGTCAGAAGATATTAGTGGGAAATTAAGAATGATTGTATATCTGTGATCGTGATTGAGTGTGAAAATGCATGGATATGATGAAATAATGAAAAGATTGAAATGTAAGACAATGATAATGGTAGATGAAAAAGTTGTTAAGGCTCAGTTGATTTGCCTATGTGAAAGCACACCTGATAATGGGAATATACCATGACTAATGAAATTATTAAGTTTATATGTATCATAAGTGTGGAAATTATATCGGAAGTCATTGGTGAGCTGGTGGTTAATTGCTAGTTATAGTTCATTAAAGCTCAATATGAGTCAGAATAAAGAGTGAAAGTGCTTATAGTGATCAATTGGGAATGAATTGAAATTGTTATATGTTTAGGACATGATCAGGGCATAATCCTCACGATCGAGGACAGGTGTAAAAATAGAAGTGTTCTCAAAGATCAAATGAAATCAAGGTATCTTTAGCATAAGTGACTAATTAGTGAGTTGTCCTGCATCTACCTCTCGATTTGATGGAGCGATTTTGATGGTATTTGCTTTCCTGGATTTTATTAAAAGGATGTTCTGATTTTATGAATTGAGGCATAATTGATCCTTATGGGATATTATGAGTTATAGCTAAAATTGATATTTCTTAGGGCATGGTGAATGGCTGTCAAGAATGTGATGACGGGGGATGATTAGAAAGTTCATAAGTGGTATCGATGCTAGTAGCATGAGGTCAAATCGATCCGATGATACAATTGAAAGATTTATTGATTAAAGGACAAATCTAAGCTAAATCTGAAATGAATTAAAAGCTATTGTAGGGAGTCCTGATCCTAGTGGAGATTCAAGTGTAAAAGATAAAATCACATCGAGAAGATATGCGCTAGGTGAGTGTAAAGAATCTGACCGTGTTATAGGACTATTGATCATTGAGGAGGCATTAGTTGCAAATTTGAAAAGAATATTGATTCACAAATATTTGTGTAAAAATGTTTGGAAAGTACGAGTGAATTTGACGATTGTATTATCAACTCAATTTGTAAGGATAGAAATAAAATAAAATATGTGGAGAAACTAGTGTAAAGGAACTTGTGTTAGAATATGTTACAATGAATTTGAGGAAATATAAGAGAATTGCTCCTTATTTGAGGAATTTTGATTTTAAAGAATTAGGAAAATTAATCAAGGGTATAAGGAGTTTATTATGCTATTGAAGAGTAAAGTGTTTCAACAAGATTGATTTGAAAGTGACTGATCATTAATGATGTATCAAACATATTTGAAAAGTGAGAAAGGATAGTTGACATATTTGAAGAAATTCCATATCAGGAAAAGTTTCATAAAAAGTGGATCTTGATTTGATCAAATTATTTGTGGATGAATTAGTATTCGAGCATGGTATTGAGAGACTTAGTGATGATAAAATGTAAAATTGTAAGGGACATATGCATATGGGATTTGGAGTTATGCAGAACTACCTGTATGTGGGATTCGTCCCGAAATTATTAGTGAATTTTTGGTCTTATTTATTTGGTAAAAATGTTTAAGGAAAAAGCGTATGAATCGTATAACTGATAATTTTATAAAAAGGGACAATTGGAGAAATTTACAACTCGAGTACTGATCGTTATACATGTCCCAGTAAAGGATATGATGAAATCTATTGAAATAGTGTAAAGTGGTTTTATGAACATAGGGATAAGTATAACCTCATGGGCCGCATTATGATTAATGGCTAGAATTTACAGTATTGGATATTGTTTTGAAAGTTGGAGATTCCATTCGTACAGAAGTATTTTGGATACGTCTATTAATATGTAAATTGATAACGGTTAAGAGATTTTGGGAATTTGAAAGATTTGAAAAGGATTATGTGTTTGAGTGTTTCAAAATTAAGCTAAGGATGCAATGTAATGCGATAAATAGAAAATTCAATGGCAGAAGATCAACTTTTGGACGATAAGGTTATGAACAAAAAGAAAGTACTTTTAGCTATTGGATGTCTGAATCAGGTGTGTATCAAAAGGATTGGCAAGACCCGAATTGAGGATTTAGACTATGTGGACCTTATCTAGGAATTGAAATGAATCTAAATTTTGAGAAAATGATATCTATGACGGGATTAGGAAGTTTGTGTTATAGTGTGATTGTATCGAAGAGTAATTGATGGTTTAAAGTATAAAATGGAATAATTGTAAGTGTGAATATCCAATAGACTTAATCCCTGATGATAAGTGTGAAACTGGTATTTTTGGAGTTCATCGAGACATAAGAATGAGGTAGAGCCCAGACTGATTGTGGGCATATCAATTGTTTATTGGTGATACTATTCGAATAGTGTATACAGCCGTAAAAGAATTTATTCACCCCATATTCAAGAGAACAGGGTCTAAAAATAGTCGAAGACCATGATTGATTTGAGATAGTGTTGTCGAATGAAATGAATCGGTAATAGGGGTTAAGTGATCCAAATTAATACCAATGAGTTGAGTTGATTGATATTGAGATTATGGATATTGAGATTAGTGTTTTACCATTAAAGAGATGTACATGATAAGCCATGAATGAACTGTTTCGAAGCGTATCACCTTGGCCAAGATACACTTAGTTGGAGATAAAGAGTATTTAGGGGGAAACTGAATTCGTTTTATATGGCCACTATGTGATTGTGATGTGACTAGAACTATAGATTAGTAAGTCGTTCTAAAATTTAAAATAATGATTTTGGGATTCGTAAAGTATTGCGTGGAAAAGGTTAGGAAATATTTCTATGGTCTGATATATGTGTTCTTGATATCGAAAGTGAAGAATTGCGAGTAATCATGAAGAAACAGTTAAGACCGTGTTAAGTGATTATATTGATTTTAGTGAATTGGCAGAAATTAGTCCTGTATTGAAAAGATGGGAAACAGTATATGGTGATCGTATTGATTCTCCTGCCTTTCTGATCGATTGTATATGAAATTTCGAGGACAAAATTTTTTTAAGGAGGGGAGAATTGTAACATCCCGTCCCTGATGGGAAGGGTAAACTGGTAAATTGGGACAGGCTAGGTTGTTGCATTTGCATATTTGAAATGTAAACCTTCAATTGGCCTCTAATTGTCGAGGACTGAGTCATTGGGCACATGCACATATAGGTAAATTCATTCATGACAGTTTCCCGACTTTTGATTGTGAATATGATATGAATTGTGAAATTATGAGATAATTAGATTTGATTATGATTTATTGAGAATTGAGGAATAATTGAGTCTAATTATTGAGTTGGAATAGTATTTGAGTGACTGCTAATTGATAGCGACTCTTCAGAAATTTTCTGGGAAATTTGGGAGAAAATGTCCGGACCGAAAATTTTTCGAGTGGCGGACCGATTGATTGTGTAGACTGAAATGATGTCAAATGGCTAAAAAATTAGACATATGATTTTAGAAATTAATATGACGAGCCATTGAAATTTGGAGACGAATCGGACTGGAAATGAAATTGAAAGAGAAAGAGATTTAAATGTTGTGAGAGGAAAAGACCGGAGGCTTAATTGTCTATATATAAATGTCTTAAGTTTTGAGATTGGAAGAAAACGAACTCTTTCTCTCCTAGGGCACGATCGTTCCTCCTTCCCTTGTGATCTTCGATTCTTCCTTGGAGATTTTGCTTGCTCCTTCACTGTGATAGAATAGCTTGAAACCTTGAGAGAATGATGTTTTGTGTGATCATGGGAGCTAACCGTGGATACTAGAGGAAAGGGGAAAGAGTTAGAGAAATTTCAGAGATCGGAGGATTTGAGCTTGATTGGTAAGTGATTTGGTTTTAATGTTGTTATTTATTGTGTTAAATGCATACATGGGTTTAATATGAAAGATTGGGGTAGTTAGGAGTGAATTAATACTGGTTTTAGAGAGAGAAAATGGTGGAAATCGATCGGAGAAGACGACCTGCAAGCCGCACGTCGCGACGTGCGTGAAGCCTCGCCGCGGCGAATTAATGTTAATTCGTCACGGTGAGCGAGATGGCAGACGTCGCGCTGAGCTCCAAAACGCTGGACGCCGAGGCGAGCTCGAGTTCTAGGCGCTGCGGCGAGTTCTCTTCCATGCGTCGCGGCGAGCCCCCAAGGAAGACGGTCGCTGCGGTGAGCGTCATTACACGTCGCGGCGAGCGCCGCATGATGCCGCGGCGAACGGCTTGAGGTCGCGACGAGGGAGATTTTTTGATTGGATTTAATTGGATTTTTTAGGCATAACTAATGGTGTAGACCTCCAATTGAGGTGATGTTTGATTTGTTGTGATTTAGATAAAGAGGTATACAATTGAGGAAAAGAATGAGAGTTTGAATTCAGGTTTTTGAGATCGCGATTAGTGAAAGACAGTTAAAAATGTGATTGTATTGCAATCTCAGGATTGTACTTGGTAATTGGGATATAATGTGAGACTTTGAAAGTAAATTCATTGCTACTGGGAATTTTAGGAACTGAGCATAAATGATGAATTTGACCTAGAGAATAGTGCTATTGACTGTGAGATAATACCTTAGCGAGTATGATGTGATAAATTGACTGAATATTAGAATTGAAATTGGGGAGTTTCGTATTATGTTACTGAATTGGGATTGAGTCATTATCGAGCAATTGAGTGAAAAATTAGAATTTGTCAAAAGAAAGTGGAATTTGGAAAATAACACCGGGAAATGTCATGAATAGGCATCGTGTGTCTTTTATTTAAAGCATGTGCATCATCAAATTATCTTTGACTGTGCATTAGTAATTGGGTAATTATTTGATTGTTTTAGAGGCACCGATGGAACAATTCCACAGCACTTGTTGGGACTTCCAGGCCGTAGCTCGGAAGTACAGGTGAGTAACCTAGTTGGTTCCTCAGCCTTTATGTGTTTAATATTATATGCATTAATGCCATGCGGAGATAATGGATGGATATATGTGTATCTGATTTGATTGATTTCGGACCATGGGTGTCTGAAATATTGAATATGTGATATTGAAGTGCTATTGTGTGTAAATGACCAGGAATGCATCAATGAGATAAATCGTAAATGTACATGACTAAAATACCGGACCGAAAGTCCGAAGGAATGAGAAATTTCATTGAAATGTAAATGACTATAAATGAAAATTGGAACATGTGCATTCATGCATAATGCCATAATCAGATAATGATAGTTGTGACCGGAGCAGCCAACGATTTTCAAAGCTTAAAGCTCAACGCAATCAGGGCCTCGAACCCAATGTATTTATTAGAGCCACAGGGTCAATGATCAGGGCTTCAAGCCCAACGTAATACCGAGCCTCGAGCTCGAGGGGAGTTAGTGCATACCCTGAGGCTCTCCTACTCCCTAGACGCGTCTATTGAATATTGATCAATGAGAGGCGCTCGGTCACAACATCGTAATAAAATTAAAAGAGTCACATGTGCATTGCATATCTGTATATGAATGATTGGATGTGATTTGTGGAATGATAGCGCATGTGAGTTGTATGATTGCGTGATTTGTAATATTTGGAAATATATATATATATATATATGCATGAGTTGGGTGAACCAGCGATGATGGTTTCTCACTGAGTTCGCAAACTCACCCAACATTGCAATTATTTTTCAGGAATTGGCGATTACCCCGTTAGTGAAACGGGAGTATGACTACTGCAAGAGAGTCAGAATTTGAAGTCGGGATCAGTTCGCGTCTGCATTTGTGTTATTCTAATTTAAGTGTAAAGTTGTATTTCCGCATATTTGTATTGTTATTTCATGGGGCCCAATTGATGATTTCTGTATTGCTATTTGTTTACTGAAATAGTATTTTGATGGAAAAATATTTTTTAATTGCGGGCCCAAATTCTTTAATATTTTCTGCGCACTCATTTTTTTTCAAAAAGCACAAAATTGTTTTACGGAATTTCCGAACGGATTTGAGTGCTCTAGTACGCCACCCTCGCGGAGTGCGGGCTCAGATATCACCATCGATATCAGGTTCTGGTATGGCGGGAGTGGGGTGCTACAAGAATCATCGGACCTCCTGTCCGGAACCCATATCACATTCATCCATATTCATACATATCCACATCACATTCATATATCAATTCAATACACAATTCATAACTCATTATTTACATTCCAAAATAAATACATTACGAATAACCAATATCCATCTCAGAATCCGAATCCAAATATAAAGATACAACTCCAAAATTAACATGATATAAATATCCCAAAAAAAAAAATTCAAGAAGTTTGCTATTTATAAACATTTCACAGTAGAAAATTCATTAAAATTTTATTTCTCAAACTTTTCAACCTTTCAAATCATTCATAAACAATTTTCAAAAATTTCACGGTTGAAAACCTCAATTTCTCATTTCTCATTTCTCAAAATTCTTAAAATTTTTACAATTCATGAACAATTTCAAAATATGAATACATCACATTATAAACAAAATCAAAAACACACTCGTCTTGCGGGAGAGCATAAACGCTCGGCCCCGCGGGCAAGCGTAATTGCTCGACCTCACGGGCGAGCGTAACAGCTCGCCTCGCGGGCTAGCATAATTGCTCGGCCTCAAGAAAATGTTCGCCCAATGTTCTTTTTTCTAAATCAAACCTCTTTCCACTTTTTGGTTTGTAAAATTTTCGTTTGACCTCCGATTAAATTGATTTTCGAAGCATTGGTTTTCAAAAAAAATTTCTACCCTCTCATGCAAAATTTAAAATTTTTGGGTTTGAGTTGAATTTTATAGATTAAATCGAAGGGAGACAATTGAATAGAGATTTTGAATATGATTCCGTATTTGGGCGATTTCTCGATTTATAAAGATTTGATTGAGGTGATTTTTAGTTCTTATTAATATAGAAGCATGAAATTTCATTTTAGTTAAGAATCAGATTTGATTTTGGGCCCCAAGAAGATCAATTTTATTGAGAGAGATTAGGGTGAATCTTAAAAGATCGGTTCGGATGACATTAAAATAAGTTCATTTTTTAGTCTTCAAGTGGTGGGGATTTCCTCCCTCGTGGGTTGCCAGTCCAGATTTCATGTAGGACGTCAGACCCGTGACTCACCAGGGAGGGGTTCCAACATAATCCAAAAACTCTTGGCTTAAGTATTCACCACCTCGATCTGATCAAAATGATGTAATACTTCTCCCAAGATGTTTCTCAACTTCATTATGAATTCTTTGAACCTTTCAAAGGCTTTGGAATGAAAGATCTTGGTGACGCCTCTTTTGTGTTAGGGATTCAGATACATCGGGAACGCTCTCGAGGTATTCTTGGATTGTCACAAAAGAGTTATATCGAAAAGTTACTTAAAAGGTTTGGCATGCAGGATTGTAAACCAGGTGATACCCCTGTGTCAAAGGGAGATAAGTTTAGCTTAAGTCAATGCCCCAAAAATGACTTTGAAGCTAAGGAAATGCAGAAGATTCCTTATGCTTCGGCTGTAGGAAGTCTAATGTATGCTCAGGTTTGTACGCGTCCGGATATTGCGTACATTGTTGGAATGCTAGGGAGATATTTAAGTAACCCGGGATTGGATCACTGGAAAGCAGCCAAACGGGTAATGCGGTACTTGCAGAGAACGAAAGATTATATGCTCACATACAGGAAATCGGATAAGCTAGAGATCATTGGTTATTCTGATTCCAATTTTGTTGGATGCCAAGATAGTAGGAGATCCACTTCGGGTTATATCTACCTGCTTGTTGGAGGAGCTATTTCCTGGAAAAGTGCTAAGCAGACACTTATAGCTTCTTCCACCATGGCAGCGGAGTTTATAGCATGTTATGAGGCATCTAACCATGGGATATGGCTGCAAAACTTTGTCACTGGGCTGCGCATTGTGGACTCTATTGAAAGACCACTTAAGTTATTTTGTGACAATAACTCTGCAGTGCTATATTCCAATAACAATAGGAGCTCGACAAAGTCGAAGCACATCGACATCAAGTTCCTAATTGTTAAAGAGAGAGTTCAGAGTGGACAGTTGTTTATACAACATATTGGATCAAACTCCATGGTTGCGGATCCACTTACTAAAGGAGTGCCACCCAAGGTCTTTCATGAGCACACTGCTCATATGGGTGTTACATCTTTTCGGGATATATAGTTTCAGTGGGAGTTTGTATTGTAGATGCTTTTGGATTAGACATTTTCACTGTCATTTTGGATACAATTTTTGGTTAAGTTGTTTGAGGTTATTTTCAGCTTTAAGATATATGGTTTATTTTGTCTCTGAACTTATTTAAGATTGATCTCACTAAAGCATAAGGTTGGACCAGTTGGAAATAAGCATGCTAAGATCACGCTGCTTATAATTTCCATGCTACACATCCATGTTTGGTCCATGTCATTTGATTATATCGGCATACGTGACCATTGATGGTTCTAGTTGCGTTAATTGTAACGAAAGACGCTTTGATCCTATGTTGGTATGATTGATGGACCGGATTGTCTGGAGATGCATACAGTAATGATAGCACAATTTTGAGTACTCATAAGGTTAATATACAATTTTAAGGTAACACATAGAGCCCAAGTGGGAGATTGTAAGGATTTTTAATCAAACATATGGGCTTATATGTGTGTAATTGTATATAAAGGATATCATATAAAGTTGAGCCCAATTAATTAAAGTGGTCTAATATGTTTATGGTATTTGGGCTTCATGCATCTATTTTAAGTATGGGCTCTATATGTGTAGAGACCGGGCTTTTATTTCTAGTTTTATGATGGGCCAAACTAGAAATTAAATTAGGGTTTTATCCTAATATAAAAGGTTATGGTCCCCAAATTAAACGTAACCTAATAATTCTTTTATGAAATCCCATCGTCAGAGAGAAAGCAGAGAGTTACGGAAAACTCTGGAAAAAGGGCTACGTTCTAATTTGGAAGACAAAACTGCAAAACTTTAGTGTAAATTTTACAATGGATTCTCAGGTATGCTTTCGCTTTAATTTTATTGTTGATGATCTGATATGAATCAATCTTGGGTTTTAAAGGGATTAAATTCAGACTTGTATCTCTGAAGATACACATGCCCATATCAAGAATGATCATCGATAAAGGTAATGAAGTATACGAAACTGTTGGAGTTATGTAAATATAGTGCCCTGGAAAGCAAGTGTATTTACATGTAACTTTATCTTCTTCAGTTACAGTTTTGTAATGAAAATATTTGTTATTAATAAAACAATAAAGTTTGGTTTTATCTGTATGATCATTATATATCTGGTCATAAGGTACCAAGATTCTTTTGTAAGTAATATACATATACATAGAGATGTATGGGAAAAATGTATATTATTAGAATCTGAATTAATTGATTCACAGTTGAATAATCAAGTTGGTCACTTGATTATGGTTTAGACTGTAGTGTTGCGATTTATCTCCATATAAGTAAAGGAGTTTACTTCAAGGGAATGATGAGTTTCATATCATGATAGTAGTTGACTTTCGATAATGGCACTATTAAATGAATCTGGAATCAAGTATGTTTTCAAGAATAAAGTGGCCCGTTACTTTAATCTTAAAACATACAACTTAAGAATTCGCTTATTATGAACCATAATCTTGATGAGTGGTGAACTCATATATGTTTTATATAATTCTTAATATGATCGGAATGGATTTTTACAGAGTATTAATCTAGTGTCTGCATGTTGGAATTATTAATTGAAACATGTATCAAGGAACATTCACTCAAATAAAGAGTTTATAGTGTTATCATCTCTTCTAGATGTTTTAAGGGGATTTGGTGATTAAACTGGCGCCAGTAGTTTGATGGACTAGCTACTCGTCAAGTCTTACCACTGAGATGAGATCTTACGTGTTAATCACCATATAAAGTAAAATGAGAGATCTAGAAGGAAAAACCAACATAATGGCAAAACGGTAATTTTTACCCTTTATTGTGCGAATGGCTATAATAAGGTTTTAAATAGGTTTTGCAATTGGACATATTCTCATAATATTTAATAATTCAAGAGTTCAACAAATTGTCTTTAGTGGAATGACTTTTAGTTAATAAGCTAGAATTAATTCCAATGAGATTGAATTAATTCTGGGCTTATTGGAGCTTGAATTATCAAAGTCCAACAAGATTCCCCACTTGGCTTTAAGGAAGGTTATCAAGCTAAGTAAGAAATATAAATGGAGGTTAATTAGAAGCCCATAATTGAATCTTGGGCTTGGTCTAATTAAAGAAGCCCAAATGTACATTTAGTAATGGGCTTGGTTTTTGGTTTAACGTAATTAATTAGATTAATTATATTAAAAAAAAATTAAGAAGAAGATAGCAATTTCGGTTATTCCTAGGTTAAATGTGTAACCACACATTTGACAATAAAATGCTAAATAAATATGGTCTTTATTATGGTTAATCATCATTAAATGGAGTTATGAACTTACCATTAAATGGTTTAATGGTTGTCTTTTAATGTTGGCTTGTAACCTATTTGCATTCATTAGATTAAAGATGAAAGATGCACAATAGATGGACCATCTTCCTTCTTTCTTCTTGGAAAAACCGAAATTGGGTATTGAATTTTAGGTTATGGTCTTTTCAAATAGCCATCATAAAGATAAATGAAGATAATCTCATTTATTGACTATTTTATGAGTGATTAATAAAAGAAGTGATGCATTTGATGCCTCTCTCTCCTTCCATCCATGCATATAAGAAACTGGTAGGCAAGAAAGAGTTTTTGCATGTTCTTTACAACTTCTCTCCTTTCATGAAAGAGAGAATCGAAAATACCAATTGAAAGAGTTTCAATTTTGCTTCTTCTTCTTCTATGAAAATCTCCTCCAAACATTTCTTCTCCTTTCCCACTAAAGGATTTTGTTAACCTAATTGTCCTTGAAGAACAGGTGGTAAATCTAATTGGTTGAGGATACTACAACAAGGAGAAAGTAGATTGCTAAAGGAAAAGATTCAAAGGCAAAGGATTTGGATACACGAAGAAGGAGAGGATAGCGCAGCGAGGATTTAAAGCTGTAACGAAGGAGTCGGTAATACTCCTGAGCTTGTTTATATTTTATTATCCTTATACCCTATCATGTATGGATTGTCATTTTGATTTGGATTTGTTGCTTCTGCTGCAAGTAATGATTTCTTAAAAGTTTTGAAATCTACCGTTTTTCCAAACAAAGCATGTTTTCTTTTTCCGATCCAATAATTGATATCAGAGCCAGTTTCTAATGCATAATTTCGGTTCCTATATATTGGATGCATGGGTTGGAAATATTTTTGTTTATGTTGCATATTTTTATGTGATAGAAATATACATGGTGTATGTTTGCTCTTTTGGTTGTCCACAGAAGTTAAATTTACCTTGTAAGATTTCTTTATTGGTTGTAACAGGGAGGGTGGTCTATCATCACCATGTTTCCTCCTTGGTTTCTTTTTTCTATTTTCTTTGATTTTGTAATGTACAAATAGATGTAATGATGAAGATGTAGCAGCCATGGATTGAAGAAATGGAAAGGTAAAATTTTCGGTGTATCCTTTTGTGTGTTGGCATAAGTTTTGTGAAAACATAGTTGCTGGAATTTTGTTTCAATGGATCACTTTTCGGTTTTTATTGTAAAAATAAGTGCTGGATTTTTGTTTAAAAGAATCAAATTTCGGTTTTTCTAAAATACTAAGTGCTGGTTTTTTATTTTCATGAAATGAGCTTCGGTTTTAATGAAAACTGGTGCTGGAATTTTATTTTTCAAAGTGACAAAATTCGATTTTCATATATGCCATTACAGTTTGTTACCGAATGGGTCGGATCATGTTTGTGAAGAGTTCAAAGTGGAAGATCAAAGTCCAAGAAGAATTCTTTGGGCCTAAAAGGCTTGTAATTATTTAATTTTTCTAGGATGGACAATCAAAAGTGGCTTTATTAGTTCATGTGATAAATGGAGAAATGAATGCTTATAATATGTGATATTATGTGATTGCATGTCATTTAGAAAATTGCCAACCCTAGGCTTTGCCATGCATTCATTATGTATGAGATATATAATGAATCAATATAGGATGGATAATAAATTGCATCTAGACAAGATAGTATTTAAAACTTAAAGCCCAAAAAGATTGAGTGGGAGAGGATGCTCTTGTGAGAGTCCACGGTATCCAAATGATGGCCCGTTTGCATGTGGTGAAGTGTTACTCCCCATCGGAGGGCATGGATCCTAGATCTTGCATGGTTTGGATCTCCTTAAGGATAAGTCCACTTAATGATAGCAAATGTGACCTCCCACCGAGGCATAGTTTGTAGGTATCTTTAGTGAATGAATCAAATGGTTAAACACTCAACATTTTTTATCAACAAACTACCCACCGTAGTTCTATTGGTAAAAGTATGGACCAAATTAAGACTCTTCTTAAAAAATTGGGCATGAGATGCTTGGTAGTTTTTGAGTGGGAGGGTCCCAGTTTTTTATTTTAATGGATAAGATGGCCCACCGTCATTTAGTCTGTTATAGATAAGAAAAATAACCGTCATATAATGTTTTAATTTTTTAAGTTTTGTTAAATCTATCATCATGCATACATGCATCATGATTATATACAAAGTTCCATAAATTGTTGACTAGTATGCTCATGTTTTAATAATTTATATTTTCAGACATAATCAACCATAAAATGAATCCACTCACCCTACTCTTAACTAATAACAAATTGGAAAACGGAGACAATTTTAATGAATGGAGACGTAACCTTGACATTGTTCTTCATTATGAACGTATTTCATAGGTGTTAACTGAAAATGAGCCTACACCTCCGAGTGGAGATTTAACTCCTGAGCAAGTCCAACAACATGAGCGTTGGCAGAATGCTGACAAGACTACTAAGTGTTATATTCTGGCTTCTGTTAGCGGCATGTTGCAAAAGAAAATTGCTTGTATGAAAACTGCTAGTGCAATGGTCCATCACCTACATGAGATGTTTGGTGTGAGGACTAGGTCTGCAAGAGTGAAAGCTATCGAAACCTTTCATAATCTCAGACAGAAACTTGAGGACTAGGTCTGCAGGAGTGAAAGCTATCGAAACCTTTCATAATCTCAGACAGAAACTTGGTGAACCGGTGCGGGATTACATGATGATGGTAATCTCTGCGGTCACTGAGGCTGAGATGTTTGGGGCAGATATGGATGCAGACACGCAGATGATTATGATCATCAATAGCTTAAACTCTTCTTTTCAGCAGTTTAAATTGGACTATGAGCTCAACAGCAAGGATCACACCTTGAGTAAGTTGATGAATACCCTCCAGAGCACGGAGGAGATATTGACTATTAAGGCTCATGGGCCAGAAGCTAATGTAGCTTCTTCTTCTAAGCCCAAGGGTAACGACAAGGAAAAAAAGAAGGGTCTAATGAAAAAGAAGGCCCAAACAGGGGTCAAGGCCAAATCCTTGAAAAATAAGCCCAAAGAGAACATCAAAGGAAAGTGTTTCCACTGTGATGAGATGGGCCACTGGAAAAGAAACTGTCCAGTCTACCTAGAGTCCCTCAAAAGTAAACAAGGTATGGGCTTCCTAAGTTTGTTAAGAACTAAAAATGTGGCAGATTTATATACTTCTTGGATATTAGATTCAGGAGCCACTAACCATGTTTGTAATTCTTTGCAGGGGTTCCAACAAAGGAAAAGACTACCTAAAGGCCAGTTTCAAGTCAAAGTAGCAGATGGTTCCTATGTTTCAACAGAATCAGTGGGAGTAGTTATCTTGGACTTTCCTAGTGGTCATAGGTTATATTTGGAGGATGCTTATTACATGCCAATGATTGTAAGGAGCATGATTTCTGTTTTTTGTCTAATAAAATCTGGTTATTCCTTATATTTTGAAAAGGTTGTTTCAATATATGAGAATAAGGATTTTATTTGTGATGCGATAACTAGACAGGGATTGTTTTTTATAGAACCTATGAAAGGCATACTAAACACCACAGAATTGATGAAACTAAGACAATTCAAAATCTCTAGCATTAATTCAAAGTATCTGTGGCACTTAAGAATGGGTCATATCAATCAGAAAAGACTTGACAGGCTAGTAAAGGATGGGATCCTTATGGGCTTGGATAGTGATCCATTACCCACCTGTGAATCTTGTATTGAAGGAAAAATGACCAAAGCCTCATTTCCTTCTAAAGGAAACAGATCTAAATCCACATTGGACCTGGTACATACTGAAGTGTATGGGCCCATGAATGTACAAGCTAGAGGAGGTTATGAATATTTCATAATTTTTATAGATGATTACTCAAGACATGGCTATTTGTAATTGATGCATAAAAAGAGTGAATCTTTTGAAAAGTTCAAAGAATTCAAAGCTGAAGCTGAGAAGCAACTTGGCAAGCCATTAAAATAGCTTCAATCAGATCGAGGTGGTGAGTATTTATCTGGAGAGTTCCAGCAATATTTAATTGATAATGGAATTGTTTCCAATTTGTCAGCTCCTCGTACACCTCAATAGAATGGTGTAGCAGAGAGGAGAAACAGAACTCTATTGGAAATGGTAAGATCAATGATGTCCTACGCTAGCCTTTCAGAATCGCTCTGGGGATATACCATACAAACGACAACATATCTTCTTAACTTTGCTCCGTCCAAATCGATGCCTAAAACACCTAGGGGGTTGTGGACTGGCCGAGTGCCTTCATTAAGGCATTTGAGGACTTGGGGCTGCCCAACCCATGTTCTAAAGCCTGAATCCACAAAGATGGAACCAAGGTCAAAAGTTTGTTTGTTTGTAGGATATCCTACGGGAACTCGAGGGTATTATTTTTACAGTCCTCATGATAAGAAGGTATTTGTGTCGACAAATGCAACCTTCTTAGAGGAAGAGTTTGTGAATAATCACAAAGGAAGAAGTGAAGTAGTACTAAAGGAGTTAGCTATTTCATCCAAACCAAAAGTTGTTTTGGATATGACAGAACAAGATGTCAAAATGGATTCAAGAGTTGAATCAAAAGTGCAACCTGAACATCAAGGTGTGTCTAGACGTAGTGGGAGGGTTGTGAGACAGCCAGATAGGTATCTGAGTTTAGGAGAAGGCTTAATTGCCATCTCTTACCAAGAAGAAATAGATCCCATTATGTATACACAGGCTATTAATGATGTTGATGCAGGAAAATTACTCAAGGCGATGGAATTAGAAATAGATTCTATGTATACTAATGAAGTCTGGGTCCTTATAGATCTACGACCAGGTTTAAAAGTCACAAGGTGTAAATGGATCTACAAAAGGAAAAGGGGATCAGATGGAAAGGTAGAGACCTTTAAAGCTAGATTGGTAGCTAAAGGCTATACTCAAAAGGAGGGTATAGACTATGAGGAGACTTTTTCTCCGGGTTCCATGCTTAAGTCCATTAGGATTCTTTTAGCCATAGCAGCCTATTTCGATTATGAAATATGGCAAATAGATGTCAAGATCGCATTTCTTAATGGGGATCTTGAGGAGACCATTTATATGGCCCAACCAGAAGGATTCATTGAGTTAGGTAATGAGCATAAGGTGTGCAAGTTGCAAAGTTCCATTAATGGACTTAAGCAAGCATCTAGGTCTTTGAACATTAGGTTTGATAAGGCTATCAAAACCTATGGTTTCATACAAAACCTAGATGAGCCTTGTGTTTATAAAAGAATACATGAAGATAAGGTTATTTTCCTAATCCTGTATGTTGATGACATTATGCTTATTGGGAATGATGTGGGAATGATGGGAACAAGAATCAGAATTTCCAACAATATCAGAATTTCCAATTGTTGGAGTTATGTAAATATAGTGCCCTGGAAAGCAAGTGTGTTTACATGTAACTTTATCTTCTTGATTCTGCTTTGTAATGAAAATATTTATTATTAATAAAACAAAGAGTTTGGTTTTATCTGTATGAGCATTATATATCTGGTCATAAGGTACCAAGATTCTTTTGTAAGTAATATACATATACATAGAGATGTATGGGAAACATGTATATTATTAGAATCAATTAATTGATTCATAGTTGAATAATCAAGTTGGTCGCTTAATTATGGTTTAGGCATTGCGATTTATCTCTATATAAGTAAAGGAGTTTACTTGAGGAATGATGAGTTTCATATCATGATAGTAGTTATTTGTCGATAATGGCACTATTAAATGAATTGAATCAAGTATGTTTTCAAGAATAAAGTGGCCGTTACTTTAATCTTAAAACATACAACTTAAGCATTCGCTTATTATGAACCATAATCTTGATGAGTGGTGAACTCATATATGTTTCATTATAATTCTTGATATGATTGGAATGGATTTTTACAGAGTATTAATCTAGTGTCTGCATGTTGGAATTATTAATTGAAACATGTATCAAGGAACATTCACTCAAATAAAGAGTTTATAGTGTTATCATCTCTTCTAGATGTTTTAAGGAGATTTGGTGATTAAACTGGCACCAGTAGTTTGATGGACTAGCTACCCATCAAGTCTTAACACTGAGATGAGATCTTATGTGTTAATCACCACATAAAGTAAAATGAGAGATCTAGAAGGAAAAACCAGCATAAGGGCAAAATGGTAATTTTACCCTTTGTTGTGCGGATGGCTATAATAAGGTTTTAAATAGGGTTTGCAATTGGAAATATTCTCATAATATTTAATAATTCAAGAGTTCAACTAATTGTCTTTAGTGGAATGACATTTAGTTAATAAGCTAGAATTAATTCTGGGCTTATTGGAGCTTGAATTATCAAAGTCCAATAAGATTCCCCACTTGAGTTTAAGGAAGGTTATCAAGCTAAGTAATAAATATAAATGGAGGTTAATTAGAAGCCCATAATTGAATCTTGGGCTTGGTCTAATTAAAGAATCCCAAATGTACATTTAGTAATGGGTTTGGTTTTTGGTTTAATGTAATTAATTAGATTAATTATAGTAAAACAATTTTTTTAAGAAGAAGATAGCAATTTTGGTTATTCCTAGGTTAAATGTGTAACCACACATTTGACATTAAAATGCTAAATAAATATGGTCTTTATTATGGTTAATCATCATTAAATGGAGTTATGAACTTACCATTAAATGGTTTAATGGTTGTCATTTAATGTTGGCTTGTAACCTATTTGCATTCATTAATTAAAGATGAAAGATGTACATTAGATGGACCATCTTCCTTCTTTCTTCTTGGAAAAACCAAAATTGGGTATTGAATTTTAGGTTATGGTCTTTTCAAATAGCTACCATAAAGATAAATGAAGATAATCTCATTTATTGGCTATTTTATGAGTGATTAATGAAAGAAGTTATGCATTTGATGCCTCTCTCTCCTTCCATCCATGCATATACGAAATTGGTAGGTGAGAAAGAGTTCTTGCATGTTCTTTACACCTTCTCTCCTTTCATGAAAGAGAGATTCGAAAGTACCAATTGAAAGAGTTTCAATTTTGCTTCTTCTTCTTCTATGAAAATCTCCTCCAAACATTTCTTCTCCTTTCCCACCAAAGGATTTTGTTAACCTAATTGTCCTTGAAGAACATGCGGTAAATCTAGTTGGTTGAGGATACTACAACATGGAGAAAGTAGATTGATAAAGGAAAAGAGTCAAAGGCAAAGGATTTGGATACACGAAGAAGGAGAGGACAGCGCAGCGAGGATTTAAAGCTGTAGCGAAGGAGTCGGTAATACTCTTGATCTTGTTTATATTTTATTATCCTTATACCATATCATGTATGGAATGGCATGTTGATTTGGATTTGCTGCTTCCGTTGTAAGTAATAATTTCTTAAAAGTTTTGAAATCTACCGTTTTTCCAAACAAAGCATGTTTTCTTTTTCTGATCCAACAGAAACCACCTTTGGCATATATGGACATTGAACCACATACATCAGTATGTATTAGGTCTAAAAGTCATCAGATCCCTTCTTATGCTTCAGAGAATCTCGATAGGCCTTACAATTTCTCTTCCAGTGACCATCCTTGCCATAGTGGAAGTAAGTTCCCTTCGAGGCAGTTTTCTTTGATTTCTTGACACATTCCTTAGGCCCTACAGACTTCTTCTTCTTTTGGCTCTTTTTCTTCAAACTAGAAGAGTCCACCAGCATCACAACCATGTCTTTGTGGACCAATGGTTGAACTACCTTGAGCATGTTGACTAGCTCAGGAATTGTGTTGGATGTATTGTTCATGTGATGGTTATGCACAAATTGTGAGTAAATATCCTGTCAAAATTAAGTCAATACTTAATTCATGATCCTAAGCAAAACCTAAGGAGGCATAGCCATTCATCTTTATTGCATACTACACTGGAGATGTGTAACATCCCATCACTGATGGGAAGGATTAATTAGTCATTTGGGATGGGTTAGGCGAGTGTAAATATACCTCGGTATGTTCATACATCATATAGCCTCTATATAGATATGAATGGTAATTTTTGCACATGCACAAGATTGTACATGCATTCATGACATTTCCGGCATATGTGTCTAAATGTAAATTTTTGTGAAATATGTGATAATTGTGTTTGAAAAATTGAATTGGAGTGATTTATGTTTGTTTTACATTTTTAGGCACTTTTAGGAATTTTTCTGGAAGTTTTAGGGAAGAATGTCCGGACTAGAAAAATTGCCAAGTGGCAGACTGAGTGGACTTTCGATACTGAAAATGACTGTCCAATGGCACTGGACTATTAGACATATGATTTTAGGAATTATGAACATTGAGCCATTGGAATTTGGAGAAAAATTGGACTAGAAATTGAATAGAAAAGAGAAAGAACCTAAAGAGTGTAGGAAAAAGACAAGTGACAAGTGACACATGTCACTTGCCTACTTAGTCTTAGACTTTAATATTATTAAATTAACCTAAGTGCTTTATTCTTCCATGACTCTCTCCTTAAAAGCTCTAAAAAATCACTTTGAAAGTTTAAAAAGTTCTCCCATCCGAAGGTGTTCTTCCTCTCCTTCTTCGTTGGTGTACTTCATCCATACAAGAAATTTTCTTGCCTAGTTGCTTGCTCCTTCTTCCTTCACTTACAAAACCAAGCTTAAGCCTTGTGAGGATGATGATTAGTGTGTGGGGAAGTGGTAGCCGTAGGTGTTGGTGAGTGGTGGAAAGTTGGAGTAATTTGAAGATTTGAGGAATTAAAGCTTGAAGTTGATTTAGGTGAGAAATTATGTTTATGTTCTTTAATTTGGTAGTTAGAAACATTTATGGTGATTAATTGTCCATTAATTTCATAAAGATAATGGTAGGATTGTTTGGGTATAAGTGTATGTATGTGTGAGGATGAATGATGACTATGTTGTGGATTGGTTTTGGATTTGGTTTTGATGTTTGAATAATGTTAGATAAGTGATAAATTCAAGTAAGAAGATGGTGTGTTGTGTGCTGCCAAATCTTGATTATTTATTCAAGTGAATGTTTAGATGAACTTGGGGCTGAATTAGAGACTAAATTAGATGCTTATTAATGTAGGATTGGTGTTAGAATGAAATAAGTTGAGTTGGATATGAAATCTGGAAAATGTTACTTTGTGTAGGTTTCATATTTTTTTTCGTAACTTTTGATATGGTTGTCCTATTGAGATGAGCTTTATCTCAAATTAAACTTAAGAAGTATGGCTAGATTTCATATGAAGGAAGTTTTATCCAATTCTGACTTTAAAGGTTTTAAATTTTGCTTGGAAAGTGAGTTGTTAGGTGTTGTATGAATAGTAATCCGAACCTTATGACCTGAAACTTTGATGATTGTTTTTAGGTTGATTTGGATGGAATTTACTAATTTGTCTTCATGAAAGTTGAAGATTTTTATGTTAGCTTTCTAATGCCACTAAGTATGAATTTTTTTTTATATGTAGATTGAAAGTTATGGTCTGTAAAAGTTCAGGTGGTAATTCAGCACAAAATGTATTTTGTGTTCAAGTGACTCTAAATGCATAGGTTTTGTGCTTTTTGTGTTCTGCTATTAATTTTGGACTATTAAGGGTGAAATTGGCTCAAGTGACCTTCTAGAAAGTTGTAGAGGATGGTTGTATCTTTTTAGTAAGGTATTATTTTCGAATTTTGGATGTAAGAATTGTAAGATATAAATTTGTAAAGTTTGTTATGGTTTAGGTTAAATGCTGATTTCATAAACCCTAATAGGAAAGCCACATTAATGGGAGGATTTGATATAGTTAGAGATAGAATTTGATCCTAAGTCCTTGAGAATTGTATTATATTGTCTGAGCTTGTTATTTCTATATGGTATGGAATTTTTTGCCAAGGGGATGTGGAGTTATGAATTTTGAAAGATTAGGTTATTGTTGAGAATAATTTGGGTAGACAGAAGCTTTGTTTGAGAATTTGATTTGGTTAGAGCTGGAATTGGCTTCCAAGTTGTTCACAAGAGTTGTAACATTTGTTTTGGTATTTTGATTGATATAAAATTTGGAATTTTTGGCTAAGGGGATGAAAAGTTATGATTTTGGAAAAGTGTTGCACTGTTATAGTAAATGTGTGACTAGGCAGTATCTTTGAGTGCATTTTTGACACCCTTAGAGGTGTTATTAAATTTCAAGCTCTTCATGAAACTTGTAGGTTTTTTCAAGAGCTTTCCAATGAGACCTTATTTGTGATTTTTGGACAATTATGTGAAAAGATAGGTTATGTGAAAGACAAGATGGTATATGAATAGGAAGATAGAAAGGATATTATGAAATTGGAAAATTAGGTTTTAAAAAAAGAAAAAAAAATCAGAGATGCAAATCGCGAGGGCGATTTTTTTATTTTTTTATTTGATTATTATTTAGTTTAAATTCTAAATGCTATTTCTTTTAAACATAACTTTTGCGTCCGACCTCCGATTGACCTGATTCTTGAGGCATCAGATTCGTATAATATTTAATTTCATTTATTTATGAAATTGGAAATTTTTAGGGCTGAAATTGTAGGGGATTGGTTAGGTCGAAGTGAGAAGACCGGGTAATGATTTTTCTGATTCATGTTTTATTTATAATTGGACCTATAGAGGTCCGAATTGGGTACTTTTAGTATCTATGGCTTTCTAATTTTTAGAAGAAATTTTTGGTGACGGAAAATTGTGAAATAGTGACAGGAATGTCACGAACATGCATTGTACACATCTAAATTGCTACATGTGCATTATTTAATATTTCTGATTGTGCATTTGGTAATGTGTGAATATTTTGAATATTATAGAGGCACAGTTGGAACGTCATCCCACAGACGATGCTGAGACTTTTCGACATTAGCTCGGAAGCTATTTGGTGAGTAACCTAGATGGTTTCTTAATTATTAATTGTTTATAATTTTGCACTTATAAAACTGTAGACAATAATGGTGGGCTTGTGCGTTTGTTTATGACTGGATTCCAGACAGGAGGTCCGATGTATTGGGAGAGTATGAAATAGAAGTGCTATATGTGATTTTAATATGATTAATTGTGAACTATTTGTGTGAATGTATTAATTTGGGATTGATTGTGATGTTGGCATTGCCTATTTCGACATATGCATTCCATGCATGAATGCGTGATCAGTTAATGACAGTTGTGACCGGAGTAGCCACCGAGAGCTTAAAGCTCAATGCATTTGGGCCTCGAGCCCACAGTGATTCAGAGCCTCAAGCTCACCGATTAATGCACCCTTATTGGGACAGTTTAGGCGCTCGGTCACAACAACGTAATAAATTGAAAAAAGGGTCACATACGCATTACATATGTGTTTGATTGAATGTCTTGATTGAGTGAAAGGCAAAACGCCTTGTGTTCATGTGAATAATCATGTGGTACTTCTGAATAGGCTATTATGATATAATTGTGATCTGTTTGACTACGCATGAATTGGGTGAACCATCGATGATGGTTCCTCACTGAGTTCGCAAACTCACCCAAAATTGTAAATTATTTTTCAGGACCGAGATAGTAGACTCCTAGCTCCAGGAGACTTTTCCTGCCGTGTAGATCGTGTTGGCAAGAGAAGTCATGGCTCAAAAGTCAGTCAGCTGGCATTTTTTAGGGATGACCTAGTTAGGCTTTTGTAGTAGATTTCTTTCGAAGTAATGTACAGACAGTGAAAAACTGACAGTTATGTAAATTACTACTTTTGATGATATGAAATGAGAAAATTTTATGGTTTCAAAAAATTAGTGATTTTCAGTATCGATGCTTTATGATTTGATGCCATGTGAGGTACACTAGTCATTATTCGTAGTTCACCCTTATCGTAGGATATGTATCGGAATGACCTACGGGCGTCCCGGTGTATACCCTATGGTAAGGGGGTGCTACAAGATGTCCCCTTAACCATCTTGGAGTGGAAGAGCAATTGCGAAGTGTCAAACCTTCCGACCTTTCATGCTTATCAAATAGCTCCCTAAGATGATAGACTATAGTATGAGCATTTATAGCCTCATGCTGCTTTTATAGCTCTGGTGACATAGTGGCTAGCATAATACAACTAGCGATCTCGCTATCATCGAGAAGCTTCCTATATTCCCTCCAATCATCATCAAAGGCATCAACAACAGTGGGATTGGGAAGTGATTCTTCCAAGATATAACCAAGCTTCTCGAACTTAAGAAATATTCTCAATTTCTTAAGCCATTTATGGAATTTTTGTCTAGTCAACTTATTAGCTTCCATCAACGATCTTAAAATCATATTAGTACTCGTGGTGTTGACTCGGGCAATAGCAACCTTTTGTCAAAGAGAGGAAAATTAGAATGTACTTAAATGCATGTCTATAAGGACTTTAATAACATGAATTATGGCTCCCACTATTTTCACAAATTCATAAGCCTTAATATAAATCTGAGAGAACTCGTAGAAAAATTCTCCTAATGGGTTGCTATCCAATATCTATAAGAATGATCTTAGGTTTTCCCAACAAGCCACCGTAGTTCAGCTGGTAGGTATGGATCATACCAATTGCATCTCTAACGTAACTATCAAATCAAATGCTATCAGCTATTGCTGTGTGCACATCCATTAGGCTATCAACTCTTGACATGTGTACATCTAATATACACTACCCAACTTCGCCTCTATCCACGTTGATCTAGGTTTTCCCAACAAACCAATGCTTCTAGTTAAAACTGGACTATTAATCTAAAAATCCCATTTCCATGGTTCGAGCATATCCGTGTAAAACAGGCTTGGGCTTGCCCAACCAACCCTAACTTTAAAAGGACTTTGGTTCTCTCCATATTAAAGAAAGGCGTTAATTTTAATATTCTAAGTGAAGGGTTTGACTAAGGTCTCATCTAACTTAGATGGTCTTATATATATATATATATATATAACTCCATGGCGTGATATAGACTACCTAATCAAATTGGGCCTAAGTCTATAACCATCTATCATGCAAGCCCACACATTCTCCTAACCATGCATTCTCTAATGGATATATATAAATACATAATTTTGGTTATGAAATCTTATGGATCCTAGCATGAAAGACTCGATCCAATGTTTGGATTTACTATTTTCCTTTTACTAACTTGGCTAAAATTACTGTTGTATGTTATTTCATTTGGATTAATATTAATCTAATTAACATGAATTCTAATTCTAGAAATTAATTCATAATTAATTTACCTTAAAATAATTATTTGATGTACAAAATTAAACAACTTTAATTTTGTCACACAAGTTAATTTTTTAGTCTTATGTGAAAATCTATTGCTCTACTAAAATTAATTCAAAATTAATTTATATAATTTTTAAAATTTCTAGAACATAAAAAATCATTCCAAACATCTCTAGGTCATTTCATGATGATCAAAATAATTTAGGAATCAAACCAAAATTATTATGATCATAGAAACGCTGATTAGAAATCAAAAATGACAAATATGACTTTTCAATTTTTCTAGAAATCAAATTTCGAGCAACACACAAAACAAAATAGATCCTATAATTTCTGGAAAACTATCTGGATCTGGAAAATTGTTTTATAAATTATTAAAACATTTCTAATAATTCTAAAAAATTAAAGAGGCATAAATACATCCCAAATATGTTCACATAAATTTTCCAAAATCAAATTTAATGAAAATAATGTGTAACCACATTAGTTTACCCGATAGACATCACATGCCCAGCAGAAAGACAAATTTCATGCATGTTTTTGTAAATTGAAAATTAAATATTTTAATCACATTAAAAATATTTTCAATCACACTGAATCGTTCTCATACATCTTATGAATAGATTAGTGAAAGAAAATTGTGAAAACTATTTTTTATAATTAATTTCGATTAAAACATTACAGGACTATAAGCTGTCACAACCATGAAAACATTTTTCTCATGTCATGTATTCTACATCTAACAAAGCACAAGATGGCTTTGATACCATTGTAAGATTCTGATCATGCATCTCATAATAATATATATCAAATATATGCAGTATAAAATAAAACAAAACCTTAAAAAACCAGATCTACTCATGTATATAGATATAGAAAACAAAACATGAAATGTAATATGTTTACATACCTTTCTAATGATCTCCTTCATTCTTTAATCTTCTTTGCATTGGGTTATCATAAACCTTAATCATCAATGAAGACTATCTCTAATGAAAGTCTACATGAAGATAAAAGGATGAAACCTCACTAGGAGATGGCTAGAGTTCTTTCTTTGTGCTAACAAAGACAAGAACTCTTATGAGAGTTAGAGAGAAAAAGAGTGTGTGTATAATTAAGAACCTTTCTTTCTATTTTTCTTTTTCTTGTGTCTTACACAAGATGCACAAAATGATGATTATTTTCTTCCCTCTTTGGCCTCCAATAACCCCTGAAAGGCATCAATGAATGGAGTCAAAGCACAGGATTAGTATCCAAGATATTCTTGAGCACCTCAAGTCAAAGGATACTTGCACCATTGCTATGATGAAACTATCATTGACACTGGAATAGAATATCCATATGATTTTCTCATGGTAGGTCAATCTAATGCACTTACTACCCTTAGTTGTTAACCTTAGAATTTTTTTCTTTAATTAAGCATGATTTAAATTTATTATGAGGTTTGATAAATTAATTTTGGAGTTAATTAGTAGGTCAATGTTAGTAAGATTTTATGACATAGGTTAATTGAATTAAAGTGTTAAGGTAGTAAGGTTGCATGAAGGGCATTCTTGGGGTACCACTTCAGGATAAAAGATACAAGGCAAATAAGGAAGGGTAAAATGGATTTTTTTGGACTCAATAAGGGTAAAAAAAAAAAAAGAGGAAGAAGAGGCTTTGTCATGCATTTGAAGAAGCCAAAAATGAAAATAGAAGAGAGAAGAGGGAGAGAGTGTCGTTGGAGAGAAAAGAAAGGAGAGAAAGAATGCTGAGCTAGGTTTCAATTTTTCTTAGTCTTAAAGAGTGAATTTGAAGTTATTCAAGAGAGGAGAAAGAAAGAGGAAGATTAGAGCTTCCATTAGAGACAAGAATCTCATTGTTTGGTAAATATTTAAGGTAAGTTTTTGTTTAATCTTTTGGATTTTTGGAAGGATTTTGATTCAAAGAGCTTAGGAAATGCATGGGATTAAGTATTATAGGATCATTTTTATGTATATGTTTCTTTGGATTTTCCAATTTGAATTCCTATTGAATGGGGATTTTTACCAATGTTAAAGGGAGGCAAAAGAGGCAAAAGGAGAAAGAGGAGAGGCATCCTTGGGCAAGTTTCCAAGCAAAGAAATTAAGGTAGGCTTTATTTTTATAATTGAGTAATAAGTCATGATTATCTTTTCAAATTTCAGAGCATTAAATGATTTCAATTGCTTCATAAATATGGCATTTATTGCTTTTGATGAATTGAAAGAATTTTCTATATGTTTGGTATATGAACTTGTTTGATGAATTGGGAAATGATGATGGAAATGCGTTTGGAATAGTACATGCTTATGAAAATCATATTTTCGAAAAAGTGCCATTTTGGGCAACATATTTACAAGTTGTGAAATGCATGATTATGTGGGTTTGGTTTGTTCCATTTTGTATGTCAAGTGCACATTGGCTAAAGGATTCTCCCACCTGTCTATTAGTGGCATAGAACTCCTTCACGGACTTTTCTAAGTTCACTGCTACGTAAAACCATTATGTGGTATTACGATAGTACATTCCATTCATAGCTACACAAGACCATTTTATGGAATTGTGTGAGTACGTTCTGATTATAGACCTACCTAAACCATTTTGATGTGTTTATATGATCATGATTTATTGGCAAGTTTGATGGATACATGACTTATGTGAGTTGTGAATTGGTTTGACAAGTGGAGAATTTGAGAAATATATGTTTTATGGATTTTTATGAAAATTTGCTATGATCATGAATGTTTTAAGTGGTTTTTGCTTGTTACTAATTATAAAACTGTTACCTATGAGTTTTAAGCTCACACCCCATTCTTCCCCATCTTTAGATGATGAGCACAAGATCAAGTGATCGAGCATAAAAGCATTAGTTCGAATTATGATTATTTTGTATTTTAAGTTAGTTTTTGTAAAATAAGGCTTTAGTTGCATTTTGAGCAATTCTACTTTGTGTAAATTATGTATTTTTGGAATATGATGTAACCATTAAAGCTTTGTAAAAATTTTATCTTTTGATGAGAATGAAATATGATTGTGTTTTTGCTCATAACTCTCAAAGTTTGTACATTGCTTTTTTCAAGCATTCATAAGGGTAAAATTTTATTTTCTGACTTCTAGGGAAAACATGTATTGATCTAGGCTGAATTAGATAGATTTATTTTCTTTAAATTTATAGATTGATTTATTTTCTTCAATTTATAGATTATCTTTCTATCTTTCCAATGATATAAAGTACGAAATTTTTGGATATCGGAGTTAAAAGATATGATCATTATAAGTGGTGATGCTATATAGGATGTATATACAGAATAGCTATAGCAATGATGAGAATTTGTTGCATGTGATGAATCATTTAAGTTGAGATTTGGGAGTTTAATTTAATCAATTTGGTAATTGAATGTTTAAGGACTATACTGCATTAAAAGAAGTGAATTTGAGAAGATTATGAGTGAAAGTGATGTTAGAATGGATGTAGGAACCATTGAAGATGCTTTGGAGGGAGTTTTGTATCTCCTATATCCATTAGACACACTTTAGGTCCATTAAATGGACCTTCTTAGGTGTAAAAATTCTCCCAGCTTAGTCCATGTCCATTAAATGAACCTTTACAGATCTGGAAATGCTCTAGACCCCGTATATGACCGTTATATATAGGTGTATGTCTGTTTAATGGACATACATAATACACTTTCGGAAATTTGCATTTTTGACCCTCTATATGACAAAATATCTCTCTTTGGCATCTTCACAAAAGTTGTATATCTAGAAGTCCTCTTTGAAATTGTCTTAAAATGACCTTAATCTGATATCTCTAGTGAAAGTAATGCCAATTTTCCGAAGATATGTACACTATGATTAAGGACATAATCATGTTTGATTCTTTTGGCTATAACTTCATCATCCAACCTCCAAATGAAGTGATTTTTAAACCAATAGATTCTTAACAAATTTTTATATCTTTTCATAAAAATTGGTATCCATTGGTGTTGATTTGAAAAATATTGATGGAGAGAAAGTGAGGGAATCAATTGGAAGAGTATGAATTGGTTGTTTTACTGAACATACTTAGGTATTTTTAATTATATCTTGATCTGTAGAGCTCCGAATGAGATGATTACTATTTCAAAATAAACTAGAGACATGGATCTATAATTATTTTGAAGAATTCAAGTGGTTATTCAAGCATTTCACTAGTGTCATTTTTTATTTGAGATGAACTGATGATAGCTAAGGAGATTTCATTGAAACAACCTTATAAGATAATACACTCACATCTTATGATGTTGCAGATAGTTGGGCTCTAAAAATGAGGTCCAACATCTTATGGTATCAAAGAGACTAGGTTTAGGTCCAGTTTGGGGACTAGGTTTAGGAGTATCCTAGGCCCTAAATGAGTAGTTTGAAAATATGAAATGAAAATGCATTGTTTTTAAATGAATCTTAGGCTTTATTTTGTAATGTTTTACATGATTTGGAATTGTTTTATTTGAAACATGAACTAATGGTTTTTAAATGTTTTAAAATGAAGGAGTAAATATGCTATCTCTAAAAAGAACTTGAGGAGCTCTGACTTGATCTAGCTCTCATCGAGGAAGTACAGATGAATCGTATGTCCCGCAAGACATGGGGACACACTCTGCTCCTGATTCTGAGGCATCTAGTGTTCAACGTGAAATTCCACTACGTCCTCCTTCTATGCCTACTATGGATCCACGATTCTTTTAGGCCTTTGCTTAAGCTTTCATATATGCTATGAGCCAAAGGTCACAAGTCCCAATGCAAGCTTTAGTAGAGAGGAGTGGACAATATGATAAGCTCTGCAAGTATGAAGATGTGGGTTTCAATGGGACTACCAACCCTGAAGAGACTGAAGCATGGTTGAAGAGAATCGAGAGAGTCCTAATTTAGATGAAGTGCTCTGAAGAAGAGAAGTTAGACTATGAAGTTAGTTTACTACAGGGGGATACGCTCTATTGGTAGGAGTCAGTGCCCCACAATCAGGACATACCATCGGTATTGACATGGAGGGACTTTTTGAAAGATTTCAGAAGGAAGTACTCCTCGAGGGTTTATGATTAGGAAAAAGCCAAGGAGTTTTTGAATCTCACATAGAGGGACATGAGTGTGAGTAAGTATAAGCTAAAGTTTACCTAACTATCACGATATATGGCCAACATTGTGGCGAATGAGGAGGAAAAATGCCATAAGTTTGATAGAGGATTTCATTTGGGGACTAAGGAGAAAGTCCTGATCCACAACTTTTATTACTACTGGCAGTTGGTAGATGCTGCACTCTAGGCGTAGAAATTAGAGAATGTAAAATATGAAGTGAATAAGAAGAGAAAGAATAGGGAGCAGTCTTCCAAGAAGGAGATGAGTGCTCCAATGCCTGAGAGGGGTATGAAGAGTTTCCACACATAGAGTGAAGTGGGAAGTAATGCCTTTGTCAAAAACAAACAAGCCAAGGCAACTTCAGTACAAGCCTCAACTATAAGAGGCAATAGAACCCCCAATGTGATCATTGTGGGAAATTTCATAGAGGAGAGTGCTTCAAGTTCCTTGGAGCATGCTTCCCATGTGGAGAGAAGGGACACATGGTCAGGGATTGTCCCCAAGTAACAAGGCAAGAGGGGTCGTAGTTGCAAGCCCCAAAGAGAGCAGAAACCATAGGAACTGTAGGAAAATCCCGGTGCGTGCATCACAAACACGCGATGTGGAAAACAAAAAAATTATTCCTGGACTTTCCTGAAGTCCAAGATCTATGTGTCTATACAAAGAAGTACTAGAATTCTTAATCCACAACAACCAAAGGAGACCGTCTCTAATGATATCCACGCAGAGGTCGAAGAATCTAACCGAATCAAACTCTTTGATCCAAAAATAGATAGAACAAAGAGGAGAGTGCTAGCTCTTACCTTTTTTTCTTGGAGAGAGGAAGAAGATGAAGCTTCAAGGAAGATGGAGAGAGTGCTACGGTTGATGTTGAAAAACCATGTTTCTAAAGCATGTTAAAAAATCTCTTTATCTCATGATGATCCTTCCCTTTCAAGCTTTCATTTTTGTCTTTAATGGATTTTGTCTTTTATCCATTAAAGATATTTAAATGAAGCTTATAAAAGAAGATTGCTTCCTTTATATATATGTATATATATATATATATATTTATATGTACATATATATATATATGTATATATGTACATATAAAGGAAGCAATCTTCTTTATAAACTATATATATATATATATATATATATATATATATATATATATATATATATATATGTATATATATATATATATATATATATATATATATATATATATATATATATATATATATATATATATATATATATATATATATACATACATATATATATATATATATATATATATATATATATATATATATATATATATATATATATATATGTATATATACATACATATATATATATGTATATACATACATATATATATATATATATATATATACATATATATATATATATATCCATATATATATATGTACATATATATATATATATATATATGTACATATATATATAAATATGTATATATATATATATATATATATATATATATAAATGTCAAGTGGTCCAATATTACCTCTGGGTGGGTCTCTTGAGTCCGGTGTGAAAATATTGAAGACCTATTTCAGCAATATCGATATCACGATCTCATCAGGATATATCCCGATCTCATTGGGATCCATTTGGTTTTATTGCTCTCCATATAGGGGATCTCTATCCAAAACAATTTTACAAATTCTCCGAGTCACTCTTATGCGTGTAACCCATTAGGTTCCCGGTTATATTGGCCACTTAGATTAACACTTAATCTAAGCAAGTCATAAGCGGTGTCTAGCAACACGTCATGACCCCCAATTGACTGAAAAGTAAGTGGTTTGATGAATGAACTCGTGTTCACCACGAACCATCTTGTGAACCCTCTTATAGACAATTGCTGTGCAATTTGTCCTTTCACCATGCTATGCCCCACTTGGTTATGAGTATGGGCAAAGTGTCAACTCTCACTAGACTGACTATGTCCAATCTAGTCCATATGCTATCAGTTCTTATCCTGGGAATCATTACTCTATATGTCAATGCATACATGTTTTATGACATATATACTCCGGCTAGAGATTTCAAAGTAATGACCACGACAAGAGGCCATGGGTGTCATCTTCTGCTATTACAGAAGTGGTGAATCCTCTATTGGCTACTTAATTACCTTCAAATATCTCAAGCTGTACCCAATCACCACCCTATAAGCGACCTATGTAAGGCAACTAGGAATGTAAGGCCATAGGCGAGTACATGAGAATCAAATCTATTATGTGATAATGGCTTTGTCAACGGATCAACAATATTTTGCTTAGTGGGAATTCTCTCTATCTGGACATCACCTTGAACAATGATCTCCCTAATCAGATGATATCTATGGAGTACGTGCTTGGATCGTTGATGAGACCTTAGCTCTTTTTCCTATGCAATAGCCCCATTGTTGTCACAATACAACTGTATGGGCCCATCACAGCTAGGAACCACACCAAGTTTAGTAATGAACTTCTTAATCCAAACTATTTCCTTTGTTGCATCTGAAGCGGCAATGTACTCTGCCTCGGTTGTTGAATCAACAATCGTCTCTTATTTGGAACTCTTCCAACTGACCGTCCCATCGTTTGGTTTGAATATATAACCTGATTGAAATTTTGAATCATCCTTACTAGATTGAAAATTGGCATCTATAAGCCCGCTCACTTTTAGATTTCCATATCCATATATCAAGAAAACATCCTTATTCCTTCTCAAGTACTTGAGGATATTCTTGACAGTCACCCAGTGACCCTCACCAAGATCCGATTGGTATCTGCTCATAACATTTAGAGCATATGATACATTGGGTCTCGTACATAGCATAGCAAACATGATAGATCCTACTGCAGATGCATACGGGATCATATTCATGTGAATCCTCTCATCTTTTGTCTTAGGACACATAGATTTCGAGAGTGTTATCCCATTAGTCATGGGAAGGTACCCTCGCTTGGACTGCTCCATGCTAAACCTCTTTAGCATCTTGTCTATGTACGTTGATTGTGAAAGAAAAAGCAACCTTTTTGATCTATCTCTATAGATCTTTATCTCGAGGATATAAGTTGTTTCACTAAGATCTTTCATGTCAAATTGTTTAGACAGCCAAATCTTCACAGATTGTAGTATAGAGACATCGTTTCCTAGTAATAATATGTCATCTCTATATAGAACGAGGAATATGATTGCACTCCTACTAACCTTCTTACACACACAGTGTTCATTCAGATTTTGTGAGAAACCAAACTCTTTGATTATCTCATCAAAGTGGATATTCCAACTCCTGGATGCTTGTTTCAATCCATAGATGGATTTCTAAAGCTTGCATACCTTTTCACCATCATAGGAGATGAAGCCCTCTGGTTATGTCATATACACATTTTCGGCTAGATTCCTATTTAGGAAAGTTATCTTCACATCCATTTGCCATATCTCATAATCATAATGAGCGGCAATGGCTAGTAGTATCCTAATGGATTTAAGCATTGCTACTAGGCTGAAAGTCTCATTGTAGTCAATTCCTTGTCTTTGACGAAAAACTTTGGCACAAGCCTTTCTTTATAGGTAATCACATTACCGTCCATGTCGGTTTTCTTTTTGAAAACCCATTTACACCCTAGGGGTTTTATTCCTTCGGGTCCCTCAACCAAAGTCCAAACTTGGTTTTCATACATGGAATCCATTTATGCTTTCATGGCGTGAAGCCATTTCTCAAACTCTGAACTCTTCAGAACCTCTTCATATGTAGTAAGCTCGTTATCTTCTATGAGCAATACGTCATTCTGTTTAATCACGAAAAATCCATATCTCTCGAAAGCAGAGCGTATCCTACGTGACCTACGAACTTCCTGTGTTGAAGAAGGTTGAACTGTTACTTCATCTGTACGAGCCACAGTCTCAGGTTCAGGCAGTTGATATGTGTTTGTTCGAGCAATTTTGAACTTCTTTAAGTTCAATTTGCTCCCACTGTCTTCTTTTAAAAGAAACTCTTTCTCTAAAAAGGCAGCATGCTTGAAACAAACACTTTTTGTTCCTCAGCAAGGTAAAATTGATATCCCATTGTTTCTTTAGGATATCCTATGAACAAACACTTGTCAGACTTCGCATCAAGTTTATCTGACTGTATCTGCTTCACATAAGCCGGACAAACCCAAACTTTCAAATGAGAAAGATAGGTTTTTTATTAGTCCACATCTCATATAGAGTAACATCAACTGTTTTAGATGGAACTTTGTTTAACAAATAAAAAACTGTCTCGAGTGCATATCCCCAAAAGGATTTTGGTAAATTTGCAAAGCCCATCATCGACCATACCATGTCCAACAAGGTTTGGTTTATCCTTTCGGCCACACCATTATGCTGTGGTGTGTAAGATGGAGTCCATTGAAATAAAATCTAATTATCTCTGAGATAATCTAAAAATTCTTAGTCTAAGTATTCCCCACCTCGATTGGATCGTAGTGTCTTGATACCTTTCTCAAGTTGGTTTTCTACTTCATTTCTGAATTGTTTGAAATTTTCAAATGCTTCAGAATTGTATCTCATCAGATAAAAATACCATATTAAGAATAATCATCGATAAATGTAAGGAAGTAAAGAAAACCACTTCTGGCATGGATGGACATCACCACATACATCTGTATGTATTAGGTCTAATACTTCAGTAGCTCGTTCACCCTTTCACTTAAAGGGTAACTTAGTCATCTGCCTAATAAACAATATTCACATATGTCATATGATTCATAATCAAATGATCCTAAACTACCACTCTTGTGGAGCTTAGCTATGCGTCTCTCATTTATATGGCCAAGGCGACAATGCCATAAGTAAGTTGAATTTAAATTATCTCGTTCATGTCTTTTCTTATCATTGACATTCAAAATTGGATGTGAGATATCTAATATGTAAATTCCATTGCATAATGTACCAGTACCATAAATCATTCCATTCAAATTAATAGAACAACCATTGCTATTGAAATTCAAATGGAAACTAGCTTTAATTAAACAAGAAACAGACAATATGTTCTTTGTTAAAATAGGTACAAAATAACAATCATCTAGTTTAATTATAAGCCCACTAAGGAGTGATAAAAAATAAGTGCCTACGGCTAATGCAACAACTCTTGCTCCATTGCCACATGTAGGTCTAGTTCTCCCTTTATGAATTGTTTACTGTCCCTAAGGCCCTGCATATCCTTACTTATGTGTGAGCCACAACTAGTATCTAATACCCATATGTTATGATTAGAAACAATATTAACCTCAATGACAAACATACCTAAAGGAGCCGGGGCATCTGATGCCTATTTCTTCTTTAAGGACTCGAGATAGACTTTACAATTGTGCCTCTAATGGCCAGTCTTGCCACAATGGAAGCAAGTTCCTTTTGGTGCAGTCTCTTTAAGTTTCTTTTTGCCTGCACTTCTTTTTGGTTTCTTAAACCTTTTCTTCTTTAGGTTCTTTTTCCTTGAACCAGAAGAAGAAGAGTCCACCACTAGCACTGACTTGTTATCCTTCTTGATAGATTGCTCTGCTGTCTTGAGCAGATTGATAAACTCAGGGATTGTCATGGATATTTGATTCATCCGATAGTTTAACACAAATTATGAATAACTATCAAACAATCCAACCAAAATTAAGTCAACACTTAATTCATAATCAATAACAAAACCCAAGATGGCCAACCTCTCAATATACCCATTCATATTCAGTGCATACTGCACTACAGATGTCCCCCTGGAGTCATCTTAGTCGTGAAGAGCAGCCTCGAGGTCTCAAACCTTTCAGACCGAGCTTGCTCATCAAAAAGCTCTATAAGATGAAACACTATGGTATTAGCATCCATAGACTCATGTTGCTTCTGTAACTCTAGTAACATAGAGGCTAGTATAATACAAGTATCCAAGTCACTATCCTTGAGATGCTTACGATATGCTTTCTAAACCTCATCAAAAGCATCAGTAGCAGGTGGATCAGGAAGTGAAAAGTCTAGGACATAGCCTAACTCCTCATATTTGAGAACAATTCTCAAATTTCTCAGCCAATCAAGAAAGTTGGGTCCAGTTAATTTATTAGACTCCATAAGTGAGCGCAAATTCACACTGGAGGACATCTTTAGTCAACCCAAATGCAAAAAGAGAAAGAATGTTAAAATGTAAATACATGCATGATCATAAGGACTTGAATGACATACATATGGGTCCCACTAGTTTCCAAGAATCCATAGCCCTCACTACCAATCCAAGAAAAATGATGACAAAGTGTCCTAGTGGGTTGATATCCGACATTACTAAGAATGGCCTTGGGTTTACCCAACAAGCCACCTTAGGTCAATCGGTAGGTATCGGTCATATCAGTTGCATCATAAATGCAACTATCATCTAGTGCTATCAACTCGTGATGTATGCACACACATTGGGTTATCAACTCTTGATGTGTGTATATCTAATGTACGCTACCCAATTGCACCTCTGTCTACATTGACCTTGAGTTTACTCAACAAATCAACGCTTCTAGTGAAAACCGACCCATTAATCCGAAAATATTATTTCAATGGTTAGAACATATCCATATAGAGTGAGCTTGGGTTTACCCAATAACCCTAACTCTAAAAGAATTCTAGCTCTCCCCATATTAATGGAAGGTGTTAGTTTTCATATTATGTGTGTGGGATTTCATACTCTGGTCTCATCTAAGTTGTAGGATTATAGTCACAATGACTATATGGAATGATTTAGGACATTTCATCAATCACATCGAATTTATGTCCATAATCATCCATCATCCCACCTAACCAACCATAGCATGCATTCTCTAATGCAATTATCTCACAAGGTTTTCCTATATAGGTTATGACGGGTTATACATCTAAAAATTTGACGTTCGATTCAACTCTTGAACCGAATTGCTTTCTAATGTTGGCATCGGCTAATTTCTCAGTCCGTATGTTTTCAATTCTAATTCAAAATACCAATTTAACAAGTGTAATACATGTTGGTTTATGCCCTATAGCCAATCGATTTGCTTGTAGTTTAGTGACAAATTATTTAAAGGCATTCTTTATCTTGTACATGTTTAGATGTATATGATAAAGTCCATGGGATAAGTATACATTGCAAATGAAATTATAATGAGATTATAATTATGAGATTCATATTGCATTTATGTATTATTCCTAAAATATTCCTAGTCATTGTTCTATTAAGATTGGACATTAATAGAATGGAAAAAGAACTAGCACAAGTTTTGTATTTCCTTGTGAAGGAAGTAGTTGATCTCATAAGTTAAAGTATAGACATACTTAAAAAAACGTGTGGGTGCTTGCTAGAGAACAAGTTCCCTGAACAGACCCGATATGAGAAATCCATTTGGAACATTACTTGTATGTCTATGGAATTCTCATTGTGATGATTGTATAAGTGATCCTTTGACTTAAGATCATCAAAGTTATCTTGTATAGGGATTGTTATGTTTTGATACTACTCGTGATCTATTTTATCAAAGGTCATTAAACGGTAGTCATTATTATAGCATGAACTATATGGAGATAGTTGAATGATCAAGATAGGATTCATCACCCTAAAGTAATTAGGGAGCATGTTCCATTGTTCTCAATTAATATTGGTTCAGGAAATCCTTGGCTAAGGTGGAATGATGCTTTGTAAACAGATTACAAATATCATTAATTGAATGAATAGCTAATGGCGAAAAACTAATATAATTGGAATCAAACTAGAGTAGACATTAATTCCATGTTGTATGTCTAATTGGAACATTGGTTGATGAAAGGATTGAATTATACGGAAAAATCATGCACGGAAGGGTTAGTCAAAACCACTTTGACATTCCTAAATATTTGGGTGGTTATGATGCGTTGTTAGACGCCAATCTTGATCTATGATTATAAATTGTTTAATTGGAGAATTAAAGATAAATTAAAAGGAGTTTTAATTTATCTAATTCTAATTATGAATTATAATTATAATTTATAATCATTGCCAACATATTTGGGAACCTAATGGATCACACATATAGAATGGGTTGAAGAGAGCAAAATTAATTTCATCAAGTTGGACTTGATTGTAATGTTGGACCCCATTTTCGGAGCCCAACATCGGACATGAAAGCGTGGTGTGTGTGATTTGAAACGTAAGATTTGAAACGTAAACATGCATACCTCATTAATATCCAAAAGATGAGTTTTACAAAGCTTTAATAACAACTCAAACCAAATTACAAACTTTGAGTTCAAGTGTCAAAAGTACAAAAATACACTTGAACGAATCGAACTCGAAAAGAAACTAAAACCTTGTCTTGCAAAAGTACATCTTGAAAATACACAAACATAATAAATCGGAGTGATGCCATAACCCTTGACTTACTCAGTCTCTTGCTCGTCACCTGAATGGGGAGAGTAGAGGGGGTGAGCTATAAAGCTCGTGGGAACATATTTATAATATAGAAATAAGCAAAACTATTTAAAAGATAAATCATTGCCATGATACTCTTTGAAATCATAGTAATTGAGCATGTGAAAATCATCATCTCGAAATGCTTGATTTATAAACAATTCATGAGTAGATGTCAAAACATGAATGCATGAAACATGATAACAAATCAAAAACACATAAGCATAGCATAATGGTTTGGGTTAGTCTAGGTTCATGATGCACTACACATTCTCATCGAAATGGTCCTGTGTAGTCGTAGTTTCTTAAGGGAGTCCTTATTGGGAGCTCCGTGTCACTAGCGGGCAGGCGGGAGAAGCTTTTTCATGAGTCAACGTGCACGTGACGGTTCTTGAGGGACATACCACAAACCCACATAACATGCATGATTCAAAGTCTTGTAAACTTGATTGCCAAACTGGCACTTGTTTAGAAACTTGCCTTTCATATTTTTCAGAAATCATGATTTCATGTGCATGTAATCTTGAAAAGAGAAAACCCTTTTTAAAGCCTTTTCAAAAATCATGAATACAAATCATGTAGCAACATATAATCATTTCACAATAGCAATTAAAGCAAACATTGATGATGCAACTTTAAATCATTCAATCTTTCTAGATTTGAACAAAACAATGAGTGACCTATTTACTCTATTATAAACATGAACCCACCTTGAATTCCTTGCTTATTCTTGCTTAGGAATGCCTTTCCTCTTGGTCCTCTTGCTCATCTTTCCTCACTTGATTTCCTTTAACAATAACCAAAATCATTTTCAATTTGGTGAAGAAATCGGAAAGTCATACCTTAACAATTCGAATTATAACTAAAGCTGAAATAAAAAAATTATATGCTTAACTTCCATCCAAAATTTTACATTCTTAGATATTGATTCAGAACTTCTTTTCTTCACAAAACTTGTATATCTATGTCTTTAGTTTACAAAGAATAAAAAATCACCTCATTTGGACATCTACAGCAAAAGATATGCCCAAAATACAAAAATTCATCCTTGTTGGAAATTGAGGGCTAGTCGCGGCGAAGGCCACGCTCGTCGCGACGAATGGCCCGTGCTCGTCGCGACGAACACAAATTTCTACGTCACGATGCGCACACCTTCCTCGCACATCGTGGCATGCTCATAAGCACGTCGCGACATGCGGGTTTGGAGAACGTCTCCGAAACTGATTTTTCCAGCATTTTCCTACTTCAATCCTTCCCTTTTGCAAAAGCAACACACTTAAACCTTGATTCAAGTCTTATACTTCATTTCTAACTCATTTAAACCTTAAAATCAGTCACAAAATCAACAACCTAAGGAAATCTAACAATTTTCCCAAAAACCCTAAAACCATCGGTTCTAGCTCATGCAACTCTAATCTAGGGTTTAATCCATCTCAAACAAGAATAAAAGAGCTTAACTTACTTGATGATGCTTTGATTTCTTCCAAATTCTTCAAGGATTGCTAAACCCCACTTTTCTTCTTCCCATTCTCTCTTTCACGGCACTCTCCCTCTTTCTCCCCTCACTTTCCTTTTCTTCTTTCTAAATTCCTTCCTTAAGCCTATAAGGAAGCACCATGACCACCATGCCCCTCCTTGCAAAGCCTTAATCTAACCAACTTAAGTGATCTTCCCAAAATGCCCTCACACATATTTACCCTTTTCATGCTCATTTAAATCATACTAAACTCAAATTAATCTTAATTTTACACTAACACTTCCAATAAAATCAAACTATGTAATAAATCATACAATCAACACAATTCATACCTAACAACATCAATACAAGAAAAATTGGGGCCCAACATGTAAAGTTTGAGAAACTTTATGATTAAATATGAGATATTTAATAAATAAGGATCAATATAAGATATTGAATCTTATTTGGGCATAATTGGTATTTAATTAAAATTATTTGTAATTCTAATTAAAGTTTAATTGAAATTAGTATTTAATTTCAATTAAATTACTAAAACGTCCAAAGCTTATTATAAATAGGCTTAAGCTCTATGTAGCTAGCACTTCATGCTTAACCCTCTCTGTAAGAGTTACAGAGTTCTCTCAACCTGTTTTGTAGATACCGTTAGAGGTCGGACACTTGTGCGACTAAGGTAGTTAAGACGGATCGATTTTGGTAATGGTTCGAGGGATGCATCAAGATAAAGATCAAGATTTGGAATAAGGTACGAATTAAATTCCGCTTTATTATGATTCATGTTAATCATTTTATAGAATAAATAGATCTTGATTTTCGGGAATCAAAAATCACGAAAAAGTTTCGTGATTATTCTGCTGCAGTTCGGATCAGATCTCAACCTGATTTCCCAATAGTGGTATCAGAGCCATTTTTATTTCTATAACTTGATTAATCTGTTTACTTCGGATTGATCTCATAAGTTTTGGAATTGAAAATATGAAGAGTTCTTATTATAATCCCATAAATCTGAGAAGTTCATATTAGAATCCTAAAACACACCCGAAGAACATAATTGTTCTGAACAATCTGGAGATTTGTTCTGAAAATTCCTGAAGAAAAATTTAAAGAGATTCGATTGGGTATTAAGAAAGGTGTAGGATTAATCCTTCATGAAAAACCCAGAATTGTTTTGTGAATAAAACGCAACCAAAAGCATCTCCAAAATGTTCCAGCAGCCATGTCCTACCACGAACCGTCACACTAAGTCGAAGGAAAGTTGCATGGCTGAAGAAGTTGTCTTATTCTCGAAGCCGCAGCTTTGCGTGAATGTGCATATGCGGCGTTGAGAAAAGCCACAGGCGTCGAGACTAAGTTGAAAAATAAGGGTTGTTTGGATGTTGGAATAAGGTATTCCAAATCTGATTTTTGGATTTGTTTGGTTACAAGTTTAAGTATGACTTAAACTTAAAAAGAAATAATTAAATTAGGAATAATGTAATCTTAATTTAATTAAGTTCTGCATATAATTTTAAAATTGTTTTAAAATTTAAAATCAATTCCAAAGATAATTATTTTTCTTAATTTGATTAAGATTAATAATTATATTGATTCCTAATTAATTTTAGAAAAGTCGTTTATAAAATTATAATTAATTAGTTTCAATTAGATTGAAATTAATTAATTATAAAAGTTGTTTCTAAAATTAGAATTAATTCGTTTCAATTAGATTGAAATTAATTAATTAGAAAAGTTGTTTTAAAATTATAATTAATTAGTTTCAATTAGATTGAAATTAATTAATTACAAAAGTTATTTCTAAAATAGAATTAATTAGTTTCAATTAGATTGAAAATAATTAATTAGAAAAGTTATTTATAAAATTATAATTAATTATTTTCAATTAGATTGAAATTAATTAATTAGAGTTCTAAAATTAAGAAAAATCTTTTCTTAAATAATTAAAAAGTTGTTTCTTAATTAAATTTATTTATTTCGATTTGATTGAGATAAATTAAATTCTTAAATTTTATTTTTAGAGAATTATTATTTTATTTATTTAGAAATTATTTCTTTATTTATAAATAATAAGTTTCTTGATTTATTAGAAATGATATTGTCTTGATTAAAATTTGATAAGTGTTTTCATTTATTTATCAAAAAAGAAGTTTTCTTTAATATTTTTAAAAATAGTTTTCTAACTTATTAAAGAAAGGTTTTCTAATTAGTCAAGAAATAAATCTCTAAATAAATAATCTATAAGGACTTTCTTAATTAAATTTAAAAGTGTTTTATTTAATTTTGAAGGTAGTTTCCTTTTAATTTTAGAAAATAGTTTTCTAATTAAGGAAAGATGATTTCTAATATGATTAGAAATAGTTTTCTATTTGGATTAGAATATGTTACTTATATAATTTTGAAAAGAAGTTTTTCCAAGTAAGTAAGAAGAATATTGAAAATTGTTTTCAATTAAATTATTATTAAAGGAGTCAAGAAAATTGGAAATAGTTTCTAATTGGTATGAAAAATTGTTTTCAAATCAAATTAAATTTCTATTTGGAATAGGAATTTAATTTATTTATAAATCAATAGTTTTAATCTAATTTAAGTTTTCAAGGAGTTGGAAATGTTATATTAGATTATGAAGATCAATAACTAGAATCATCTGAAGCTTGACATTTTATGCATATAATTTGATTATGAGTGCATATGTTGCTTACTTTATTTATATGGTTGATATATATATTGGATGCATGATAAATTGTATGTTTTATATGTGTGATATTTTACATGCAATTTGTTTTTGATGAGACGAATGAAATTAAATCCCTCGTTAAAGTACACGTTAAGAACGTGATTGTTGCCTTCCATTGTTATAAGAATAAACTAGAGTTCTGTTTATTATAAGGCTTGTTGAGTAAACTCAAGGCCTCTTTAACCCGAATATGTTTAATCTTATAATAGTGGGTTCTACTTAACTAAATTTGTGTGATTTGGATGAGCAAACTCATGATCACATGAATTTAGAGGTAGTGTTAGGAATGACATATAAGATATGTTTTGGCAAGAGTTGTCACCTAACAGATCTAGGAGTCACATGAGATGTAATTGATAAAGTTGTTATCTACCTAATTTAAGTATAGTTGGTTTATTAAACAAACTCAAGGTCAACTATATTTGAATGGGATCCTAGCCCATTAGAGAGATTAGAGTAATCTTTCCAAATAATAGTGGGGGCTATTATTTTGAATAAAATAGTGGGAGTAACCAAATGTATGATTAAAGTCCTAATCTTATTTGGTAGTTATGGCATATAATTGATTACTTGTTTTTCCTTACACTTATATTTTTTTCTTAGTGGAATTTACCTTATTTAGTATAGTTGATACTAAGTTAATGAACTCAAGTTCTTGGACATGGGATATGTTTGAGAAATGTTCTTAAAAGTTAGAAAAGAAAATTGTATGCACATTATACAAATTTGTTATAATCCTTGTTGAGGATTTGGTGTTAAAGTTTTTGAGATATGTCAAAATCTTATGAATGAAAAGATGTATTGACATTTTGAGTTGACTAATGTCTCATAAAATTTGTTGACAACATGTAAGATGTATGTCAACACCATGATAATAAGATGCAAGAGGTTGTATAAAGTAGAGATGAAAGGTATAGTACCTTGTCGAAGTTGTTTCACTTAATTTAGCCTACTAAAAACATAATTGTGGACTACAATTATACGCTTTGTTATAGAATGATAATAGTGAAGCGAATCACACGTTAATACAATACTTAAAAAACGATATAGGAATGCACGAGAAGGGGGGGTTGAATTGTGTATTCCCCTTTTTGAAAAATCTTTCAAAACTGTTTGTTAGAAATAAAATTCTTTACAGAACTTCTGATAGATTCTAATTAATCAAAACTTTTGAAAAACCTTGTTAACAAGTTAAGTACTGATAAAACTTGAATCTAAAATATAGCGATATAGAGTGAGAGTAGTTGACACAAAGATTTATCCTGGTTCACCCCAAACCGTGGGCTACGTCCACTCCTCAGAGTTCCTTCTGAGATTTCACTATCTCTTCAATTTTACAAGTATTCTTTGTGAGCCTCTTCAGGTCTCTACAATCAGTATTCTTTCACACTTAGCCTCTGTAGGCTATCTGTACTACTTTTTCTAAGAAAAGTGTTTGAACACTTATTATAGTAAAATATCTCTCAGCTAATTTGCACAATAAGCTCGTAGATGTAATTCAACTAATTTTTCAACTCGACTAGCTTTGCTAACTTTTTCTCACTTTTTCTCAAAAAAGTGTTTGAACACTTGTTACAGTAAAATAACTCTTAGCTAATTCGCACAATAAGCTCGTAGATGTAATTTTGCTAATTTTTCAACTCGACTAGCTTTGCTAACTTTTTCTCACTTTTTCTAACTTTGCAATCTTTGACTTCGACTTGTATTTATAGCCTTCGTCTCCAACTGCTTCTTGATTCTTGTTTCTTGAATCTTTAAAGAAACGGTTATTCAGTTGAGTTTTGTAACTAACTCGAACTGACTCCTTCGTCTTCTTTTTGAATTCCACATCTTCTTTTCTTCGTCTGTATTTTATCGTCTGTGTTTCTGCGTCTGCGCCTGCTTTTACTATTTCGCGTCTTCGTCTGCTTTACTATTCTCATCTGCGTCTGCGTCTGCTTTGTTTAGCGTCTACATGACTTCGTTTGTATGTTTGTTTGCTTCGTCTGTCTGACTTCGTCTGTCTTTCTTTTCTTTTTATTGATTCTCTTTTTGTTATACATCAAAATCATATCTAAGTAAAGTCATTTGGACTTAACAATCTCCCCCTTTTTGATGATAACAAATTATATACAAAAGAAAACAAAATACAATATTTTGAAAAGAACACAAAAACTTATCTTCAGAACTTCTTCTTTGACTTCTTCCTTTCTTCGTCTACTTCAGTCACACCTTCTTTTCTGATCATCCTCTTCTCTTCTACTCATTCTCTTTTCCCTTTGTTCATTCTCTTCTTTTCTGCTCCTCCCCCTATTTGTTATAATAAAAATTGATTAATGATGATGGCTCTTTAGCAGTTCTGTCATCATCTTCTTCAGATCATTCACCGTCTCCTTGATCTCGTTGACTTCTCTGCGTAATCTACTGAGTTCATCTAGTGAGTCAATTGATGAGGAGGCTTGATCAACATTTGCTGAGGGAGGAGTGAATGGTATTGTCGTAGTATAAGCATCAGAGGTCAGAATGTATTCATCATTGATCTCAATAGTTGGTGGACGAATAAACGTATCAGCTTCAGGAAGATCTAAGTCAAATGGAGCAGGCAACATCAGCAACTGTCTTCCTTGCAGGGGTAATGCTTCTGCTTTAATAGATAGTGTATTAGACAAAGGTCTAATACGCAGAACTGTCTGAACAAGGAACTCAATAAACGTCCCTGTTATTACTCTCCCCCCCACTGTACAGTCTTCTTGCTTGTCAATATAACTGCATCTCGCTTCATCTTTATTCTGTGTAGAAACGCATGCCTCATCGATTCTACGCACTTCTTCTGCTATTTGATCTGCGGACAGATCATCACAAACTTCTTCAGGAAATAGCTTCGACTTCCCTTTAGTCAAATCCAAAGGATATCTTGGCTGAATGTCTGGTGCAACCTTTATTTCGGTCTACTCTGTGATTGGAAAAATAGTACACGACTTACAGGGAATTTTTGTAGGGTATGGCTTGGTAGCAGCATCCCTCAAAGCATCGCAGAAAATCTTTTCATCTTCTTTCAGTAAGTCCCATGTGTCACTATTTATCGACATAGGTTGTACGACAGCCACTGTCTTCTTTATTGGTTGACTACAGATTGCAATAGCAGTTCTCCTTATAGTAACAACTTCAATCATTCTGATCTTTAGCTTATGTTTTCTCATAAACTTATGATAGTTGAATACCATCAGACAAGGTTCATCATTATCCGAGTCTGATTCTGCTGTTGCCTCTGGTTGTGCTTCAATAGGATTCTCCTGAACCGGGCTTTACTCCACTGGTTCTTCCTGTTGAGCAATGGGGATTTCCTGAACTATGCTCTGCTCAGTTTCTTTTTCTTTTTGAGCAGCTTCAAAGGTTTCTTTCTTTCGACTATCTTCCCCAGCAGTTGACACGGTCGTCTTCCGACTAATCTTCTTAGTCTTGTCTTCTACATCAGTCAGTCTTGAAGATTTCTGTACTTGAGATTTTTCTCTTTTAGATTCAGATTTCCTCTTCTTCTCAGTCTCTTTGTCTTTTCTGGCTGTATCCTCTTCCAGAATAGAGACTAAGGATCTTGTTTCTCTAGGTGCACAAGATTGAGAGGATTGATCCTGACTCTGTTCTCTGGCAATCTTTTCTTCTTGTTGCCTTAGAGTCCGAATCCTCGGTGATCTCCTCGCCTTCTTTGTAACTTCACTTAAAAGACTTTCTCCTTGTCTTTTTGGCGCACCTTCTTCTGTCCTCCGAGGTTGACTTACTTCGATTTTAGGACTCGCCTGTTTTATCAGCGGTCTTCTTGTCGTTCTTCTTATTTCATCCGCAGGCGATCTCATACTTTGTTGAGTTCGAGAGCTTGAAGCAGGAGTCTTCTTCGAAACACGCTCCCCCTCAGTTCTTGTTCTCCTTGAAGAGTCGACTTCTTCTTTAATCACTGTCCTCAAACCCATTCGTTGTATTGTGATTGAATCAATCTTACTTTTTACTGGTACAATCCTTCTATTTCCTTTGTGTAGAAGGATTCCAGATTCCTTAAAAATCCTTGTAAGAAGTATACCGTAAGGATAGCTATTTGTATCCTTCATCCCCTTAATCATGTAGTGAAAGATTAAGAAGGGTAAATCAATAGGGTTGCGATTCAGCAGGTAAAACAAGCATTGTTCATCCAGGGTAGTCACTGTTGGAGTTATGTAAATATAGTGCCCTGGAAAGCAAGTGTGTTTACATGTAACTTTATCTTCTTGATTCTAGTTTTGTAATGAAAATATTTATTATTAATAAAACAAAAGAGTTTGGTTTTATCTGTATGAGCATTATATATCGATCATAAGGTACCAAGATTCATTTGTAAGTAATATACATATACATAGAGATGTATGGGAAACATGTATATTATTAGAATCAATTAATTGATTCACAGTTGAATAATCAAGTTGGTCGTTTGATTATGGTTTAGGCGTAGTGTTGCGACTTATCTCCATATAAGTAAAGGAGTTTACTTGAGGAATGATGAGTTTCATATCATGATAGTAGTAGACTATCGATAATGGCACTATTAAATGAATTGGAATCAAGTATGTTTTCAAGAATAAAGTGGGTCGTTACTTTAATCTTAAAACATACAACTTAAGCATTCGCTTATTATCAACCACAATCTTGATGAGTAGTGAACTCATATGTGTTTCAGTATAATTCTTGATATGATCGGAATGGATTTTTACAGGTATTAATCCGAGGTTCGCATGTTGGAATTATTAATTGAAACATGTATCAGGGAACATTCACTCAAATAAAGAATTTATAGTGTTATCATCTCTTCTAGATGTTTTAAGGAGATTTGGTGATTAAACTGGCGCCAGTAGTTTGATGGACTAGCTACCCATCAAGTCTTAACACTAAGATGAGATCTTATGTGTTAATCACCATATAAAGTAAAATGAGAGATCTAGAAGGAAAAACCAACATAAGGGCAAAACGGTAATTTTACCCTTTATTGTACGGATGGCTATAATGAGGTTCTAAATAGGGTTTGCAATTGGACATATTCTCATAATATTTAATAATTCAAGAGTTCAACTAATTGTCTTTAGTGGAATGACATTTAGTTAATAAGCTAGAATTAATTCCAATGAGATTGAATTATTTCTGGGCTTATTGGAGCTTGAATTATCAAAGTCCAATAAGATTCCCCACTTGGCTTTAAGGAAGGTTATCAAGCTAAGTAAGAAGTAGTTTGGAGGCTTTAGAAGTCCATAATTGAATGATGGGCTTATACTAATTAATGGTTAATTTGAAGCCCATATGTTCATTTAGAAATGGGCTTGTTTTGGTTTAATGTAATTGATTAGATTAATTATATTAAAATAATTTTTTTTAAATGGAGAAGAAGCAATTTCAAAATTGTGTTAGGTTAGATGTGTAACCACACATTTGACATTAAAATACTAAATAAAGATGGTCTTTATTATGGTTCATCATTATTAAATGGAGTTATGAACTTACCATTAAATGGTTTAATGGTTGGCTTTTAATGTTGGCATGTAACCTATTTGAATTCATTAGATTAAAGATGAAAGATGTGCATTAGATGGACCATCTTCCTTCTTTCTTCTTGCCAAAACCGAAATGGGTATTCAATTATAGGTTATGGTCTTTTCAAATAGCCATTTTAAAGATAAATGAAGTAAGTCTCATTTATTGGCTATTTGATGAGTGATTAATGTAAGAAGTGATGCATTGGTTGCCTCTCACTCTTTCCATTCATGCATATTTCGAAATTGAGATGTAAGAAAGGGTTCTTGCATGGTTTTTATTCATTCTCTCTTTTCATGCAAGGTAGAACCGAAATTCCTAAGTGAAAGAATTGAAAGAGTTTCAATTTTGGTTCTTCATCTTCTAAGAAAATCTCCTCCAAATATTTCTTCTCCTTTCCCACCAAAGGATTTTGTTAACCTAGTCGTCCTTGAAGAACAAGTGGTAAATCTAATTGGTAGAGGATACTACTACAAGGAAGAAGATAGATTGCTAAAGGAAAAGACTCAAAGGCAAAGGATTTGGATACAAGAAGGAGAGGATAGCGCAGCGAGGATTTTAAGCTGTAGCGAAGGAGTCGGTAATTCCTTTTATCTTGTTCTTGGTTTTATTATCCTTATACCATATCATGTATGGATTAGCATGTTGATTTGGATATATTGCTTCCGCTGCAAGATGATTTCTTAAAAAGTTTTGAAATCTATCGTTTCTCCAAACTAAGCATGCTTTCTTTTTCCGATCCAACAATTGGTATCAGAGCCTGTTTTTCATGCATGATTTCGGTTCCTATATGGTGGATGCATGGGTTGGCAATCTTTTTATGTATACTGCATATTTTTATGTGATAGAAATATATATGGTGTATGTTGCTCTTTTGGTTGTCTATAAGTTAAATTTTATCTTGTAAGATTTCTTCATTTGGTTTGTAACAAGGAGGGTGGCCTATCATCACCATGTTTCCTCCTTGGTTTCTTTTTTCTATTTTATTTGATTTTGTAATGTACAAATTGATGTAATGATGAAGAAGGAGCATCCATGGATTGAATAAATGGAAAGGTAAAATTTTCGGTGTATCTTTTTGTGTTTTGGCATAAGTTTTGTGAAAACTAAGTTGCTGGAATTTTTGTTTCAATGAATCATATTTCAGTTATGATTGGAAAACAAGTGCTGGTTTTTTGTTTCAAAGAATCCAATTTCAGTTTTGCTAAAATACTAAGTGATGTTTTTAATTTTCATGAAATGAGTTTCGGTTTTAATAAAACAAGTGCTGGATTTTTTTTTCAAAACAAAGATTTGGTTTTCTAAAAATCTAGTGCTCGAATTTTATTTTTCAAAATGACAAAATTCTAATTTCATAAATGCCATTACATTTTGTTTACCGAATGGGCCGGATCATGTTAGCGAAGAGTTCGAAGCGGAAGATCCAAGATGAAGAAGCATATTTTGGGCCTAAAAGGCTTGTAATTATTTTATGTTTCTAGGATGGACAATCAAAAGTGGCTTTATTAGTTCATGTGATGAATGGAGAAATGAATGCTTGTAATATGTGATATTATGTGATTGCATGTCATTTAGAAAATTGCCAACCCTAGGCCTTGCCATGCATTCATTATGTATGAGATATATAATGAAACAATATAGGATGGATAATAAATTGCATCTAGACAAGATGGTATTTAAAACTTAAAGCCCAAAAAGATTGAGTGGGAGAGGATGCTCCTGTGAGAGTCCACGGTCTCCAAATGATGACCTGTTTGCATGTGGTGAAGTGTTACTCCCCATCGGAGGGCATGGATCCTAGATCTTGCATGGTTTGGGTCTCCTTAAGGATAAGTCCACTTAATGATAGCAAATGTGACCTCCCACCGAGGCATGATTTGTAGGTATCTTTAGTGAATGAATCAAATGGTTATACACTCAACATTTTTTTATCAATAAACTGCCCACCGTAGCTCTGTTGGTAAAAGTATGGAGCAAATTAAGACGCTTCTTAAAAAATTGAGCATGAGATGCTTGGTAGTTTTTTGAGTGGGAGGGGTCCCAGTTTTTCTTTTAATAGATAAGATGGCCCACCGTCACTTAGTCTGTTATAGATAAGAAAATAACCGTCAGTATTATGTTTTAATTTTTAAGTTTTGTTAAATCTATCATCATGCATACATGCATCATGATTTTATACAAAGTTCCATAAATTGTTGACAAGTATGCTCATGTTTTAATAATTTATATTTTCAGACATAATCAACCACAAAATGAATCCACTCACCCTGCTCTTGACTAATAACAAATTGGAAAATGGAGACAAGTTTAATGAATGGAGACGTAACCTTGACATTGTTCTTCAATATGAACGTATTTCATGGGTGTTAACTGAAAATGAGCCTATACCTCTAAGTGGAGATGTAACTCTGAGCAAGTCCAACAACATGGCGTTGGCGGAATCGTCGACAAGACTACTAAGTGTTATATTCTCGCTTCATCGTGGCATGTTGCAAAAGCAAATTGCTTGTATGAAAACTGCTAGTGCAATGGTCCATCACCTACATGACATGTTTGGTGTGAGGACTAGGTCTGCAAGAGTGAAAGATATCCAAACCTTTCATAATCTCGAGAGAAACACGGTGAACCGGTGCGGGATTACATGATGAAGGTAATCTGCGGTCACCGAATTTGAGATGCTTGGGCGGATATGGATGCGGACACGCAGATGATTATGATCATCAATAGCTTAAACTCTTCTTTTCAGCGGTTTAAGTTGGATTATGAGCTCAACGAAAGGATTACACCTTGAGTGAGTTGATGAATACCCTCCGAGCACGGAGGAAATATTGAATATTAAGGCTCATGGGCCGGTTAATGTAGCTTCTTCTTCTAAGCCCAAGGTAAGGGCAAGGAAAAGAAGAAGGGTCCAATGAAAAGAAGGCCCAAATAGGGGTCAAGGCCAAACCCATGAAAAGAAGGCCAAAGAGAACATCAAAGGAAAGTGTTTCCTTTGTGATGAGATGGGCCATGGAAAAGAAAGCATCCGATCTACCTAGAGTCCCTCAAAACAAACAAGGTATGGGCTTCCTAAGTTTGTTAGGAACTAGAAATGTGGCAGATTTATCTACTTCTTGGATATTAGATTCAGGAGCCACTAACCATGTTTGTAATTCTTTGCAAGGGTTCCAGCAAAGGAAAATACTTCCTAAAGGCCAGTTTCAAGTTAAGATAGCAGATGGTTCCTATGTTTCAGCAGAATCAGTGGGAGTAGTTATCTTGGACTTTCCTAGTGTTCATAGGTTATATTTGGAAGATGTTTATTACATGCCAATGATTGTAAGGAACATGATTTTGTTTTTGTCTAATAAAATCTGGCTATTCCTTATATTTTGAAAAGGTTGTTTCAATATATGAGAATAAGGATTTTATTTGTGAAGCGATAATTAAACAGGATTGTTTTTATAGAACCTATGAAAGGCTCACTAAACACCACGTAATTGATAAAACCAAGACAATCCAATATCTCTAGCATTAATTCAAAGTATCTGTGGCATCTAAGGATGGGTCATATCAATCGAAAAGACTTGACAGGCTAGTAAAGGATGAGATCCTTATGGGCTTGGATAGTGATCCATTACCCACTGTGAATCTTGTATTGAAGGAAAATGACAAAAGCCTCATTTCCTTCTAAAGGAAACAAATTTGAATCTACATTGGACATGGTACATACTGATGTGTGTGGGCCCATGAATGTACAAGCTAGAGGAGGTTATGAATATTTCATAACTTTTATAGATGATTACTCAAGACATGGCTATTTGTATTTGATGCATAAAAGAGTGAATCTTTGAAAAGTTCAAAGAATTCAAAGTGAAGTCGAGAAGCAACTTGGCAAGCCATTAAAACGACTTGATCGGATCGAGGTGGTGAGTATTTATCTCGAGAGTTCCAGCAATATTTAATTGACAAGTGAATTGTTTCCAATTTGTCAGCTCCTCGTACACCTCAACAGAATGGTGTAGCAGAGAGGAGAAATAGAGCTCTATTGGAAATGGTAAGATCAATGATGTCCTATGCTAGCCTTCCAAAATCGTTCTGGGGATATGCCATACAAACGGCAACATATCTTCTTAACTTTGTTCCATCCAAATCGGTGCCTAAAACACCTAGGGAGTTGTGGACTGGCCGAGTGCCTTCATTGAGGCACTTGAGGACTTGGGGCTGTCCAGCCCATGTTCTAAAGCCTGAATCCACAAAGATGGAACCAAGGTCAGAAGTATGTTTGTTTGTAGGATATCCTACGGGAACTCGAGGGTACTATTTTTATAGTCCTCATGATAGGAAGGTATTTGTGTCGACAAATGCAAACTTCTTATAGGAAGAGTTTGTGAGAAATCACAAAGGAAGAAGTGAAGTAGTACTAAAGGAGTTAGCAATTTCATCCAAACCAAGAGTTGTTTTGGATATGACAGAAAAAGATGTCGAAATGGATTCAAGAGTTGAATCAGAAGTGCAACCTGAACATCAAGATGTGCCTAGACGTAGTGGGAGGGTTGTGAGACAACCAGATAGGTATCTGGGTTTAGGAGAAGGCTTAATTGCCATCTCAGACTAAGAAGAAACAGATCCCGTTACGTATACATAGGCTATTAATGATGTTGATGCAGGAAAATGGCTCAAGGCAATGGAATCGGAAATAGATTCTATGAATACTAATGAAGTCTGGGTCCTTGTAGATCTACCACCAGGTCTAAAAACGATAGGGTGTAAATGGATCTACAAAAGGAAAAGGGGATCGGATGGAAAGGTAGAGACCTTTAAAGCTAGATTGGTAGCTAAAGGCTATACTCAAAAGGAGGGTATAGACTACGAGGAGACTTTTCTCCGGTTGCCATGCTTAAGTCCATCAGATTCTTTTGGCCATAGCAACCTATTTCGATTATGAAATATGGCAAATGGATGTCAAGACCGCATTTCGAATGGAGATCTTGAGGAGACCATTTATATAGCCCAACCGAAGGATTCATTGAGCTAGGTAATGAGCATAAGGTTTGCAAGTTGCAAAGGTCCATTTATGGACTTAAGCAAGCATCTAGGTCTTGGAACATTAGGTTTGATAAGGCTATCAAAACCTATGGGTTCATACAAAACCTAGATGAGCCTTGTGTTTACAAAAGAATACAAGAAGGTAAGGTTACTTTCCTAATCCTGTATGTTGATGACATTCTACTCATTGGGAATGATGTGGGAATGTTATCTGCGGTTAAGGATGGTGAATGAACAGTTTTCAATGAAGGATTTGGGAGAGGCTACCTATGTTCTAGGGATCAAACTTATAAGTGATCGTAAGAACAAGAAGATAGTTTTGTCTCAACTAACTTACATTGAGAATATGCTCAATAAGTTCGCCATGCATGATTCCAAGAGGGGTTTCACTCCTACTAGACATGGAATCAAACTTTCAAAGGAACAAGCACCTAAAACCCAAGAGGAGGTTGAACGACGCGTAACATTCCATATCCTTCTAGTTGGTAGTTTGTCAGATGCAATGTTGTGCACTAGACCGGATATCACACGCATGGGACCTGTAATGCAATTTCAGTCCAATCCAGAATGGAACATTGATCTGCGGTTAAGTGTATATTTAAGTATCTTCAGAGGACGAAGAACTTAATGCTTGTTTACTCTGGAAGTAATCTTATTCCGACGGGATATACGGATTCGATTTCCAATCGATGTTGATTCAAGGAAATCAACTTCGGTTCTATATTTACTTTAGGAGGTGGAGCCATAGTTTGGAGGAGTGTCAAGCAATCTTGTATTGCTGATTCGACTATGGAGGTGAGTATGTTGCTGCTTGTGAAGCGTGAAAGGAAGCGATCTGGCTCGAAAGTTCCTAAATGATTTGGAGGTAGTTCCGAGGCGTAAAAGCCATTACACTTTATTGTGATAATAGTGGGCGGTGGCTAATTCTAAAGAACCTCGGAACCACAAAGTCGCCAAACACATTGGCGAAAGTATCATCTCATAAGGAGATAATACAATGTGGAGAAGTGGATGTGGTAAAGATTCTACAGAGCAAAACCTTGCTGATCCGTTCACAAAGACATTGACTCAAAAGAGCTTTGAGGGTCACCTAGAAGGGATGGGAATGAAGGATATGTCAAACTTGCTTTAGGGCAAGTGGGAGATTGTTGGAGTTATGTAAATATAGTGCCCTGGAAAGCAAATGTGTTTACATGTAACTTTATCTTCTTGATTCTGCTTTGTAATGAAAATATTTATTATTAATAAAATAAAAGAGTTTGGTTTTATCTGTATGAGCATTATATATCTGGTCATAAGGTACCAAGATTCATTTGTAAGTAATATACATATACATAGAGATGTATGGGAAACATGTATATTATTAGAATCAATTAATTGATTCACAGTTGAATAATCAAGTTGGTCATTTGATTATGATTTAGGCGTAGTGTTGCGATTTATCTCCATATAAGTAAAGGAGTTTACTTAAAGGGAATGATGAGTTTCATATCATGATAGTAGTAGACTATCGATAATGGCACTATTAAATGAATCGGAATCAAGTATGTTTTCAAGAATAAAGTGGGTCGTTACTTTAATCTTAAAACATACAACTTAAGCATTCGCTTATTATGAACCACAATGTTGATGAGTGGTGAACTCATATGTGTTTCATTATAATTCTTGATATGATCGAATAGATTTTTACAGGTATTAATCCGATTATGCATGTTGGAATTATTAATTGAAACATGTATCAGGGAACATTCACTCAAATAAAGAGTTTATAGTATTATCATCTCTTCTAGATGTTTTAAGGAGATTTGGTGATTGAACTGGCGCCAGTAGTTTGATGGACTAGCTACCCATCAAGTCTTAACACTAAGATGAGATCTTATGTGTTAATCACCATATAAAGAAAAATGAGAGATTTAGAAGGAAAAACCAACATAAGGGCAAAACGGTAATTTTATCCTTTGTTGTGCGGATGGCTATAATGAGGTTCTAAATAGGGTTTGCAATTGGACATATTCTCATAATATTTAATAATTCAAGAGTTCAACTAATTGTCTTTAGTGGAATGACATTTAGTTAATAAGCTAGAATTAATTCCAATGAGATTGAATTATTTCTGGGCTTATTGGAGCTTGAATTATCAAAGTCCAATAAGATTCCCCACTTGGCTTTAAGGAAGGTTATCAATCTAAGTAAGAAGTAGTTTGGAGGCTTTAGAAGTCCATAATTGAATGATGGGCTTATACTAATTAATGGTTAATTGAAAGCTCATATGTTCATTTAGAAATGGGCTTGTTTTGGTTTAATGTAATTGATTAGATTAATTATATCAAAACAATTTTTTTAAAATGGAGAAGAAGCAATTTCGAAATTGTGTTAGGTTAGATGTGTAACCACACATTTGACATTAAAATACTAAATAAAGATGGTCTTTATTATGGTTCATCATTATTAAATGGAGTTATGAACTTACCATTAAATGGTTTAATGGTTAGCTTTTAATGTTGGCATGTAACCTATTTGCATTCATTAGATTAATGATGAAAGATGTGCATTAGATGGACCATCTTCCTTCTTTCTTCTTGCCAAAACCGAAATGGGTATTCAATTATAGGTTATGGTCTTTTCAAATAGCCATTTTAAAGATAAATGAAGTAAGTCTCATTTATTGGCTATTTGATGAGTGATTAATGTAAGAAGTGATGCATTGGTTGCCTCTCACTCTTTCCATTCATGCATATTTCGAAATTGAGATGTAAGAAAGGGTTCTTGCATGGTTTTTATTCATTCTCTCTTTTCATGCAAGGTAGAACCGAAATTCCTAAGTGAATGAATTGAAAGAGTTTCAATTTTGGTTCTTCTTCTTCTAAGAAAATCTCCTCCAAATATTTCTTCTCCTTTCCTACCAAAGGATTTTGTTAACCTAGTTGTCCTTGAAGAACAAGTGGTAAATCTAATTGGTAGAGGATACTACTATAAGGAAGAAGTTAGATTGCTAAAGGAAAAGACTCAAAGGCAAAGGATTTGGATACAAGAAGGAGAGGATAGCGCAGCGAGGATTTAAAGCTGTAGCGAAGGAGTCGGTAATTCCTTTTATCTTGTTCTTGGTTTTATTATCCTTATACCATATCATGTATGGATTAGCATGTTGATTTGGATATATTGCTTCCGCTGCAAGATGGTTTCTTAAAAAGTTTTGAAATCTATCATTTCTCCAAACTAAACATGCTTTCTTTTTCCGATCCAACAGTCACCAAATGTCTTGAACCTGCTCTGGGTAAAATGCAATTAAACAAAATCGCATGAAGAACCCTAGCCTTTGGAACCAAACTAGAGGTCTTCCTCTCCCATGGGTCATTGGCTCCATATAATTGTCTTCTGACATCTTCTTCTCTCATACCAACCTAGGACATCCAACCGGCCTTGGTAGACAGAGTCTTACCAACCGATGGACAATCAGCCACCTTCCTTATCAGTTCCTTAGTCACGACAATAGATATACCGTCTACTAAAGATACGATAGTGTTATCTACAAGTTGAGCGTTCTTCTAGAACTCGAATACCTCATTGGTATACACTAGTTCTCGTACCTGGAAGAAATTTCTCCAACCAGCTCTTTCAATCTCTGGTTCTACGTCCATTCTATCATTCCTTAATGACTCGAAATCCACATGCCTTCCGAATATCATAGCTGCCTCCATTGTCTCAGAAAGAAAACTGTTTCTGGAAAGCTCTTCGTTTAGGGTAGGATGATTGGGAGAATTTTTGAAAGCAAGATGAACCGACTAGAGATGAGAGTAACCGCAATGATTTTAGCTTTAGGCTACTTGTAGGAGTATAGTTTGGTGTATTCTCACTGTTTCTAACGCCGTTAGTTTTGACGTTACTTTAGCCTGAATGTTCGCTTAACATAACCATGTTAAGGTTGCGTCTAATCTTCTGGAACCGTTCTTCACTCAGTGGTTTGGTAAAGATGTCTGCCCACTGATGCTCTGTTTCGATGAATTGTAGACGCACCACCTTCTTCTGAACATAGTCTCTCAGGAAGTGATGTCTAACTTCGATGTACTTCACTCTAGAATGCTGAATCGGATTCTTTGACAGATTGATTGCACTTGTGTTGTCGCAGTAGATTGGAATCTCCTCTTCTTGAACTGAATAGTCTTCAAGTTGATATTTGATCCATAACGTCTGTGAACAACAACTTGGGGCAGACATATACTCTGATTCGGCGGTTGATAGAGCGATTGAGCTTTGTCTCTTGCTTGACCAGGAAACTAGGTTTGCGCCACGAAAGTGACATCCTCCACTTGTGCTCTTTCTTTCGATTCTATCTCCGGCATAGTCCGCATCGCAATATCCGATTAACCTGAAATCTTTACCTTTCTCAAACATTAAGCAAAGATCAGTAGTACCTGTGAGATATCTCATAATTCTTTTAACAACAATAAAATGAGACTTTCTAGGATCGGCCTGAAATCTTGCACACAAGCATACACTGAACAAAATATCAGGTCTACTTGCTGTAAGATACAGTAAATAACCGATCATCCCTCTATACAGGGTTTGATCCACCTTCTTACCAAGTTCATCTTTGGACAAAAGGTTTGAAGGGTGCATCGGAGTCGTCATAGGCTTCACATTATTCATATCAAATTTGAACAACAGTTCTTTCACATACTTTTGTTGATGAATGAAAATTTTCTCTTCGGTTTGCTTAACTTGCAACCCAAGAAAGAACTTTAATTCACCCATCTTGCTCATTTCAAACTCTTTCTTCATTAGACTCTCAAACTTCATGCATAACTTGTTTGAAGTAGCACTAAAAATGATATCATCAACGTAAATCTGAACTAAAATAAAATCATTCTGAAAGTTTTTCCTAAAGAGCGTCTTATCAACTTAACCTCTACTGAAACCATTTTCTAAAAGAAAAGTACTCAGACGATCATACCAAGCTCTAGGAGCTTGTTTCAGGCCGTATAATACTTTATGAAGTCTATAGATATGGTCTGGATTTTTAACATCCTCGAAACCAGGTGGTTGCTTAGCATACACCTCTTCGTCTATAAAACCATTAAGAAAGGCACTCTTCACATCCATCTGAAATAGTTTAAATCATGACAGACCGCATATGCCAGCAATATCCTAATGGCTTCAAGTCTTGCTACTGGAGCATATGTCTCATTGTAGTCTATTCCTTCTTGCTGATTGTAGCCTTGGGCTACTAATCTAGCCTTATTTTGACTTACTCTTCCTGATTCGTCTAACTTATTCTTAAAAACCCATCTGGTTCCTATAATGGATTTCTTAGGGGGTTTCTGAACTAAGGACCAGACATTATTCCTAGTAAATTGATTCAGCTCCTCTTGCATAGCTAACACCCAAGCTTTGTCTTGAAGAGCTTCTTCAAACTTCTTAGGTTCTATTTCAGAGATAAAAGCCACATTAGCTTCTCTTCAGAATCTGGACCTTGTTCTAACTCCTTCTGAGGTCTCTCCGATAATCAACTCTTCTGGATGAGAACTTTTATATTTCCATTCTCTTTTCAGTCCGATAGTTTCAGGAATATCTTCAACTTTGTCTACATGAGTTCCTGAGGATGGAGTTTCTGTTCTATCATCTAAGTTCTTTGAAGGACCTTCACTCTCCATGTCATCTTCCTTATGGGGTTGGGAACTATCATCAAACTTGACATGGATGGTCTCCTCAACTATCTTTGAAGTAAGGTTGTACACCCGAAATGCCTTAGACGATGATGAGTAGCCTAGAAAGATTCCTGGATAGGTATTTGAATCGAATTTATCCAACAACTCCTTTGTATTCAGAATAGAGCATTTGCACCCAAATGGATGAAAGTAAGATATATTTGATCTTCTTCCATTCCATAACTCATAAGGAGTCTTCTTCAACATGGGTCGCAACAAAATTCTATTCTGAATATAGCATGTTGTATTCACAGCTTCTGCCCAAAAGTACTTAGCAAGATTCATCTCACACGGCATGGTCCTAGCCATCTCTTGAATCGTCCTGTTCTTCCTTTCAACAACTCCATTCTGTTGAAGAGTCCTAGGAGCAAAGAGATTGTGGGAAATTCCATTCTCCTCACAGAATAATCTAAACTTCTCATTCTCAAACTCTCCACCATGGTCACTCCTGATACTGGCTATAGACATTCCTTTTTCATTCTGTAACTTTCTGGATAAGGTCCTAAAGCACTTAAAAGATTCATCTTTGTGTGATAAAAATAATATCCAACAAAATCGAGTAAAGTCATCAACAATAACAAGTCCATATTTCTTTCTGCCAAGACTTATTGTCCTTGTTGGACCAAATAAATCCATATGTAACAACTCTAAAGGTCTAGATGATGTTACAAAGCTTTTAGAAGAAAAAGAAGTTTTAACTTGTTTTCCTTTCAAACAGTTTTCACAGAAAAACTCTTTGTCAAAACTTATTTTTGGTAATCCTCTCACCAAATCATGTTTTCCCAATTTTGAAATATGTTTAAAAGAGACATGACCTAGCTTTTTATGCCAGATTAGTCTTTCTTCTTCGGAAGATAGAAAACATGAAATGACTTTGAAAATCTTCTAAATCAATTTAGTAAAGATTGTTTCTTCTCTTGGCAGAGAAAAGTATAGACCCATCTTTGTTTCTGACTTCGCAAAGATTTTGATTGAATGTGACTGTGAAACCAGAATCACACAATTGACTGACACTAATCAAGTTATGCTTCAGACCATCAACAAGCAGTACATTATTTATGCATGCATAGGAACCTTTACCTATTTTACCGATTCCAATAATCTTGCCCTGCTGGTTATCTCCGAAAGTTACCGATCCTCCCTTCTTATACTGAAGTTCTAGGAACATAGACCTTCTTCCCGTCATATGTCGCGAGCATCCACTGTCTAAATACCAATGGTGCTTGCCGTATTTTCCAAGGAAGGATATCTGTAGGAGAAACTATCTTATTTTTTGGTACCCATAATTTTTTAGGTCCTTTATGGTTAGTAGTATGCATATGATGAGTTCTTTGATGCATATAACTAGATCGTTGATGAAAACGAGATTTATTATGGTTTCTCTTTTGAAAGAAAGGTTTTTTATGAGACTGAGTCTTGTTACTCTTAAACCCTAATCCGGTTTTATCACTCGGATGTCTACATTTTGCAAGCATCTCATTCATTTTCTTAGTGCTCTCTGTGAAAGTAGCTAAATCAGCTGACAAATTCTTAATTCTTAGTTTAAGCTGATTGATCTCTTCTGATCTGTCTATAACTTTATTCTTTTCTTCTAATTGCTTTTTCAAACAGATATTTTCTCTCTCTATTTCTTCCGTATGTCTAATATTTTCTGCATACTTTTTCTTTAACAGTTTGTACTATTTCAGAATAGCATGAGAATCTTCTAATAGTTCTGAGTAGGCATCTTGCAAATTATCGTAGTCAGATTTTACCTCCTCATCACTATCTTCCTCGGCCATCAGGCAGATGTTTGCATGTTTAGACGATTCGGAACCTGTATCTGATTCTGATGAATCTAGGTCCTCCCACGTTGCCATCATGCTTTTCTTGCCTTCTCTACTCTTCTTTGGTTTCTTCTTTAGAGTCGGACATTCGGACTTGTAGTGTCCAGTAGCAAATGACAGATGACTTTTCTAGTTTGGCTTCATCTTTGCCATTCTTCTTGAAAGTCTGATTCCCTTTGGACTTCTTCTTCCACATGCGTCTTATCTTTCTGGAGATGAAAGATAATTCGTCATCTTCATCACTTGACTCTGGTTCTGATTGGCTGGAGTCGTCATCCTTTGATTCTTCAATCTTTAATGCTTTTGATGACTTCCTCCTTCTTTGAGTCTTGTGATTCTTATGTCCGGCCTTCAGCGCTATCGACTTGTCCCGTTTGGGCTTGTCTTCAGCATCGAGTTCAACTTCATGAATCTTCAAGGATCCAAGCAACTCTTCAAGCTTTAACACGCTAAAGTCTTTGGCTTCTTACACCACAGTAACTTTAGGTCTCCATCTCTTCGGAAGACTTCTTAGGATCTTTCGAACATGATCTTGATTGTTGTACGTTCTTCCAAGAGCTTTCAATCCATTGACAATTGTTTGAAATCTTCCAAACATTTGATCAATAGATTCTTCATCTTTCATCTTGAAAAGTTCATACTGGTGCACAAGAATACTTATCTTGGATTCTTTAACTTGACTTGTGCCTTCGTGAGTAATGGACAATGTGTCCCACATCTCCTTTGCGGTATCGCATCCGTGGACTTTGTCATACTCGCTCTTGCTTAGGGCATACGTTAAGAAGAACTTCGCCTTTGAGTTTAGTTGTATTCTCGCCTTTTGGTCAGCCTTCCATCTGACTCGTGGAATGGAATTGCCATCTTCATCTACTGGTGTATAAGGTCCATTCTCTATTACGTCCCAAAGGTCGACATGAGTAGATTCTATGAATAGCCGCATCCTATTTTTCTAGTAATGATAATCCTCTCCGTTGAATGCTGGAGGTCTAGTGACTGAGGCTCCTTCTGTGATGTATACATGTGATTCCGCCATTATCTTTGATCCACATTTTCCTATAGTAATTCTTCGATACCAGGCTCTGATACCAATTGAAGTGAATCACACGTTAATACAATACTTAGAAAACGATATAGGAATGCACGAGAAGGGGGGTTGAATTGTGTATTCCCCTTTTTGAAAAATCTTTCAAAACTGTTTGTTAGAAATAAAATTCTTTACAGAACTTCCGATAGATTCTAATTAATCAAAACTTTTGAAAACCTTGTTTACGAAGTTAAGTCTCGATAAAACTTGAATCTAAAATATAGAGATATAGAGTGAGAGTAGTTGAAAGCAGATTTATCTGGTTCACCCCAAACCGTGGGCTACGTCCACTCCTCGAGTTCCTTCGAGATTTCACTATCTCTTCAATTTTACAAGTATTCTTTGTGAGCCTCTTCAGGTCTCTACAATCAGTATTCTTTCACACTTAGCCTCTGCAGGCTATCTGTACTACTTTTTCTAAGACAAGTGTTTGAACACTTGTTACAGTAAAATAACTCTCAGCTAATTCGCACAATAAGCTCGTAGATGTAATTCAGCTAATTTTTCAACTCGACTAGCTTTGCTAACTTTTTCTCACTTTTTCTCAGAAAAGTGTTTGAATACTTGTTACAGTAAAATAGCTCTTAGCTAATTCACACAATAAGCTCGTAGATGTAATTCGGCTAATTTTTCAACTAGACTAGCTTTGCTAACTTTTTCTCACTTTTTCTAACTTTGCAATCTTCGACTTCAACTTGAATTTATAGCCTTCATCTCCAACTGCTTCTTGATTCTTGTTTCTTGAATCTTTAAAGAAACAGTTATTCAGTTGAGTTCTGTAAATAACTCGAACTGACTCCTTCGTCTTCTTTTTGAATTTCGCATCTTCTTTTCTTCATCTGTATTTTATCATCTGTGTTTCTCCATCTGCGTCTGCTTTTACTATTTTGCGTCTTTGTCTGCTTTACTATTCGCATCTACGTCTGCGTTTGCTTTGCTTAGCGTCTGCATGACTTTGTCTATATGTCTATTTGCTTTGTCTGTCTGACTTCGTCTGTCTAACTTCGTCTGTTTTGCTTTTCTTTTTATTGATTCTCTTTTTGTTATACATCAAAATCATATCTAAGTAAAGTCATTTGGACTTAACAAATAGTTATCATTAGAAGAAAATGATTGCATTATTTTTCTTGCCTTTATGTGATATGATAGAGATCATGTGTATTTCTAATTTATGCCTAGGAGTATTTGACACTGAATTTAGATTCAACATTATTGTAATGTTAAAAGCATGATAAGAAATAGATTGTCAAATAAAAGTAGTTGATCCAAGTTTATGCAAATAGTTTGTATATGTATTGGATCAAAGGAGATTTATATTTAACATAATTAGCAAGAATTAAAAGTTGGATAACCGAGATTATCCTTTTATGCCATATTGGTTAAATCAATAAAACGAGAATCATAAAATTACATAAAAGGATATGTGTAAAACGAGATCGTTGTGGTAAGTTTAAAATTTTCGGTTATTTATAGGGAATGAGATTCTTTAGTGAATTCATTCACAATTAAATTCATAAGTGTATGGATTTTTGTAAGGAGTAAAATACAATATGAGATACTGTATGATGCAATAGTATTTCTTTTATAGCAATGTCTGGTACAATGACTTACCTTTTATAGTTCTAGTTAAATCAATTAGCAAGTTTTCATATTAGATATGAAACACTAAGTCTTTGAAATAGTCAAAGTTAATGACTTAAGGATGTGATGCTTAGCTGAAACAATTATCCATTTAGTTTAGAACTAAAATGGGTAATAAAAGGTTATGAGCTATCCAAAAGGTTGGATATAATCTTACATACCTATTGAACAAATTGTTTGTTTTAATGTATGCTTATAGGAGAACCGTTCTCATGATAAGTAGTGGGAGTAAGAAGGAATTTGAAAGGTTCAAATCTCATGACTATACATCTAATTGGAACTAATGCCTTTAATGATACATTTGATGTATAGTTGAAAGGCTACGAGATATTGAAAGATTCACTTTCAAGTTGAATTTAAAGAGTTTGTTTTGAAATTGATTTTGAATTTATCACTTCTACAAGAAGGTTAGTGGGAGTATAGTTGTCCTCTTTAGTGGGAGTATGTGGAGACATATTGCTCACTGAGAACAAAAGTTATAACTTTCAATTGTTGAACATATAATTGTCCATGAACAAATCTTGTTGTATATGAAAAGGTAACAGCTTAATTTTAGGAATTAGATCTATGGAGATAGATTAGACGTTGCTAACTTATTCTAAGTCCAAGTGCATAGATAATGTACTAAAGATGTTTAATATTTAAGGTATCAAATGCTTATGAAGTATCAAAGATATTCCTTATTTTATGTATGAATTGATATTTGAGTTCAAGATGATAAGGATATAATTTTAGAAGTAAATTCTAATTAAGGTTTATTTACTTAGAACAATGTCATTTAGCGTTGGAAAGGTTCCAATGTAGCAATGGTTGTTAACTGAGCCATAATTGTTGGGCCCCAAATTTGTTTTTCTTGGTGTTATTAAGTATGAATTATGTTGATTGTATGATTTATTGCATAGTTTGTTTTAATTGGAAGTGTTAGTGGAAAATTAAGATTAATTTGAGTTTAGTGCGGAGTAAGTGGTATTAAAAGAGTACAAATATAAAAGGGCATATTAGGAAGTTCACTTGAGATGAAGGGATTAAGGCTTTGCATGGAAGGGCATTTTAGTCCTTGTATCTTCATTTAGGGCTTAGGTGGAAGGAATTAGAAAGAAAGAAAGAAGGGAAAGAAAGAAAAGGAGAAGAAAGAGTTACGGTGGAAGAGAGGAAGAAGAGGAAGGAATTGGGGTTTTGCTTTCTTGAGATTTTCGAAGGATTTGAAGCTTCAACAAGTAAGTATGAGTTGTTTTCTTCTTGTTTTGGGTTGAACGAAATCCTATATTAGCTTGGTTAGGTTAGAACCGAAAGTTTAGGAGTTTTCGGAAATTTTCTTTGGGTTGATGATCATGTTGTGTTTATGCTTGATTTTGGGTTAGAATGAGTCTAGAAATGAAGTATAAGAGTTGAATCAAGGTTTAGATGTGTTGCATGTGGTTAAGGGAAGGATTGAAGTGGGAAAATACTGGAGAATCAGGTTCGGAGACGTTCTCCAGGCCCGCACATCGCGACATGCGAAATTATGTTCGCCGCGACGTGCGAGTCTGTGTTCGTCGCGACATAGGAAATTATGTTCGTCGCAACGAGTAGCGGGCTGTTCGTCGCAACGAGCGTGGCCTTCGTCACGGAGAGCTCGGGCCGTTCATAGCGATGAGCGTGGCCTTCGCCGCTGCGAGCCCCCAGTTTTCAGCAAAGATGAATTTGGTATTTTGGGCATATCTTTTGCTATAGAAGTCCAAATGAGGTGATCGTTGATACGTTGTAAAATAGAGGCATAGAACTACAAGTTTTATGGCGGAAATAAGTTCTAAATCGGTCTATAAAGATCTGAAATTTTGGGTGGAAGTCTAGAATAGAATTTTTGTTTCAGCATGAGTTTTACTTCGAATTGTTCAAGTTTGACTTTTCGATTTCTACACCAAATTGAATGGGATTTTGGTTATTGTTGAAGGAAATCAAGTGAGGCAAGGGGAGCAAGAGGATCAAGAGGAAACTCATTCCTAGGCAAGTAAAAGCAAGAAATTCAAGGTGGGTACATGTTTATAATAGAGTAAATAAGTCACTCATTGTTTTGTTCGAATCAAGAAAGATTTAATGATTTCAAATTGCATCATCAATGTTGTCTTATTTGCTATTGTGAAATGATCATAGGTTGCTATATGATTTGCATTCATGATTTATAAAAAGGTTTCAAAAGGGTTTTCTCTTTTCAAGAGTACATGCACATGAAATCATGTTTTACGAAATGTATGAAAAGCAAAATTACAAGCAAGGGCCATTTTGGCAACTAAGTTACAAGAATCTAAATCATGTATGTTATGTAACATCCCATCACCGATGGGAAGGGTATTTTAGTAAATTTGGACGGGTTAGGAGTATTGGATTATAACTCGGCATGAACATACATCATATAGCCTCTATAACTGATGATTGTTTTGCACATGCACATGGTATACATGCATTCATGACATTTCCGGCATAAGTGTCTAATTGGTATCTTTTGTGAAATTTATGTGAAAGTTGTATTTGAAAAATTATTTGGAGTGCGCCATAAATTGTTTTACATTTTTAGGGATTTATGGAAATTTTTCTGGAATTTTTCGGGGTTCTTGCCCGGATCGAAAAATTCCAACTGACTGGCTGAGTGAGCCTTTTTGTACTGAAAATGATTGCCTAATGGCATGAGATTAGTGAATAAATAATTGTGGGAATTATGTTAGTGCTATGTTTAGAGCTTACGTGGGATTAGTGCTTAATTAATTGGGTTTAATTCATTTTTTTCTTTTCCATTCATTATAAGCCAAGTGGCTTCTAGATTTTGTCCTATCCTATGCAACACCATCGACTTTTCAGCATCACCTATGACTTCCTCCTTGTTCTTTTAAAATATATGACTCATTTGGAAGCTTATTACTCATCCGAAACATTGCTTTTCTCCTTCCTTGGTGTGCTTTTCCTCTTCCTTCGTTGGTGACTTCTTCACACAAGATAGTTTCTTGTTCTTTTGGCTTGCTCCCTCTTCCTTCTCATGTAAGGCTAGCTAAATCCTTGAGAAGATGATGATATGCATGGTTGTTGTGACAGCCATAGGTTTTGGGAAAGGTTGAGAGGTGTGTGTGAACTTGGAGAATTGATAGCTTGAACTTGTTTAAGGTGAGTATTGATGTTTGTTTTTATGCTTTTGGTAGTTAGAAGCATGCATCGAGATCCTTTATACATTTACTTGATCATCATAGTAGAAGGTTTGAATGGGTTTAAATGTATACTTGGTTATGGATGAATGAATGACTATACTTTTTATTGATTTTAGCTTGGTTTTGGATTGAGTTTGTAAGGTTAGATGAATGGAAAACTTAGGAAGATCATTTGTGTAGGTGCTGCCAATTTTTGTGTCATTATAGAAGTGTATGTTGTGATGAATTTGTGGTTGAATTAGAGGTAGGAATGGATGCTTAGTGATGTGTTATTGATGTTAGAAGTGATAGGAGTTAGGGTAATGTTGAAATCTGGAAAATTGGTGTTTGACCTATTGGAATGTTTTGATCATAACTTATTGTGTAGGTGTGCAAATTAGGTGAAGTTTGTTCCCAATTAAACTTTTGGATGTTGGCTACAATTTTGTGTGAAATAGGTGTTGTTAAATTGTAATGCTAGAAGGGCGAAATTTTGCATGGAAAGTTACTGTTTTATTGCCTATGAACAGTATCCACAGTTATGACCTGATTACTTTGTTGATTTTTCTAAATTAATTGGTATGGAACTAGGAAAAATGGTCTTTATGAAAGTTGAGGAATATTGAGTTAGCTTTCCATTTCCACTGATCTTGCTAATTTTTGAGTTGTATATTGGGAGATATGAACTGATTACTATTGATTGGTTTTATGCTTTTTGGAGAAACCTAGTTAAAGTGTTGATTTTGTGAGCTTTCTGCTTGGGAGCAATTTTAGCAATTTTTGTAGACTGAATTGGTGTGAGTAATCTTCTGAAAAGTTGTAGATGAAGAAATTATCTTGAAAATGATTTATGGTGTGTAATTTTAAGAGGTCAGAGTTGGGAGTTGTGATTTTGCAAAAACTGACCCTGCATTAGGTTGTGAATTGCTGATAATGGCAGTAACTTGCATAATAGATTTGAACTTGTTAGAAATCGAATTGGAGTTTGAGTTCTTCATGAAACTTGAAGTTGGTGATCTTATATTTCCAGGGGTATAAGGTAGTGATTTTGTTGACATTTTTGCTAAGAGATATGTTGTTTGGGAAATTACTGTCCAGATTAGTTGATTTCAGTAGACTGATTCTTTGTTGAATTGTTTGACCTAGTTAGTTATGGAATTTGATTTTGGGTTGTTCATGAAAGTTGTAGATTACATTGTGAACTTATTGAGCATATTTATGTGGTAATTTTTGGCTGAAGAATCAGAGAGGAATGGAATTTGCAATGTACTGTTCTGTTTTAATGGGATTTGAGTAGGCAGTAGCTTTAATGGAATTTTGACACCCTTAGGGGTGAAATTGATTTTTATTGTCTTCTTGAGAATTGTAGAGGGTTTCATGATCTTTCCAATGAGATATAGTTGGTAATTTTCCGAATTGTGTAAAATAAGTTATTGATGTTGGAAGTTGGATTAGAAATCAGAAAAAAGGAGAAATGGGAAGATGAATCACGCCTGGTCACTAGGGCGACGCCTCGCCCTAGTGACGAGGCTTAGTGACGGCATCGCTAGGGTGACACCTCGCCCTAGCGACGAGGCCGGATGAGTCAGCCCCGCTAGGGCGACGTCTCGCCCCAGCGAGGCTGGTTCTTTTTTTATTTTATTTTATTTTATTATTTTATTTGTTAATTGGTATTTTAGGATTTCTTGCTTCTTTTGTCAATTTCTTTTCCGTCCAACGTCCGATTGACCTGATTCTTGAGGCATCGGATTTATGACACATTGAATTTCATTTTGCAAGAAATTGGGAATTTTTAAACGGGAAATTGACGTGGCCCCGTAACGGAGCCTTTAATCCTTGTTTTGTTTAATTGGGGACTATAGAGGTCCCAATTGCGCACCGTCGGCCGCCAATAGGTTTCTAATTTTTAGACGGATTTTTTTTATGGGAAAATTTTGGATTAGGACCGGGAATGCCATGAACATGCATTATACACGTTTTACTTATTCCATGTGCAATGTTTGATATTTGTAACTATTCAGTTGGTAATGTTTACTTATTTTAATTGTTATAGAGGCTCAGTTGGAACGTCATCCCACGGACGTTGCAGAGACTTCCCGGCATTAGCTCGAAAGTTATTAGGTGAGTAACCTAGATGGTTCCTCGGTTAGTAAGTGTTTATAATTCTGCACTTAGAACCCTGTGGAGAATAATGGTGGGAAAATTGTGTTTGTTTGTGCCTGGATTGCGGACCGAAGGTCCGATGGATTGGAAAATTCTGACATAGAAGTGTCATATGTGATTTTCTTGCGATTACCTGTACGAGACTTACGTGTATATGTTGAATTGGGATCTGATATGATGTTGGTGTTGTTTTATTTGGACATATACACTTCATGCATAATTGCATGATCGAGAATGGCGATTGTGACCGAGAAGCGACCAGCGAGCTTAAAGCTCAACGTGATTGGGCCTTGAGCCCATAGTGATTCAGAGCCTATGGCTCACCGTGTAATGCGCCCTTAATGGGACAGTTTCAGGCGCTCAGTCACAACAACGTAATAAATTGGAAAAGCGTCTCATACACATTCCATGTGCATTTGAATTGATTCTTTGGATTGGTATGAAAATTATGTGGTACTACTAAATGTGATTTGGTGAGATAATTGTGCGTAGCTGTGTTATGTATGTGTATATGCATGAATTGGGTGAACCATCGATGATGGTTCCTCACTGAGTTCGCAAACTCACCCAAAATTGCAAATTATTTTTCAGGACCGAGAGAGTAGACTTATAGCTCCAGAGGGACTTTTCTGCGTGTAGATTGAGTTGGCAAGAGAAGTCATGGCACACAGGTCGGTCAGCTGGCACTTTTTGAGGGATGACCTAGCTAGCCTTTTTGTTTGATTTTCTTTTGGAGTAATGTACAGAACATACCAGTTGTGTAAATTTACTGCTTTGAGGTTATGAAATGAGAATTTATGGTTTCAAAAATTAGTGGATTTCATATTAATGCTTTATGATTTTGATGCCATGTGGAGTGTTAGTGGTTGTTCGTAGCGCACCCTTATCGTAGGGTGTGTGTTGGAATGACCTACGGGCGTCCCGATACATATCCTATGGTATGGGGGTGCTACATGTTATGTGGGTTTGTGGTAGTCCCAAGAACCGTCACGTGCACATTGACCTTGAAAAGGCCTCTCCCGCCTTCCTGCAAGTGGCACGGAGCTCCCCACAAGGACTCCCTCAAGAAACTACGACTACACATAACCCTTTCGATGGGGAATGTGTAGTACGTCATGAACCCAGACTATACCCAAACCATCATGCTACGTTATGTGCTTATGATCTGTTATTATGTTTTATGCATGTATGTTTTGAACTCTACTCATGCATTGTTCAACAACCAAGCATTTCAAGATAATAACCTTTACATGCTCAATTACTATGATTTCAAAGTATATCACGGCAATGAGTTATTTTCCAAATAGTTTTGCTTATTTTTAAGTTATAAATGTGTTCCCATGAGCTTTATAACTCACCCCCTTTTTCTCTCCCCATTCAGGTGATGAGCAAGAGATTGAGTAAGTCAAGAGTTATGACATCACTCCGATTTATTTTGTTTATGTAATTTCAAGCTATACTTTTGGAAGTGAAGGCTTTAGTTACATTTAAAGTTTTATTGGTTCAAGGGTATTTTGTATTTTTGACTCTTGAACTCAAAAGTTGTAATTTGGTTTGAAATGATATTAAAGCTTTGTAAAACTCATCCTTTGGATATTAATGAGGCGTGCATGTTTACGTATCAAATCATACGCATTTAATCATTTAAATATTTTCTTGAGTGCATGTTGTTAGTTTGGGATGGGTTGTTTAAATAACAATGTTTCACCTCACGCACACGTACCGCACTTTCATGTCTGATGTTGGGCTCCGAAAATGGGGTCCAACATGTTGTGGTATCAGAGCGAGTAGGTTTTGGTCCAGGGCTGCATGGCATTGCTTTCAAGGAATAACTTGCATTGTTTTACATAATTTGAACTGTTTTTACATACTTTGAAAATTGCCTTACTTGAACTAAGGATTTTCGATGGTTTTATATTGAAGAGTGAAAATGCCACCTCGAAAGAGAACTCGAGGAGCTATGACTTGGTCTCATTCTCGTCAAGGTAGTACGGATGAATCCTATGTTCCGCAAGATGCTGGGACACATTCTGCTCCGATTTCTGAGGCACCTAGTTTGCAACAAGAAGTGCCTCCACCGTCTCCTCCTATGCCTCAGGCAAATCCCATGGATCCGAGTTTCTTTCAAGCCTTTGCTCAGGCTTTCACATATGACATGGGTCAAAGGTCTCAGATTCTGATGCAAGCTCCAGTAGACAGGAGTGAGCAATATGACAAGCTCCGTAAGTTTGGGGCTGTGGATTTCAATAGGATGACTAATCCAAAAGAGGCTGAAGCTTGGTTGAAGAGGACCGAGAGGGTTCTAGTTCAGATGAAATGCACAGATGAAGAGAAGTTAGAATGTGTGGTCAGTTTATTACAGGGAGACGCACTGCATTGGTGGGAATTAGTGCCCCACAGTCAGGTTGTTCCTTCGGTGCTGATATGGAGAGACTTTGGGGAAGTGTTCAGAAAGAAATATCTCTCCAGAGTTTATGTGCAAGAGAAAGCCAGGGAGTTTGATCGCGGCTCTGTCGATGCGATCTTGCGATCGATCCTTGGAAACCGGTCAAATATAATAAATTCCAAGATTGCGGTATAGGTTGCAATCCTCAGGTCGTCTCACTTAATTGGAACCAAGTGAAAAAGGTCTAAGCTAGCCTATATATCAAAAATTGCAATGGAAGTTGATAAAATGGGGGTTTAGTATTTTTGTCAAACTGGTAAAGTAATCAAAACTGAACAAATATATATATATATATATAATATTTTTGGAATTTTGTAAATGATGCAATTAACAAAATATCTGATAAAATTCAAATTGATAAAATCCTCTTGAAAATGAGGCTCAGGCTATCACAGTTCAAGAATAATTTTCAGGGATACAATCCACTAAGTTTCGAAAGATCAACCCTAAAAGACTCTTTAGGTCCAAAGATTTAGTTAATGAACTCCATCATTTAAATCTTTGTTAAAAACCTTAGTGTGAAAATAGACAAGCAATTGCAATTGATCAATTGAATAAAACACAACAATCTCAATCAAACACAACTAGGCAGATTGAAGACCGTAAATACAATATCCAATGACATATATGAAACTTCATATATTAAGCATCAAGATGTTCTACAAATTACTTTGTCCAAATCCAACATAGTTATCGACTGCGGTTAAACTATAACAATGCTAATCTAAATATATCGATGCAATCCTCTAACTCGTAAGTCACACAAATATAAATAGACTTGAGATACTATGTGATTACTCCCTTCTAAGCTTGATGAACTCAAGCCATTGCTACATCTTCAAGAGGAAGGTTGGCTTAGCTACGCATGACCCGGTTGATCCCTCCGTCATGGAGAATGAACAATGCTCATGTTGGCAGAAGATGCTGACGGTGGTGGTGGCAACGGTGGTGATGATGAAAATGTGAGGACGGAATCGAATGTCGTCTCCTTCTTCTGTTTCCAGAGTCTGCATGTTCGAAGTTTTTCTCTATCTCTCGTCTCCCCTTTCTCTGATCTCCCGTTTTCATGACCTAAAATGGTAAGTTTTTATATGATGGAGCGCGGGCTGGGTCGAACAGTGAGATAAACTTTCCATAAAAAGTAGGATATCCGCTCGTACGTCTCGACGAATAAAATAAACAAATCAAATTCGTCGCGACGTGTACAATCGCCTGCTCATCGCGTCGTGTGCATCGCCGTGCGTCGCGATGTGCGGAAGTGTTGTGCTCGTCGCGTCGTGTGAGATGCCATGCGTCGCGACGCTGTTGACTTCCTGACGTTGACTCCTTTGTTCCTGCCATAAGATAATAACAACAATTTGCAGTACCAATTGTCCCAATAAAAATTGTAGAGAAATAAGTATCAAATCATGACAATTTCTTGACAAATTAAAATTGAAAGAACTTCGATATGAGGAACCAATTTAAGCACAAAAATCATCAATTAGAGTCAACACATGCACGACTATAAAATGCAGCCAATTCATAGTATAAACTTGGCTCAATCAAATTCCCCACACTTAGACCTTTGTACTCTGGACAAAGTTTACAACAGTCAAAAAGAATACAAGAGAAAAAGAAAATAACAGCCATGCTCAAAACAATAAAATGAAATTTACGCAAGTTACTTCCTCAAAATTCAATCACAGCAAAATGAAAGAGTGCTACTAAAATAAACATCGAAAGAATTCAAGTACAAGAGATTGAAGAAGAGATAGCACTCAAGATATAGTGTTTTCGTTTCACTCACTTGTGTCAGGGATATTTTCTCTCAATCTACTTAATCCATCTCTTACCATAAGCTTGTGTCAATTCTATTTCTCCACCACTAAAACTATCATTCTGAAGATCAAGAGGACTTTGAGGGTTGTAATGTATGGAAGGCTAAATGAAATGGATGAACGGAAAGAAAGAAAATATGAGCATATGCACTAAACAAAGAATTGATGCCATAAACAGGATGTTTCTTTATTTGATGTTCATGCAACATATGCTGCATAAATTGTTATTGAACTTGTTTTTCTGCTTTTCTTCTTCTTTTCTTTATATATATATATATTTTTTTTAAAAAAAAATTTGAACATTTTAGAGACATTATCTCTTTCTGGACACTTTTTTTTTTTTGATAAATAACTGATAATACCACAAAGATATGAATGCAAATGCTCATAATAGGAGGGCTCAAAGGGGCTGGCAAGGGATAAATGTGTAGTGGACAGTGTTTAGGAAAATAGGTTGAGAAAGGAACGCCTCTATCATATCAACAAAAATTCAGTCCATTAAGCTTCAAGTAAGAATTGAAACAAGTTCTAGAAAAGAATGAAATAAGTAGATGCACACAAAGATAGAAGAAAAGTTATGGCTCAAATATCCTTCCACAAGGGTAATCTCCATGTACAATCTCAAGTCTCAAAAACTCACAATGCCACTTTGTTAGCATGCTTCCATTCACTTTGAATTGAGAACATTGAAAGCAAGATTTTGTCAAGGTCAATTATCATTAAAAGGATGGAAGGTGTTTTCAAAAACTCAAGCATCATTTTGAAACTAGTAAAAGCTTTGAAAACAAAAACCACAAAAGTCCAGTGCGAGAGAAATTTGAAATGAGTGGAAGAATTAAGCACAGAATCATTCATGCATGAGTATTGCGTCGCGACGTGTAGAAGCAGACGTCGAGACGTATGGACGTCGCGATGTATACAGAATCTGAAGAACGTTTCTCCGCGACGTGTGGACACTCGTCGAGGCGAAGAAGTGCAAAATGACAGAAAGAATAGATAATTCACCAAGTTTATCAGCAGAATGCACCAATTGGCCAACAATTCATATTGTACTCAATGAAGGATAATATCAACAGTCATACAATGTGAAAAATAAATAGGGAAACAACTCCCCCACACTTGAAGCACACATTGTCCTTAATGAAGGGACAGAAAGGATGATAGGAAAATGAAAAGAAAACAAAGGAAGCTATATATCTAAGGGCTACAAAAAGTAAGTGCAAAACACAAAAAGTAAAGAAACAAGCAAAGGAGATGGAAAAACCTAATATTCACGGTGATTTCTGGTCCTCATAGTAGAGCTTCAAAAGATGGCCATTGACCTTGAGTCGGGTTCCAGTTGCCTCATGTAAAAGCTCTACCATACCAAAGTTGTGCACCTTTGTGACCAAGTACGGTCCCTCCCAACGAGTATTGAAAGTCCCATGTTTGAAGGTGAAGCGAGCTTTGAATAACAGGACTTTATCTCCCTCTTTGAAACTTTTCCTCCGAATGATCTTGTCATGCATCAATTTGGATTTTTCTTTGTCGAGTCGTGCGTGCTCATATGCCTCTAACCTTAATTCCTCGAGCTCTTGAAGTTGCAACTTCCTCTCCATTCCAGAAGATTCCAAATCCATATTGCATCGTTTGATTGCCCAATATGCTTTGTGCTGCAATTCTACAGGTAAATGGCAAGCCTTTCCATAAATCGACGATGAGGGACATACCTATTGGAGATTTATACGCATCCGATATGCCCAAAGTGCTTCCTCGAGGTGAAGGCTCCAATCCTTCTTGGATGGTTTTACTATTTTCTCCAAATGTGCTTCACCTCTCGTTGGAAACTTGACATCCATTAGTTTGAGTGATCTGTGATGGAGATTTTGTGAGTGACCCCAAATTTCAGAAATAAGTTATCAATGACTCTATTACAAAAATGGGTTCCCCTATCACTCACTACATCTCTCGGTATACCAAATCGACAAAAAATGTTAGACTTAAGAAACTTAGACACGGCTTGAGCATCATCTTTTCTAGTGGGGATGGCCTCTATCCATTTTGACACATAATCCACAGCCAAAAGGATATACACAAATCCAAAAGAGGGGGAAAATGGACCCATGAAATCAATTCCCCAAACATCAAAGATTTCACAAAATAAGAGAGGTTGTTGTGGCATTTCATGTCGTTTTCCTAATCCTCCAAAACGTTGACATTTATCACATGACCGACAAAATTAAATGAATCCTTAAAAGGGTAGCCAATAGAAACCAGACTCGAGGATCTTCCTAGATGTTTTTCTTGCACTGAAATGCCCACCACAAACCATTGAATGACAAGCCGAGATTATATCATCATGTTCTTCATGAGGAACACATCTTCTGATCACTTGGTCACTGCACATTCTCCACAGAAAAGGGGCATCCCAAATGTAATGTCTAGCTTCACTCTTGAGCTTCGGAGCTTGTTCCTGAGACATAAAAGGAGGAGTCAGTCCAGATATTAGGTAGTTAACAATATGAGCATACCAAGGTTCTTTAACAATTGAAGCACATAGGACCGAATCAAGAAATGAATCAAAGGTAAGGTCATAAGAATCCACTCCCGGTGTGTCATTGGGTAGCCTGCTCAAATGATTAGCCACGTGGTTTGCTACTCCCGCACGATCCTTAATCTCGATATCAAATTCTTGGAGCAACAATGCCCACCGTATCAACCTAGGCTTGGATTGTGGTTTCTTGAGGAGATACCGAACAGCTGCATGATAAGTAAAAAATGGTTACATGTGAGTTCAACAGATATTGCCTAAATTTTTCTAAACCAAAAACTACTGCAAACAGCTCATTTTCAGTGGTTGTATAATTGATCTGAGCTGGATCCAGTGTCTTCGAGGCATATGCAATAACTCTTGGCAATCTCTCCTCTCGTTGACCCAGCATTGCCCCTACAGCACAATTAGATGCATCACATGAAAGCTCAAAAGGTAAATTCCAATCAGGAGCAACTAGAATAGGTGGAGAAATGAGTTTTGATTTCAGCATATTGAAAGCACTCTTGCAAGAATCATCAAAGTCAAACTTTTCATCTTTTTGCAAAAGCTTGGAAAGTGGTAACGCAATTTTGCTGAAATCCTTAATGAAGCGCCTGTAAAATCCTGCATGACCCAAAAATGAACGTATATCACGAATACAAGTAGGGTAAGGCAAAGAAGATATAACCTCAATCTTAGCTTTATCCACCTCAATCCCCTTGCTAGAAATTAAATGACCAAGCACAATACCTTCACTGACTATGAAATGACATTTCTCAAAGTTCAAAATCAAATTCTTTTCAATGCACCTTTGCAAAACTTTTTCAAGGCTGGACAAACAAGCATCAAAAGAATCACCATAGACCGTGAAATCATCTATAAATACTTCCATACATTCCTCTAAAATTCACGAATCTGCCCATCACACAACGCTGAAAAGTTCCTGGGGCATTACATAAACCAAAAGGCATCCTTCGATATGCGAAGGTGCCAAAAGGACATGTGAATGTGGTCTTGTCCTGGTCCTCCGGTGCAATGGGTACCTGAAAGTATCCAGAAAAACCATCCAAGAAACAATAATGTGATTTGCCCGCAAGCCTTTCGAGCATTTGATCAATAAAGGGAAGAGGGAAATGGTCTTTTCTTATGGCATCATTTAATCTTCTATAATCTATGCACACACGCCACGAATTTTTCACTCTAGTAGGAATAAGCTCATCCCTATCATTTTTGACCACTGTTATCCCACTCTTTTTAGGCACTACATGAATTGGACTAACCCACTCACTATCAGAAATAGGATATATTATCCCTGCACTCAACAACTTCGTGATTTCCTTTTTTACAACATCTAAGATGAGTGGGTTAAGTCTTCTTTGAGGTTGCCTCACCGATTTTGATCCCTCACTCAAAAAGATCCGGTGTGTGCAAATGGCTGGGCTAATACCTGGTATATCTGCTAATGTCCACCCTATAGCTCTCTTGTGTTTCCTCAAAACATTCATGAGTCTCTCTTCATCAGTGTCGGGCAAGGTACTAGCAATTATTACAGGTAATCGCTCATTAGACTCAAGAAAGGCATACTTTAAGGTTGGAGGGAGAGGCTTGAGCTCAAGCTCAGGAGGTTTCACAACAGAAGGAGTTAATTTATGAAGTTCAAGAGAAAAGAGATCACTCCCTTGTTCTTCTGGAATTGAGTTCGGCTCCTTGTAGGTGGTCGTGGATAATCCCTCCTGCTTCCCTGAAACATGAACAGAAGACCTTTTTCCAAGATCAAGTGAATGTAATCCAGAATTCAAAGAATCTTTTTGTGACTCATATTTTTGGCAAGCATTTTCCTCGACTAAGTCAATCATGTTTACACCCAAAAGTGAATAATCCTCATGTGGGTGCTTCATTGCCTCATACATATTAAAGCTTACCTGTTGGTCACCCACTTCCACGGTGATCTTACCTTACATCATCTTGATCATTGTGCTCATTGCATAAAAATGGTCGTCCGAGAATTAAAGAAGTATCCTGCACAACTTCAGAAGACATATCAAGCACATAAAAATCTGTAGGAAATACTAAACCTTTAACTTGGACCAAGATATCTTCAATTATCCCCACTGGATGCCTAAAGGATCTATCAGCCAACTGGAGGACAACAGATGTAGGCTTAATACTCTTCACTCCTAAGGCCTCATAAACTGACTTAGGCATCACATTTATTGCTGCCCCCAGATCTAACAAAGCTCTACCGATAGTCACCTTCCCTAAGGTGCAAGGGATGGTAAAAGATCCGGGGTCTTGACACTTGACGGGTATCTGCGGCTTAAACAATGCAGACACATTGGAACTTACTTGCACTCTCTCATTCGGCCTAAACTTCCTTTTGTTAGTGCACAAATCTTTCAAATATTTTGCATAGGCCAGAACTCTCTTCACTAAATCTAGCAAAGGCACATTCACTTCAACTTTCCCAAACAAGTCAATGATCTCTTTTTCATGTTGTTTTTCATTTAAGCGCTTACTCATCAAATAAGAGTTTGGAAAAGGAAGGTCTTGAATACTTGCCTCCTTACCTGTGCTAGATTGCTTGCTCGATTATGCACTTTCTGCTTTATCATTGGAACTCTCTGAAGTAGTTCCCTTTTTCCTTGAAGCTTGCTTCCTCTCTCTCAATAGCTCTTCTTCTCTCACACTTTCTGATCTCTTAATCTTATCCTGTGGTGGAGGTACTGGCTCACTCTCAATCTCATCCTCACATGGCTCTTCATTATCTTGAGGCTTAAACCTCACTTGCTTCCCACTCCTGAGGGCAATGGCATTCAAACTTTTTGGGTTCATCACAGTATTGGAAGGAATGGTCCCACTACTTTTTGCCTGATTCTCACTCATGTTGTTAGACAACTGAGTGACATAGGAATTGATGTTCTCCGCCTTGGTCTCCCATTGTTCCATTTTCTTCTCCAAGGCATTGAACCTGGCAGCAGTCTTTGAGGAATCCTGTTGAATCAAAGAAGCAATAACATTAAACTGGTTAGCATTGGAATCCCTCTCTTCCTTCATCAAGGTCATCATACTGTGGAGCAACTGATTGGTATCCTCCTTTGGTGGGACTACCAGGGCTTGTTGTTGATTAGGGAACTGGCTAGTGGAGGTGCCAGCTCCTCCCCCTTGTGAAAATCTGGTAGGTGCCCTATTTTCCTCATTCCTCCAACTGAATCTAGGATTAGCCTTCCATCCTTCATTGTATGTGTTGGAGTATGGGTCCCATTTCTGATTCTGCTTGCCTTGATACATTGCCGAAACTTTCTCATATCGTCCTGGGCAAACACTCGAAATATGCATTACCGACCCACAATTTTCACAACTAGGAGCGGTAAGCTCTGTTGAAGTAGTAGAGCGATGCACATTCAAATTTTTCAGTTCGGCCGTGATGCAAGACAGCTGTGATGTTATCCGATTTTCCAAGGAATCCACTTTAGATTCTAGGCTCTCCATTCTTTTAGCTTGAGTAGTCAAGGCCCTAACTCATGCACTCCTCTTTAGTCTCGACCTTTGCATCGCTAATGGTTTAAAGCCATCTTCTTAATCGATCCTATGCTTCCAAGGTCAGTAAGGTCAATCGAGAGCCTCCAGATGCAAAGATCTAACATACCCTTCTCCCGACTCTTCAACCCATCATAAAAGTCTCGCACCAATTGTTCATCGTGAATTTGGTGATGGGGCATCTGACAAAAGATCTTGGAAGCGATTCCAATAATCGTACAGTGACTCATCGTACTCCTGGCGAGCTGAGTATATCTCCTTTCTCATGGAAGATGTCCTGGAAGCTGGAAAGTATTTCTCCAAAATGGCCTTCCTCATATTGGCCCAGCTATGGTAAGCATTGGCCACATGCCTAGGAAGACTCATATACCATTCTCTTGCTTTCCCTTCCAAGGACAAGTGAAAAACCTTCCAAAGCACTTGATCTAAGGTAGCTCCCACTGGCTTCATACTCTGGAAGATCATTGTCAAAGTCTGTAGGTGAATATATGGATCCTCTCCTGCCAAGCCATGAAATTTAGGAAGAGAATTAATCAACAAGCCTTTAATCTCAAAATTAACATCAAAATTAGGGCAAGCAGCAGTAAATGGATCATAATGAACATCGGAAGTTGTTGCTTCCCTAATTGTCCTAAGTCTCTGGTTCTCATTGTTTTCTCCCACTCTCTCATGCTCACCATTTCCTCCATTAGTCCCATTTCTAGGTTGGTGAACAGGATAATTAGGATTCGAAAAAATATTTGGATTCTCAGCCATACTTTCACTATCTCGCTCAACTACTCTCTGTCTCTCTTGTTCTTTCCTTTCTTTCCTAAGTCTCCTCAAATGTCTCTCAACTTCAGGATGGAACTGAACAAGTCTACCTCTCCTGGGCATGCACCAAAAAGCAATCCAAAAGCAAAAGAATGGTAATAAAATGTTCACAATACACAAAATCGCTAAAAATGAAATCGATGAATGTGAGAGTATGAATGTATGAGTGTATGTATGAGAGTGTATGCGTCGAAAATGTGCAAAGTAAGAGATATAAATCAAAGTATGAAGTATGCTTGTGCGAAGGAGAATAAAACCTATACTATGAACAAGTGCAAAAATTAAACTATACTAAATGCAAGAAAAAATAATGATTCCTATTATCAACGACAAGTCAAAAGAATGACAATGGCTATCCGATGGTAAATCAATTTCTTGGTTCCCCGGCAACGGCGCCAATTTGATCGCGGCTCTGTCGTTGCGATCTTGCGATCGATCCTTGGAAATCGGTCAAATGTAATAAATTCCAAGATTGCGGTATAGGTTGCAATCCTCGGGTCGTCTCACTTAATTGGAACCAAGTGAAAAAAATCTAAGCTAGCCTATATGTCAAAAATTGCAATGGAAGTTGATAAAATGGGGGTTTGGTATTTTTGTCAAGTTGGTAAAGTAATCAAAACTGAACAAATAAATATATACATATATATATATAATATTTTTGGAATTTTGTAAATGATGCAATTAACAAAATATCTGATAAAATTCAAATTGATAAAATCCTCTTGAAAATGAGGCTCAGGCTATCACAGTTTAAGAATAATTTTTAGGGATACAATCTACTAAGTTTTGAAAGATCAACCCTAAAGTAATTAATGAACTCCATCATTTAAATCTTTGTTAAAAACCTTAGTGTGAAAATAGACAAGCAATTGCAATTGATCAATTGAATAAAACACAACAATCTCAATCAAACACAACTAGGCAGATTGAAGACTGTAAATACAATATCCAATGACATATATGAAACTTCATATATTAAGCATCAAGATGTTCTACAAATTACTTTGTCCAAATCCAACATAGTTATTAGCACACGGTTAAACTATAACAATGTTAATCTAAATATATCGATGCAATCCTCTAACTCAGAAGTCACACAAATATAAATAGACTTCAGATACTATGTGATTACTCCCCTTCTAAGCTTCAGTGAACTCAAGCCATTGCTACATCCTCAAGAGGAAGGTTGGCTTAGCTACGCATGACTCCGGTTGATCCTCTCGACATCTTGGAGAATGAACGATGCTCATGTTGGCAGAAGATGCTGACGGTGGTGGTGGCAACGGTGGTGATGATGAAAATGTGAGGATGGAATCGAATGTCGTCTCCTTCTTCTGCTTCCAGAGTCTGCGTGTTCGAAGTTTTTCTTTGTCTCTGGTCTCCCCTTTCTCTGATCTCCCGTTTTCATGACCTAAAATGACAAGTTTTTATATGATGGAGTGGGGGCTGGGTCGAACAGTGAGATAAACTTTCCATAAAAGTCAGATATCCGCTCGTACGTTGCGATGAATAAAATAAACAAATCAAATTCGTCGCGACGTGTACAATCGCCTACTCGTCGCGTTGTGTGCATCGCCGTGCGTCGCGACGTGCGGAAGTGCTGTGCTCGTCGCGTCGTGTGAGATGCCATGCGTCGCGATGTGCGGAAAGATCTATGGCTATTGACTTCCTGACGTTGACTCCTTTGTTCCTGCCATAAGATAATAACAACAATTTGCAGTACCAATTGTCCCAATAAAAATTGTAGAGAAATAAGTATGAAATCATGACAATTTACTGACAAATTAAGAATTGAAAGAACTCGATATGAGGAACCAATTTAAGCACAAAAAATCATCAATTAGGAGTCAACACATGCACAAGCAGCTATAAAAATGCAGCCAATTCATAGTATAAACTTGGCTCAATCAGAGTTTCTGAATCTCACTCAGAGGGACATGAGTGTGAGCGAGTATGAGCTAAAGTTCACACAGCTTTCTCGTTATGCAACCAACATCGTGGAAACAGAGGAAGACAAATGTCGTAAGTTTGAAGGAGGTCTTCACTTGGGGATCAAAGAGAAAGTCTTGATCCACAATTTCTGTGACTACCAAAAATTGGTGGATGCTGCTCTCTAGGCTGAGAAACTGGAGAATATCATAAATGAAGTAAGCAGGAAGAGGAGGAACAGGGACCAGTCTTGGAAGAAGGGAACTAGTGCTCCAATGCCTGAGAGGAGCACAAGGAGCTTTCACACCCAGAGTAAAGTGGGTA